>CM069911.1:33893840-34033942 GCA_036172215.1 Camellia granthamiana | reverse complement strand
AACGTTACAGCTGGATCTTTCAAGGCAGATGTGTCAGAGGAGATCGGCGTGTTTTTGATCTTTGGTTGAACAACAAAAAGAGCAACCACATCCGACTCCTCTAAGCATATCCGTTTGTCAACGGGGTTCTCCTCTGAGCTGGCCTCGCTCTCGGCGGTACGTTTTTCACCCCGCTCTTCTGGAATCGGCCGTTCTTCTGGAATTTGCTGTTCGGCTTCCTTCTCCGTCTTGGCCACAACAACTTGAGCCGATTCTTCTACAATAATAGGTTCGAAAGATTCAGTCGGGGCAGGTCCAGAACGGATGGCCTCAGCTTTCCGTCGGGCGGCCATGCGTTCGGCGTTTTTCTTTCGTGCCAATTAAGTGAGACTTTCTCCAGCCATACCTTCAGAATAAGCGCCGGGAAGGTCTCCCAAGTTTGTAAAAATATCTTCGAAAGAGACGTCCCCTCGGCCCGAAGTGGACAGAGGGTTAGACGAGTTAAGTCCGGTTTCCTCAAAGGCCGAGTTAAGAGCTTTGTCAACTTTCGTCGCCAAGTAGTTCGGGTCCTCGACGATTGGTTCGGCCTCTTGTTCTTCTACATGTTCCGAATCAGATGTTTCTAAACCAATCTGTCTTAAGTTTTTGAAGCTGGGGAAGATAAGGGCTATAAGATGGTCGTCGCCTCTCGTGGTTGGAATGTTGTCTGCCGCCGAAAATGTCGTGTAAGTCGACTCGTACCGCAAGAGAATGTGGGCCGCCCTCCCTTGTTTTTGAAGGTTTGGACGGCCGACGAATTGTAGCGCGGTTTTAATTTCTGCAAGCACAACGTCGTCATTTGAAACCAACACTCTCTTCAAGTCGCTGCCTGCAAAACAAAGCGATTAGATATATATAGAGCCGAATACATATATGGTAATAACAAAAACAAAAGTGATCTAATCGGCCACCTGGTTCACCTTTTCGCCTTGGCACGAGGTCTAGGCGATCTTCACCCTCGCCGAATTCCCATTTGCCTCGGACGACGACCATCACATCATTGACACGCTTGCCAGAGCTGGCAAGCATAGTCACTAAGTGATGATCGGTATCCTTGGCTCTAAGAAAGTAGCGTCTTAGCCGGCCAATAGATTTGGCTAGGACATAACAATGCCGAACGGCGGGTATACCTAAATTAATCCTAAGACGCCAGTTTAGCTCTACGATCCCCATTATAATGCGAAAAAAATTCACGTTGGGCTGGGAAGGGATTAGACCCCAGTATCAAAGAACGGCCCTCAAAAATGGATGAAGGGGAAAGCGAATTCCGCCCTCAGCAATTGACAGGAGAGGAAAGACGATTGTGCTCTCATCATCCCTCTCCATATCAGTGGTGCTGTCTGCCAAAAGTGACAGATGGACGTCATCGGGGATGGAAAAGTGGCGTCGAAAGCCAGAGATTCGATCCGCTGAAAGGAGGTCCTTCAGGTGTTTTGCCATCCTGGCCAGCCCAAGGACTATGGAAAACTAAAAGCAAAAAAAGAAGTGGGATCGAAAGTGAAGGAGAAGAAAACTTACAGGAGGCGAAGGGAAAACGAGAAACAAAAAGTTGCAAAAGCCGCGAAGTGAAGGAGTTGCACTAGGAGGCGAACCAGATATTTTTGAGTATTCAAAACATACATTCGAAGAGACAATTTTAAATCACATTAAATGGAGGCAGTGTACAAAGGGACGGGCAATCGTTATAATGACCAAAAAGCGTGTGCACGTCCTGACACGCATTGGGAAGAGGATTAACCGCCAAATTTTTGACTTTCCAGGCTTGAAGCCAAACACGCCGACTAACTGATGCTAGTGGGGTGTATGGGGGGCAATTGTGAGAGCCGAATTTCATTGGATCAATAGGGACGAATGGAATGTGTCCAGTCCGGGATATAATATTTATTCGGCTCTGATCCTAGTCAATCGAAGAGCCGAATAAAATAATCGCCATTCCAACCGGTAGAACAACGGCCGAGTAGAAGTATACGTCAGAGAAAGGTATGGGCCTGGCCCTAAGGCCCAAAAAGAATAATATAAATACAGGATCATCAGTCAGAGACAGGTATGTGAGAACTAATGTGCTTAACTTAAGATACAAGCAATCGAGAGAGAAAACACTGACTTAGCCGTCGGAGTGCTAATTCCGGCACCCCCGACTGGAGTGTTCATTTCTTTTCAGGTGACCAGCTGAGGATCACGAGCGTCCCCCAGGATCAGAAGAGTATTTCCAAACCACTTCTCCACATATATATATACACACATCTATATTCATATATTTCTTCTTCAAACATGAATAAGAGATAATTAAACAAAATCAATTTGTTTTATTTGATCAAAAATATGAAACTCAATGAACAGATTTAGCCACAAAATCATCACCACCATCACCATCACCTTACCATTACAGCAAAATTACTACTATTATAACAAAAACAATAGTATGTGTCCGTACTCTCTAACCAATTATCATTTATCATATTCTTCAATCACCCAATATAATACTCTACCTACCTACCTTCTTCACCAATCACAATATCATGAAGGACCACGTATCTATACTGCGAGACTACTGAATAATTACTCAACAACAATATATATCGTAATATATGGAAACACTGCTGTAATTTATATATAATAAGATGTAGAATTATACAATACACATATATTTATGAGATATGATTGGGGGTTGGAGTCGTACAAGAAATCAAAAGAACTCATGGAGAACATGTTTAATGACAAATTGGGAGATGATATTGTTGGTCTTCTCGGTAGGATGAAAAGAGTCCCAGAATACATATTTATTAGCGTCAGTGCAGGTGAATGGGTTGAGTTGATCGCACATGTATCCCATCTCGAACATCCCAGTCGCACAGCACGCTACCGATGCTACCTCAAACCCTGTTTTTAATATTACACACAAATTTATTAGAGCAGAGCAGGGCCACACCAAAAAAATTAACGTAAAGCTTTTAAAATCACTGACAGTTATATTGGAAAGAGAGAATAAAAATTGACTCAACATTATGCCCATGCTTGCTTCGAAAATTTCATAATGAGATATAAAAACAAGAGAAAAGACACATGTATGCTATATTTTGAGCAAAATTTTCTCTGTACTTGAATTTATTCACTTTGATTTCACCATATTGTAATTTGAAATAACTTAAAAGTTATGATTAGTTTCAATAAAAAAGATACATTTTGACAGTTTAATTTCATCATATTTAATTACAACTAATTAAAAACAATTTTTTTAACAAGTGTTCAAAAAGCTACAATTTTTTTTTTTTTTGTCTTTAACAAATTTTATTTATTTATTTTTTAGCTCTTTGCAATTTAGAAGATCTAAAAATTTAAAAAAATAATAAAAAAATTCATGAAAGACCAAAAAATAATCCAAACATTACCTAAACTTTGCCAATAAATTAAAAACAATTTTTTTTTTAGCTTTTGTCAAAAAGGCATCAACTTTATCATAAATATATATATTTTTGTCAAACTAACTATTATTTTATGAGTCTTTTTAATCCACAGATATGTGATTTCATGATGTAATAAAGATGGAGAGTTCTAATTTTAGAATTCTAAAGAGAATTTTAGTGATGTAGTATGAAGTGGAGTTCACATGTGATATGATGTGTGTGTCTACGTTTTTATTTTTGATTTTTTTTTTCTTTTACCACATCACTAAAATTCTCTTTAAAGCTCCAAAATCAGAGCTCTCTATTGCTGGTACAATTATATATATATATATATATATATTTTTTTTTAATGTCTCGGAAACATTCCCATAGAATAATAATGGAAGCAATAAACTGAGTATAGGAAATAGGATCACTGTAAACATAGGATGGAGGAGTAGTAACAAAAATGTTAGAGTAATTATTGGACCTTTCTACGTATAATCACGTGGCGTTATAATTGGTAGAGAATGTGAAATTCATAAACATAAAAAGATAAAACATGAAGGAACCTAATATATGATAGATGTGACGGGAGTACTTAACAATTTTTCTATGTTAAAGTGGATATGGTGAGTTTAATCCAAAGATATATGGTTTCATGATGTATACAAATTTATATGCCATTTTTTTTTTGAACAATGCTATAGAGCCCGAATTCCTCCGGCTCGAATGCCCCGAAACCACGAAACGATGTCGTTTCGTGGTTTTAATTTTTTTTTTTTTTTTTTCAGCAGAAGAACGAAGAAGAAGACGGCGGAGGAGGAGGAAGGGGAGGGGGAGGGCGAGGGGGGACTGGAGGGGGCCTAAAAAATGGGCGAGGACGAAGGGGAGGGCGAGGGGGACGGGAGGCGCGGCGATCGGCGATGGCAGAGGCGACGAGCATGGCGATCAGCGACGGAGGGCGACGGCGGGAGGCGGGGCGGGCGCGGGCGGAGGCGGAGCGGCAACGATAGGGCAGAGTCGACGGCCGGCGGAGGGCTGCGAGCCTCCTCTGTGAGCCTTCTCCTCTCTCTCTCTCTCTCTCTCTCTCTCTCTCTTCTGAAAATCGGGGCATTAGGGGCGGGGAAATTCAGGCCCCAAATCATTTTTCTTTCTTTTTTTAGTGTCTCGGAAACATACCCCATGGAATAATAATGGAAGCAATAAATTGAGTATAGGAAATAGGATCACTGTAAACATAGGATGGAGGTGTAGGTTTAACAAAAATGTTAAAGGAGTAACCTTTCTAGCATATAATCACGTGTTGTTGTAATTAGTGAAAAATGTAAAATTCATAAATATAAAAAGATGGAGAGAAAAGTTCAGGATCATAAAAAAAATTTCATGAAAATAATCATGAAAGATTTGTAATTCTTGAATTATCTTAATTAGTGTGTAGTACTTTACAAAGATAAAACATGAAAAAAAATAATACATAATAATTAATAGAGTATAATCACATGACGTTTAGGAATACCTAACAATTTTTCAATGTTAAAGTGGATATGATGAGTTTAAGGTGTTATTTAGTGTAATTTATTGTAAGCTAAAACTAATAATCAGAAAATAAAAATCAAAAACATTTCTTCTCCAGTTTTTAAATAATCAATTTTTCTCTATTTATTTAAACTATTTTTATCTAAAAAATTATAAATAAAAATTACACCAAACAATCTAACATAAATTTTCAAATTAAAATAAATTATAATCACTCCAATAATCACACCAAGCCCTCCCTAATTCTCATCAGTGGTTCAACCAGGTACCTGTACTCCCACTGCTCTAGAATTACATGCGTGTCTATTATTATTTGCCTACCAAACCCCTCGTTACTCCGCCCGCCCAAATTAAACTCAAATCCCACTCTATCACTATTTTTGTTTTGATTTTTATATTTGATTATTGCCTACTTCAAGAAAATAAATCATATCTTTTTTTCACAAAATAATTATTTAGGTCACATAATCTCCCTACTTCTATACAAATATTTTCATAATAAACAAAAAGACCAATTTATAAGTAATACCTAAAATAACCCTTAATTAATCTACTAAAGATTATTATAATATTCAATGGACCCAATATTTGGTTTCATATTATATCGTACCAACTAGCATCAACAAGCCAACTATATTATTTCGTTAAAAAATGTTGAAAAATTTACATAAATTATTAAATAATTTACACAATATTGTATAAAATATTTAATAATTTATTTGTATCTCTAATAGTGCTTTATTGACATTGTCATATTAATGAGTACAATAAGTTTTAAAAAAACCATATGTGTAGAACGTAACTCAATAAATATTAATTGAAGTCATGGACAAAAAGAAAAGAGTAATGTTAATTTTCATACACAAAAAAAAAAATATATTATAAAAAAAAAAATGCATGATTCAAATTTATTCTAGGTGTGAGTCCTATACTATAAGAGTTGAATCTGAACCTCATAATATTTTCTTCAACAATAAGTCTAAATGCACATAGGATCAAATACATAATATCGAGACATTTGTATTCTTTAACCTTGCTTTTTTTTTTTTTTAATATTTTTGTATGCATGTGAGTTTTTGAATCCTAATATTATTGAGAGAAAAAACCGTAGTTAGCAATCACAAAAAGTAACTCGTAAAGTAATGAAAAATGAAATCTATAATGTGTTGCAAGGATAAATTTATGGGCACAATTCATTTCCTATCACTTTTCGAGTTATTTTTTCTGATTTCGTAACATTTAGGATGACAAAACTCACCATATGCAGAAGGTTTCTTCAGGATTCGGAGGAAAATGTTGTAAGGATCTGAAAACACCACTTTGATCCCAGGAAGCTCCTTGTTCAGCCTTCCCACCAACCCATTCAACTTCCCATTAAAATTCATAGCCACCACATTATAACTCTCAACACACTGTCCTCCATTCCCACCTAAAAAATTTGTAGTTCTCTCCAATGGCAAACACCCCATCGGCGGCAGCCCGCCGAGGGAGATTTTCCGGGCTCCAAGCCCGTGCAATTCCTTGACAAAACTTTCGGCGATCCCGACCAGAAAATTCTGGTACTGGTCGATGTTGTACTGGGATCGCCGGCCCGGAAGACTGTAGTAGTTTTCCAGGAAGTCATTTGTTCCCATGCTTGTTAGGTACAGAGCTTCACTGATTATTGTGTTGGCCGTCTTGACTCCTAGATAGGCTCTCAGTTTTTTCTGGTATTCCTTGTAGTATTCCAGTTCTTTCCATAGAGGTATCACTGACTGCAAGGAAAAACAATGCACTAATATTACATATTCAAAAAAAATTTGAAATGAATTTTATTAGAAATATCATAGGGGAACAAATTCATTTTATGCAACAATCTTACACATACATCAATTTAATATCAACCAGTTTTTTTTTTTATATTATTATTATTATTTTTACTTTCTGAATAAATTTCTCGATAAAATTAACAGCAAACTATGAGCGCATGCATAGCAATGTTTTAAAAACCGGACCGGTGGTCGAACCGGAAAAGGGATCGGGTGGACGGGTCACCGGTTCAACCGTCGGGTTGAACCGGAATCGAACCTTGACGTAATAAATATATTTAAATTATATTTAAATAAAAATATAAGTAATAAAATTATAAATTAAAATATTAAAAATATTAAATTATCTTAAATATTTGTCCTAATATTTTTTTTACTGAAAAATATAATAATATATTTTAAAATATTATTAATTTCAATTTTGGAAGATGAAATCAAATATTTAATATTCCCTCCATATGATTTTAATTCAAATAATTTGATTGAAAGGAGAGCAAAATTTTTGGAGGGATATCAAAATTTCAATATTCCCTCCAATATATTTAATTGAATCCCACATGGATTTCTTGAGTTTTTTTGAAAGAGTTTTTTTCTTATAAATAGATGAAGACTTTCACAATAATTTCATCAAACTCTTAATGGGATTCCTCACAAGAGGAGACCCTTGAAAAAGAGTTTCAAATTAAAATTTTCTTATATTCTTATATTTTATATATATATATATATATATATAATAAGAAAGAAAGTAAGAAAAGAAAGAAAAAAAAAAAAAAAAAAAAGAGCCGGTCAGACTGACGGAACCGGCTCCGGGTCGACCGGTTCGCCGGTTCGACCGCGGTTTTTCCCGGTTTCTCTTAAATACACCGGTTTTCGTCTTTGACCGGTTCAGGGGGTATTTCCGGACCGGAACCCCGACCGGTCGACGGTTCAACCGGTTGAACCGGCCGGTCCGGTCCGGTTTTCAAAACCATGATGCATAGTACTTTATTTTTGTACTTGCGTAGCAGGCAACTCAGTGTGAGCAACTTTTGTTTGGTTTCCTTAATGGATTCGACTGTGATATTTTTTAGTAATAAATTTAAATATATAGAAGACTAAGAGTTGGTTTGAGATGTTCTAAAAAAGTGCACTTTTTGATTTATTGACTTATATGAGTTGGGTTTGGGTTGGATTTGATGTGATGTGTTAGAGAGGTGATGTGATTTAAATAAGATGATGTGACTTAAATAGGATAGTGACTTTTTGACTTTTTGTATTATTTAGTTTATGTCAAACCAACCCTTATATAGAAGGAGACACATATGTATTACAAAGAGTGGGCTCACATGATGTGGGACTCATCCTTTGTGAAACATATATATCGTATTCTATGTTTAATCTTTTGTATTCTTAACATTATTTTTTTTTAGGTCATAACATGTAAATCATTTATGAAAAAAAAATACGTTGATATGATACTTTCACATTTGTCTAAAAAAAAAAATTAAATGATCAAGTTTTCAAAAAATGATTTTACTGTTCATTTTTTTCATACAAATGCCAAAAAATGCCATAATTATAGTTATCGATTTAACTTTAAAATTTTCTTAAATAATCTACATACTATTATCTAAAAAACAAATCATAAAGACAGAGCGTAAATCTGAACAACACAGTTTAATCCATCGACTAATTTGGAGAGAACTTGGGCTCTCATCATAAATGGATATGATACATAATAAATTTGTATAACTAAAATTTGAACGCAGTGGTTAGTGGTTGCGGGACGGGGCATCTGAAATTTGACTATAACTAGCCATAAAGTTCAAACTTCATGATATGCGTAATTTACACGCGATTGTACGTATTAAATAAAAGTTAAAATTTCTTTTTAACCGGTGTCTCAACCCGTGCATTTCAATTAATTTTAAGGATGAATCACGTTAAAGTTTATTTTAGAAAGTTGATTAAAAATCACATTAAAGTTTATTTTAGAAAGTTGATTAAAAATAAGTTTTTTGTCTTTTTAATTTTTTTTTTAGTTATATGAATTGACATTTTTTTGAACTATTCTTCAATAATTCTTTGTTATTAGGGAATGAATACGTGCTCTAGTGCAAGTGAAACAGTGAATTTACTTGTACAGGGCACAAAACCCACCCACTTGCATCTCTATATTTTGTAATTAGTTTAGACTTTTCGCATTGTTTTACCATAAATAATGGTACACAAAGAAAATATTTATACAGAACAATATGACTTTTTATGTTCTATTTTATTTTCAATTAAAATATTTATTATTATTTTTATAATTTTAGAAAGGAGTAATTACACCTTAATGGAAAAAATTTTTAAGAAAAATTACATATTCATAAAAAAGTTTGTAATTTCAATTATTAATAATTATAAAATTTCTCATTAATTTGTAATTATTTTTTTAAAATTTCATTGATGTGATATTGCTCCTTTTAAAAATGAACAATACTTAAGAATACAAAATATTTTATCAAAAAAATTACTAAGGCCTTGTTTGGGTACTCCCAAATAATCCAAAAAGCCAAAAAGTTACTCAAAAAGTTAAAAAGTTAACACTATTCACCAAAAGTCAACAATTACGGCTGCACAACTCCCAATTCAAATTTTCCTCTAAAAACCAATTTTCACAATTTTTTATTACACATTTTTCTATAAAAAGTCAAAAAGTTAACCCAAACATCCATATTTTCAACCTCAATTTTTTAGTCAAAAAAGATAAAAAGTACACTTATTTAATCTTCCCAAACTTGGCCTAAATACTTACATGGATGTAGATCCCATTAGTGGAACCTACACCTTTGGTAATTTACTTTGTAAAATATATAAAATCTCTACCATTTTTTGTTTAAAAATATCAAATGACAGATCATTTACATGGGGTGTCTCTACAGCTAGCATTTACACAAACATGGTTAATAGTTTCATCAAGGTTAAACATGTGCAGTGCATAAGAGCAGTACTTTTTTTGTTTTGTTTTTGATCGGACATAAGAGAAGTACTTGTAATGTCATATATACAAACATAGGCAAAGTGAACATTGATTATGGGGTGACTTACTAGCACATCGGAAGTTGAATTGTCATAGCCAGTACCAGCAGAGGCAAAGCAAACTCCAGCAGCAAAGTCTGAAATACTATACATTGGGTCCAAATAGGCAGGCACATAAGGCCTCAGCCCAAAAGCCTCCGCTATAAAATCCGGCGGAATCCGACCATTTGAGAACCTTCCGGTTGCTCGGCCGCCGAAAAAATCCCGACCATACGGCGCAAAATTGCTCTTAAGAATGGTGGAAAGCTGGTTGTTGTTACCAGCATCGACGGAGGAGTCTCCGAACACAATCACCGCCGGAACTTTTGCTCTGGCGGTAGTTGTGGTGGTGTTGGTGGCGGCAGCGGCGGCAGCTGCTAGGATGAGAAGTTGAACCCGAATGAGCCATGGTGTGTACTTGTATGCCATGTTCTTTAATTTGCAATCTTATTAGCTAGGACTTTGAGGTTGGAGCTGGTTTGGGAATGGGGCTATTGGTATAAATATTGGTAGAGGGGGGGTTCTAGAAATGGAGGGGGGTTGAGGGGATGAGGTTTGTTGTTGGGTATCATTAATGGCAATTGTCACTCAAGTCTAGTTAATTATGCATGTGGGTGCCATGCAGGGTCAGCTAGGAGGGAGGTTTTGTTGTAGTAATGAGAGCTTGAAATGGAAATCATTAAATGGTGGATAGTCGGAGATTTTGTGTGTTTAAATTTCCCTATTTTTTTATTTAAAAATAATATATAAATCTATTTTTTAAATTTAATGATGTGTAAATTATAAAAAATAAGAGAAAGCAAGTTATTATTGATTACCACATCATTGAATTAGTGGAATTTTATTGACAAAAAATAAAAAAGTTACTAACCCAAACATATAGATCCAATTTTTCCTCAAAAAAATTATGTGATTGAGATTAATTAGTACATTGTAGGGTTCATGGCTTGAATAAATCTGAATCACAAGTTAATGTTTCTTGATAAAATTTTGGGAAAAAAAGTTGGGACTGTAGTATTGCTGGACAAAAAATTTCATTCCTAAATTTCAAATAGTTGGTAGTGTATTGCAATAAAAATTAGAAACAGAGAATCTAATGTCTAAACGGACAAAGGATCAATTAATGACTAGCCCCTGTCACTGTTTATTTGGGGTTGTTTGGGATGATCTAAATAAGTGTACTTTTTTATTTTTTATGAAATATGAGTTGGGTTTGGGTTAGGTTTGAAGTAATGTGTTAGAGAGGTAATGTGATTTAAATAAAATGATGTGATTTAAATAGGATAGTGACTTTTGACCTTTTGATTTTCTAACATGCCAAACCAAGCCTTAATTTCAAAATTAATCCAAGCCTTAAGAGATGATAATGTCGCAATTCAATCGTTTGGTTTCATGCTAAACAACGTATATGGAGTAGAACACCAAACTGTCCTTTAAAAAGTATAAATATCATTAAACCAAAAATGTATATTTGTGACATTTACACCAACCTAATTCTTATGGCATTTGTTGGTCGGTTTTTGTTTCAATCCTCATTATATTTGTTTAAATTTTGGTTTATAAAAATAATTCAAATATGTCTTATAATTAAGGGGACGATAATGTTATGATTCAATTTGTTAATTCCAAGGTAAAATATAGAACATGAAATAAAAATAAAAAATATCTTTGTGCGAGTATATAGCATTAAATAAATAAACCTATTGAGGGACATCACCATAAACCTTAATCCTAAATATTTGGAGATGGATAAAGTCATATTCTTGATTAAATGTAATGTAATCAAGCTTTGTCTTTTCATACTTTCAATTTCAATTTTAGAGCCGGTTTGAAAATTAATGTTTTAAAATATTTTTTTAATTTTTTGATTAAAATATAAGATGAAAAAAATCAAATATGTTTAGGAATGATTTTTTAGCTTTTTTCACAAAAACATGTAAAAAGTAGAGTGAATGAGAATAAATCTTTTAACTTTTTATATGAGTTGAAAAACTCTGTTGTCCTAGATAAATCTATCTAGATTTTGCTAAGTGGTGTATTTGTATGGTGGAAATTGTATTGGTATAAGTGTGAGATCCATATATAATTGAATACGAACCATAATTAATGTTTCTAAATAAAATTTGAAATAAAAATTTTTAATTTATAGTATTATTAGTAACTAAAATAGTCATTGCGGAGCGACCCCTAATTACTCATCATAAAAGTGACCTAACTAAACTATGTCGCAAAATTAGCATTGGGTTAACAACATATAAATTAGAGTAATTTTTTTAGGGGCGAGTTTCTCTCCACTCTTTCATTGGACTGGAGAGGTGTTGTCCACCCATGTGAGTTCATTTTTGGATCCCGTTTCGATTATACGAATTGTTCATATTTTAAGATTCGTCGAGTATATCATCTTTGCAAAAAATCAAGTTTATCAGATAATGGCAACTACGTGTTTGGATCAGTTTTGTATTATGTATTTAAAAAAATGGACGGTGAGAAAAAAAAAAATTATACAAAATTGATCCGAATACGTGTTTTTCGTTATTCAATTGACTTGATATTTTGCAGGAATGATATACTCAACAAATCTTAAAATATAAACAATGTGAATTATTAAAGCGAAACCTAAAAATCGACTCAATAAATCGGACTGAACTATCTAATCTGATGAAAGACCAAAGACACTCAAATCCCTTTTTTTTATTCCATCCGATGAAAGACCGAAGACACTCAAATCCCTTTTTTTTAAGCCAAAAATTTATGATAAGGACAACCTTTCCCAAGACATAGATCTTAATAGGAGTGTAAAAATGCCCCGCAGCCTGTGGTCGGTCTGAAACCCTTCCGCGACCCGAGGTGGGCTAGGCTCATTTAGGCCCGAGCCCGAGCCCAGTCTGAGACCCCTGGGCTAGGGCTTAGGCCATTATTTTGAAATCTGGCCCACCCGAGGCCCAGTGTTTTTTTTGGAAAAAAATAATAAAATTTTGATAGAAAAAATTAAAAAAACAAAAAAAAATTGTTCAAGCCCGTCCAAGCCTGAGCTTAGGCTCACCGACCCGCCCAAGGCCCGAATACTCCCTGGACCTGGGCCTGGGCCTAATTTTTTAGCCCATGAGCCGACTTGACCAGACCCGAATTTTGACGAGAGCCCGCGAGGCCCAACATGGGCTGACCCGGGCCCGGTCAAGGCCAAATTTACACCCCTATGTCCTAAGTTTTGAATCCCCTTTTTAAATTTTAAAATTCTTGCAAGATCCAAAAATAAATAAACAAATAGAGCAATGTAAAATGTTATGTGCGGTGATAACTCTAATATTGTTTTGGTTATAAAATTTGAGAAAATATTTGAAAAAATAAAATAAAAAAGGTAGATGTAATGTGAATAAAATATACCTGTATTTCACTTACTTTCACACATCTTTTCCCTTTTCATTTCTAAATTACTCCCTAAATTCTCCAACCAAACACAACGTAAGCGTGTTGGTGTTAACACTTGTTTGGGTAAGTGGAAAATGGTTTAGAACATTTTTTTAGTGAAAATGTGACTTCCTTTCATACAAGTCAGTAGGGTTTGATTCTTGAGGGACACGACCAACGGTTCATTTTTCAAACAATGAAAATGACTATACTGTATTCTAATCATGACTTTGTCTCTTGTACTGAAAGTTAGTGCATTCCTTTCTTATCTTGGTGGTGGGTCACTAATGAGCATTATTCTTTTCTCGATCAAAAATAAAAAAATAAAAATAAAAATAAAAACTTTCTGGAAGAGTCCAAGTCAACAAGAAAATATATATAATTTTGGTGCAACTTTTTGGTTAAAACATTACTCAAATAAATAAATATTCTGTGGTAATGAATAGTGTTGAGATGGAGGCACAAGTCTTCCAACTACCCTTTTACTGAAAAGACACAGGCCACTGTTGCTCCATGGTGAGAGAGAGGGACAGAGAAATTAATGACAGTAATCTCTTGAAGACTATACTAAAATTGGCTGAAGAATTGAAGGCTTCTCAACTGAAATGGAGGCGATTATTTAGTGCCCCTTAAGTTTGATGAAACGTGTCCCCCCTTAGGCCCAATCCCTTTAATATTTATACAACCTTTATTCTGGTTCACACCTCAGTCGTTAGTACACCTTAGTACCCTACAAAAAATGTCCACCCTCCAAAGCCACCCTTTCACACTTCCATTTGGTAGTGTTTAAATATATAAAGGCCTCTTTTAAGAAGATAATAAAAAGTCATTTTTTAATTTTTAATTTATTTTAAATTATATCACCTCTCTACTATTTACATATTTTTTATGAAAAAAATTAAAAAAATAACTTTTAACTAATTTTTCAAAACAACTCAAAAAATATTAAACACATGTTAGTGTAAGGTTTTAAATTCATATATACAGATACGTAATAATCTAATTACTAATTTGTTAATGTCTTAACTTGTGCCCCCAAAAAAAAAATGATATACAAATTATAATTTGTGCCATCAACACATCATTTTAGATATATTTTTTGTACAAGTTTTCTCTTTGCAAATTATTTTTATTTTTTTATTCATTATTGCAAAGGAAATTTGAATGATAAATTCTATTTATCACTGCACATTCTTCAGACTTCACCTCATACGTGTATTAATGTAATAAATATTGTTAGTATACGTGGGTTCATCACCATATTTAAAAATAAGAAAATTTGGCTATAAATTCCTCTTATCTTCTTTTTCTTATTAGAAGGACAAAAAGAAAAAGAACTTATACTTTCAAAATTCCCTTATAATTATAAAGTCTTATATAAAGGATAAAAATTTTCAAATTTATATTTTGTGTAACAAATTTATCCCTTCACACACATTCTTTATCTTTCTCCTCTATCTCTTTCTAAGGGCTCTCTCTACCACCACCACCACCACCGTCTACACCACCACCACCATCACCATCTCTATTGCCACGACTACCATGACTACCATCGTTTTCACCACTTCCGTCATCTCCACCAACACCATCTCAATCATTGATGTTGTTCATCACCACCACCGCCACCACCGTTTCACCACTAGCATCTCAACCACTAGCGCCATTCGATGCCACCATCGTCATCCTTAGCGTTGAGATCGATCATCTCAAATCTATATTCTCTCCTTCTTTTTCTCTTTGTCTCCTCATCATACTCTGTTTTTTAGACAATAAAATTTTACTATGATTTGAACCAAATCTAAGGCAATATACGTGCTCTCTCTATCTCTCTATTTCTCTATTTTTTTTTCTCTGGTATGTCCTCTGTTTTTGTTTGACAGAATGAGGGAAAAATTTTACTCTGGTATGTGCTCTGTTTTTGTTTGACAGAATGAGAGTAAAATTTTACTCTGGTATGTACTCTGTTTTTTGTTTGATAAAATGAGAGTAAAATTTCACCTCTGAGGCAATATATGTGCTTAACGATATAAAATTTTACTTTGAATCAGAGTAAAATTTTATTCTGATTCAGAGTAAAATTTTATTTTGAATCAGAGTAAAGTTTACTAGGATTCAAAGTAAAATTTTACTTTGAAATATACTGTGAGGATGACTTTACAAGAGAGCTGATATATATATATATATATGTGTGTGTGTGTGTGTGTGTGTAAGGGTAGTATAGTAAAAGAAATAAGTTTTAAAATATTAGGTAGTTTTGAAAGTATCTATGTAATTCTTGTAATTTTGAAAGACAAATTAGGCAGTAAGGGGCCTATCACGAAATCTCCCTTAAAAATAATGTAATTTAGCATGCCAAACCATATAATAATAATTTTTGGTGAAGTATTCAAGTTATACATAAAAGCCCTCTTTTTTTAAAATTATAAATAAAAAGGGAAAATTACACTTATCTCCTCTGAAGTTTCTGACAAATACAGGGACTTTTCCTGTGATTTGAATAATTACACAAACCTCTCTTATTTTAACTGACATTGTTAAAATTCTCCCATTCCGTCAGATTAGAATAAACGACATTACTTACATATAATAAATGACATTATTACTCTTACTTTTAAGCACAAAAAGACGATAATACCCTTATCCCCTCTATTTATGTCATAAAGTAATTAAATTATGAATTATTTTTTAGGTAGGGCTCAAGTATCCTCCATCTCTCATCCTCACGTTTGGGATCTAGTTAAAAAAAGTCATTAAATTATGTCATCAGTTAAAAAAAATCAAATGTAGCATAAAAAAAATTTTAAAAAAAATTATAAAAAAAAAAATTCAAGGATTTGAGCCTTATAGCCTAATAAACTATGAGTTTTATTTTTATTAATTTAAATTTTAATATTTGATTTGTTTTCCATCTATATAGCCTAATAAACTATGAGTTTTTAAGTTTATTAATTTAAATTTCAATATTTGATTTATTTTCAATCTAAACCATTTGCTTATTTTTTCTTTAGTAAAAATGTTTAAAAAATATATTTTAATCATTAAACTCTATAGAAATGAATATTTTAGACATTTTTTGTATATCTAAATTGTGTTTGATAATTAAAATATACTTTTTTCGATAGTTAATGAAAATAGGTACATAGTTTAGATTGGAAAAAAAAATTAAAAGATTAAAATTTAAATTAACAAAATTTAAAACTCATAATTTATTTTATTACAAGATTCAAACTCTAATATATATATATATATATTGTAATTTCTCTTAAATTTTTTCATTCACAAATAATTTTCTAAAAACATTAACATTTTTAACTTTAAAAAATCAAAAAATTGAAAAGTCACAATAAATAAATAAATCCCAAACACACTATCAGTGTGATAATCAAACTTCTCCAAAAACCTGTGTATCACGATGAGTTCAAATGTATTACCTTTTGTATTTTAAAATTCATGTTATTATGTGATTTGGTGGTGGGACAGTCTACATTTATTTTGTTATTGTTTGGCTAATTAATTATTTATGCTTTTAGCGTTCACCTCATTGTAAACTAAAATTTTGGAGTAATACTATAAAATAAATAAATAAGAATAAATTTTAAGATAAACTACACAGACTACTTTTGAGAATTAGATGAAAAAAACATAAATTTTATAATTTTGACATAATTACATAAATCTAAATTTGACATAAATTGATAAAAAGTAATGCATATAGTGTGTAAGCACTAAAATAAATGACAATATATATATTTTTTCTCTATATATGATGGACGAATTACTAGGAAGAAAAAAAATGAGTGTTATCTAAATTAAAATATTATGATAGTATAATGTAATTGTACCAAGTTTGTGAAGCTTATTACATTCTCCAAATCTCAAGAGTAGTTAGTATAATTTACCCTAAAATTTATAAAATTTTCTTATTTACTAATGTTACCATTATTATTTCATTCTAAAATTTTATTATTGTATAGCATAAGTAAGAAAAAATGTGTAATATTTATTAGTTTGTATAGCATTTTCTTTAAAAATATATTAATAATTGTCCAACAGCCCTGAGGGCATTATTGGTATTTTTGGGTTTATTGGTGATGATATCAGCAGATTCTATTACCTGTGATAACGGAAATTCAAATATGGGGGAATCTTGACAATATCAATTAAAATATAAGAGATTTGTATAATTATTCAAACTACAGGAGAGATCCCTGTATTTATCAAAAATCTCAAGGGAGGTGAGTATAATTTACCCCAAACAAAACTAATTTGGAATCTATTAAAAATATATAAAATAGTTTACAAAATTTATTAAATTCTAACAAACAAGAAAAGTACTTTTATTTGTTTTGGGATGATCTAAATAAATGTATTTTTTGGCTTTTTATGAAATATAGATTGGGTATGGGTTGAATTTGAAGTGATGTGTTAGAGAGGTGATATGACTTAAATAAGATGATGTAGTGACTTTTTGACTTTTTTAGATCATGCCAAGGTCAAAATTTTCATTTCATATTCCTTCCGCTCATCCCATCCCATCCCATCCCTGACCACCCTCCCCTCCCCGACCACCCACCCACTAGCTTCAACCACAGTTGACGATGGTTATTTCCAATCGTTGCAATCAGATCTAATAAAATTATTGAACTACCTCCGGTGGTTAGCAATAAGATCTAATGAAATTATTGAAAATTGAAGGTTCAATAAGAAAAAATAATTAGGATATGATGACTACTTCCTGTTGTACCTTAAAAAAAAAAAAAACATTAGGATCTGATGACGTACCGAAAGAGACTTACCTGAGCATCAGTATTTGGCTCTTCAAGTCGATATGGAGTTGTTTTTTTTTCCTAAAGTTTCTTAGAGTGGTGCATTGTGTGGTTGAGATTTAATGACAAGTCACATCAATTTTTTAGCATTAAATCTCAACCACACAATACACCACTTTAGGAAACTTTAAGAAAAAAACACTCTAGAAGATCATTGGTGGTCGATATAGGCCTCATATATATATATATATATATGACCTGAACATAGGATTGTTTTGGAAAGTATGTTAAAAACTAATTTTTTTTAACTTTTTTGAAAAATATATATAAAAAAAGTAAAGAAGTAATATAATTTAAAGGGTGATGCACCAATAAATCCCAATTTATCAACTTATACACTGTTTAGTCCCAAATGTTTTCTTATAAACCGAACAGTCCCATTACATTGGAAATGACCATTTAGGGCATACACATTGTGGACAGCACTGGTAAGACTAATGGGCAACATCGGCAATTTAGTAATGTGAAATTACGTTGATGGGCAAGCAGTTGGGTGTGCTGTTACATTAGATCTTCCTGATTCGGCGGTGCTGCGGTACGATTTCAAGGAAAGATTTGGGGTTTTGAAAAGGAAATCAACATCCGAAACGGAAGGCGAATCTGTTTGGGCCAAGGTTTCTACATTACAGAAACCCTAAAATTGGAAGAAGCTGTCAACGTTGTGGTGGTGATGGTCAGTGGGAAGTCATTGTTGTTGAAGCGTAGGGACGTTGTGTAGTTCGATATCCATCTGCGCTTGGGATTGGAAGTCGGTGTTACGTGTGGGGACAGTTGAGAATGACCAAAAAAAGTGGTGGTATGTTATTTTTGACGTTTTTTGTTTTGGATTTCTAATGTTGTTTTCTTTGATATGGACAACATTGTTGTACGATTGTAATGTTGCTGTTGTTGTGTGGTTTTATGAGAGGAGTTTGTGGTTGTTGATGGGGTTTAAGTTTGATGTTTATGGTTGGAATTGGGTGTGGGTGTGTAGTTTCGGGAATGTTATGGACGGTGTTGGGTACGATGTTGGGGATCATGTTATGTCGGGTGGCCAATGTCTCTGTGTTCATGAGGTTGTTGATTATTGCAAGGTCATATTGTAGTATGTATGTTTTTGTTATGCAATTATTGGCTGTTGGGCTGAGATGTTTAATGTTACTGGGTTTGTGATGTTATTTGGTCGTGGCGATGTGATGTTATGTAATGTTAATATGTTTATTATGTTGTCATGATGTGTTTGTTTACATTGGTGCGCAATGTTACTGATGTTAATGTTCGAAGAATGTGTCTAGGATGCAACTGTTTGTTGTGAGGGGACCGTGTATAATGTAAATGTTCCAATGTTGTGTTAATGATGTTGTTGATTGTATTGGTTGCCGATGTTTATGTGGATGTTTTCATGATGTTGTTGGTTAAGGCAATGGTATATGTTTTTTTTTTTTTTTGGTTTCGCAAATTCTGGGTTTTTCAACACGATGTTTAATGCCACTGTTTCGATCATGCTCTCCTCTTTAGCACTGTGTATTTGTACTGCCAACGTTTCAATTATGTGTTGGTGATGTAGTTGGGTGAATTGGGCATATGATGTTATTGTCTCCAATGTCATGATGTTGTTGATTGAGGCAGTGTGACAGTGGGATGGTGGGTATGTTGTTGGGTGTGTTGTTGATGTAAATGCTCCAATGTTGTGTCAATGATGTTGTTGATTGTAATTGGTTGTCGATGTTTATGTGGATTTTTGCATGATTTTTGCATGATGTTGTTGGACAAATCAATAAACATCAACAACTCCCTAGAAATCCGTTTTCACCAAACCCTGGCATTCATTAACATTATTAATCCCCAAAATCACAAAAACCGAATTCCCAGCATTTTAGGAAACAAACAGCCCACATAATGGGTACAATTGTAATCTGCAAATAATCAAAATTAATTAAATAACATTGCCAAAAAAAAAATGGGACTAAATGGTGCATAAGAAAACATTTAGGACTAAATGGTTTAACTTTCCAGAAAGTAGGATTTATGGGTAAATTTTCCTAATTTAAAAGAGATTAAAAACCAAAAAATTTACTTTTAACCTCTTGCCAAACCTCTTGCCAAAAGAGGCCATTATCTGCTGTGGGAAAGCTCAGTTTTGTGTTGAGACGTTATTTGCTATATAGTTAGTTTTGGGCTTTTAATGAACTCTTAGGACCATATGAATTGAATGGATAGCATTTCATTATTGGAAAATTAAATGGACCAAAATTGAAACAACATAAAACAAAATATTAGCAACTAAAAGTAAGATTCAAACTCAAAAAAATTGCAAATTTTAATAGGCAATACTATATAAATAAAATTTATATCATAATTAAAATATAAAATGTTAAATTTAAAATTTTGGAAAAAGACATTTCAAAGGTATTCTTGTAACATATTTTGGTAAAATTTAACGTTCAGTATAGAAAAATGTTACAAGAATATTCAATTTTCAGTAGCAAAACAAAAAAACAAAAAAATTAATTTCAGCTACCAAAAAATATGGCCAAGCGCAACTTGGTTTTATCAATTAATGTAAACATAACTCATGCATGTTTTTGAACAAATAATAATGACAAAGAAAAAAACTACTAATTTTTAAAATTGGTGATGCTACATGCACCAATTAATACAACACTAATTATGACATTATTATTGATCACATTTATTATACAAATTACAAATATTAAAAAATCTTAAATTATGTCACATTATCAATTGATATACTAGTTAGTATACTAATTGATGTATATATAATATTATTCTTTTAAAATACCTACTTTTGTCTACGTTCAACTTTCAGCTACCAAAACAAATATGGCCAAACATTACACGACACAAGGGCCATACTCAGGAATAAGATGTATTATTTGGTCCATATTCCTTTCAATTGTAAACATAACTCATGCATCTTTTGAACAACTAAAAAAGTAAAATAAAATCAACGTCTTGATTTTTTATTTTTTTTTTAATTTCTTGAAAATTTTCTATCTACATCTTAACATCTCAAATAAATAAATAAATAAAGGAATTGCTATGTTTAAGACAATAAATGGGAAACCCTATAAGACTAAATTAATCATTTATTCATTAGGTTGACCACATGATATGGTAATATGAATTAGAGATTTTGCAGGATTATAATTTTATATTTTTTGCTATAATTAATCGGTAAATAAAGAAGAGTGTTTTTCAAGTATCCTACTTTGATAGAAAAGTAAAATCATTACTGAATAAAGAAACTAGTCCTCTCTATACCTATAAAAGGACATTCAGACTGTCCATTAAATGATTCTGAATTCAATAGTGTTAATCATGTTATTTAATTTTGATGATGTCTAAAATATTAATTAAAAATTTGTAAATAATATATATATTTTATATTATTTGACACAAAATATTATATATATATATTTGTTAAATATTATTTAAATAAAAATATTTTTGAAAACTCTGCTATTCACTTTTTGAAAAATTAGGCTGATCACTATTCATATTTTGACAAATTGATTGATTAGTTGACTGATCACTATTCACTTTTTGACAAAATTAAAATTGATTAATTATATTATTTTGACAAAATCGATTGATTGGTTGTATTATCTTAACAAATGTGATACTAATGGGTTATCTTCTTTTGACAAAATTGATATACCCACATGGAGTGGTAAGTTATATTTAGTTTAAAATCTCTACAAAAATTAAAAAATATATATATATATATTTTCAGATCTATTATAAAAAAAGATTTTACTATGTATGCAAATATCTAATTATAATATTTTATATAATGCATTTAATAAAATACATCACAGAAGCAATTAAACTACATTTGAGTATATCATGTTACATATATACATGTTGGCATATGGAAAGTCATATAAGACATCATTTTCAATAGCTTTTCTTTTTGTGTTTTTTTTTTTGTACAATTTTGACTAAAGCCTAAAAGGGTTCAGATTTGCAAGATTACAAATTTTCCTTCCACGTGATTCTCTTCCAAATTGATTCAGCTGACGTCTTGAGGAGCGTCTGTCTCTTCCAACGGGTATATTTTTTGATATAAATAGAAGTAATGTGTGTGGAGAAAAATCAAGAACTTGAAGAGAAAAAATTTATGTGTGCCCCAAAATTTTGAGTATATTGTATTATACTCTTTCACTTTCAAATCTAAGTGTAACCTTTGTTCTTACACTTTCATATCTACTCGTTATGAGAGAATTATTGTAAAAGAGGGTTTAAGTACCACTTATTTTTATTTATTATTTTTGTGAGAGATTTTTATAAGAGTAAGACATTTATTGTTGAGTGAGACTCAATAGATAAGTGTAAGTCCTGTACAAAATTCACAAGCTTGGTGAAGACTTTGTAGTGTATTAATTCAGATTGATAGTAAAAGAAATTCTCAAGGAGGTTCCTTGGGGAGTGGACGTAGGCCTGGCGTACCGAACCACTATAAATCTCAGTGTTTGATTTTCTCTCCCTATCTCTCTTATTTTTATGTTGATAATTATTATTATTATTTTTTATTTGTTAAAATTCTGAATATTGTGTTTATAAATTTTAATATTGTAAAATTTTTTAATAACTCAATTCACCCCTATCTTAGGTTGCTTATCTGGGATAACAATTGGTATCAGAGCCTAAACTCTAGTTTTTGTGACTTAACCATCTTAGAGTACGTCATGGCAACCCCTAGTTATTCCTTACCTGAGGGACAAACATCCAATAGGCTACCATTGTTTAGCAGCACAAATTTTAGCTATTGGAAAACTAGGATGACCATACATATTCAATCTAATGATTATGAATGTTGAAAAATTATTTGCAATGGTCCAAAAATTCTCACCAAAACCGTAGATCCTAAAGATGAGTGGAATGAATCAGATACTAGAATAGCCTAAATTAATGTCAGAACCACAAATATGTTGTATTGTGCCCTAGATGCCAACGAATTCAATAGAATTTCCAAATGTAAAACCGCAAAAGAAATTTGGGATAAGTTTATAGTGGCTTATGAGGGAACCAAACAAGTTAAAGAATCTAAAGTCAGTTTACTAGTCCATAATTATGAACTCTTTAAAATGTTAAAGCCTAATGAAACTATTCCTCAAATGTTTACTCGCTTTACTGATATTATTAATGGTTTAACTTCTCTTGGCAAAATATATATTAATACTGAAATTATAGGAAAAGTGTTTAGGTCAATACCAAAAAGTTAGGAGACAAAAGTCATTGCCATTACCAAAGCCAAAGATTTATCAAAGCTAAGTCTAGATGAGTTAATAGGATCTCTTTTAACTCATAAGCTCATAATGCAAGAAAGAAAAGAAGAAGAAGACAACAACAAGAAGAAAGGAATAGCCTTCAAATCCACCTAGAAGCATCAAGAGGATGAGGAAAATGACTTGGATGATGATGAGAAAATCGCATTCATCACTAGAAAGTTCAAAAAGTTTGTCAAAAAGAAACAAGGCGTGCGAAAATTTTTCAGAAAAAATTTCAACAATAGGGATTTTCAAATGGGAGAAAATCACAAAAAATATGAAGTTACCTGATACGAATGCAACAAACCTGGACACGACAAGTCAGAATGTCCGAAACTTAAGAAACAATTCAAGAAAGACAAGAAGAAAGCCATGATTGTAGCATGGGGAGAAGATAGCGATGAAAACAACTAAAAAACCGGAGTTTGCAAAAATGAGGTTGCTAACCTATACTTAATGGCACTTGGAAACGAAGATGAGGTAACTGACGAATCTTTTACGTTTGATGAATTACAATAAGCTTTTGATGAATTATATGCTAAATTTATGAAACTTAGTTTGAAAAGTAATTGTCAAAAGAAAGTGATTTCAAGTTTATCAAAAGAAAATGAATCCTTAACTTCCAAGATCATTACTTTAGAAAATGAAGCCATGAAAATGAAAAAGGAAAATAGGATTTTAACTCGAAAAGAGTTTTCAATTTCTGAGAAAAAATTAGTTGTTTTATAAGAAGAAAATGAGTCTTTAAAAAATGAGTAAATTGTTTTGAAAGAAAATATTAAAGACTTAAAAAATACTCTTTCAAAATTCACTCAAGGTAAAGAGACTTTAGATTAGATAAAAATTTTAAAAATCCAAATTGTACTTTTGATAGAGCCGGAATTGGATATAAACCTTTTTCAAACGTAAAAACTACCAAAAATGGTTTCGTGCATGCATTTCTAGTCACTCTCATCTCACATGTCATTTTGTGGTACAAAATGTCATATTTCACCTTCATGTTCTATTAAAAGAAATTCTTTTGCTAAAATAAAAAAGATGTGGGTCCCTAAAGACATTTCAAGAGTGTCAAATTCTAACTTTTATGAACCCAAGAAAATATGGGTACCAATAGAAAAATCAAATTTTTATAGATATGTTTCAAGACAAAATCTAGTAACGATAGATGGTATCTCGACAGTGCATGTTCGAGGCACATGACTTGAAATAATGCTATATTCGCCACACTCCAACCAAAGGATGGCGGATATGTGACTTTCGGCGACAATAGCAAAGGTAAAATCATTGGTGTAAGAAGTATTGGTAAAAATCATTTTCCTATTATTGAAAATGTTTTACTTGTTAAAGGTTTAAAACATAACTTGCGTAGCATTAATCAATTATGTGACAAAGGGTATAGAGTTATTTTTGAGAAAACTCATTGCACTATTGAGAACATCCTAGGAAACAAAACTTTATTTGTAGGTTATAGACATAAGAATGTATATGTGTTTGATTTGCATGATTTGTCTTCTCATTTTAATATTAAATGTTTATCTGCTATAAATAATAATTGTTGGCTTTGGCGTAGAAGATTAGGATATGCTCATTTTGATTTAATTTTCAAACTTTCAAAAAATGAATTAGTCATTGGTTTACCAAAAATTATTTTTGAAAAAGACAAACTCTGTGATGCATATCAATTTGGAAAACAAACTAGAATTTCTTTTAAATCCAAAAATATCGTTTCAACTACTAAACCGCTTCAACTTTGGCATATTGATTTATTCGGACCATCTAAAACATTAAATTTATGAGGAAAATCGTATACTCTTGTTTGTGTTGATGATTATACTAGATATACATGGGTATTATTTTTAGCACACAAAAATAAAGTTTTTTATAATTTCTCAAGACTTTGTAAAAGAATTCAAAATAAAAAAAATCTTAATATTTGTAGTATTAGAAGTGATTATGGTAGAAAATTTGAAAATTATGATTTTATTATGTTTTGTGATGAGTTTAGAATTGATCATAATTTTTCTGCCCCTAGAACTCCTCAAAAAAATGGTATAATTGAAAGAAAAAATAGAACTCTTAAAAAAATGGCCTGTACTATGCTTTGTGAAAATAATTTGCCCAAATATTTTTGGGATGCTATGTTGTAAACCAAGTTATGATTACACCTATTCTTAAAAAAAACTCTTATGAAATTTGGAAAGATAGAAAACCTAATATTAGTCACTTGCATGCATTTGGTTGTAAATGCTTTGTATTGAATAACAATAAAGATAACTTAAGAAAATTTGATACTAAATCAGATGAAGCTATATTTCTTGGTTATTCAATTTTCAGTAAAGCTTATAGAGTATTCAATAAAAGAACTCTACTTGTTGAAGAATCTGTGCATTTTGTTTTTGATGAATCTAACAACATTATTTCCAAGAATCTTGTAAGTAATGATATTGTAGAAAATCAACCAAGCACGGAGAGCACTTACGTAAAAGAAAATGAAGAAAATCCATTACGCGAACATGAAAAAGAAATGACAATGGAGAAACTTCAAGAAATATATGCTCTTCTACAAAACGACTCAAATCTACCAAAAGAATGAAAGTATGCTGATGGCCTCCCCAAAGACCTCATCATAGGTGATGCGGCGGAAGGTATAAAAACTCGTTCCTCTGTTAAAAATGTTTGTGGTAACTTAGCGCTTGTTTCACAAATTGAACAAAAATCGTTTTTAGAAGCTGAAAATGATAAAAACTAGATTTTAGCAATGCAAGAAGAATTAAATTAATTTGAAAGGAATGAAGTTTGGTTTTTAACTTCTCAACCTAAGGATCATCCCATTATTGGTACAAAATAGGTTTTTCGAAATAAAATGGATGAATCCGGAGTTGTTACGAGAAATAAAGCTAGATTAGTAGATCAAAGTTATAATCAAGAAGAGGGCATTGATATTGATGAAACTTTGCACTAGTTGCTAGACTTGAAGCTATTAGAATGTTACTTGATTTTGTATGTTTTAAAGATTTTAAATTATATCAAATGGATGTTAAAAGTACTTATTTTGGAGAAAGTTTATGTTAAACAACCTCTCGGTTTTGAAAATTATAAATACCCGGATCATGTTTTCAAACTTTCAAAAGCATTATACGGCTTAAAACAAGCTCCTAGAGCTTGGTATGAAAGATTGACTAATTTTCTACTTGACAAAGATTTTTGTAAAGGAAAATTGATACAACACTTTTTATAAAAATCAAAAAGAAAGATATGCTAACTGTTCAAATTTATGTTGATGATATCATTTTTGGTGCTATTAATGAAAATTTGTGCAAAGAATTTGCTAAAGAAATGCAGGGTGAATTTGAGATGAGTATGATGAGGGAGTTAAATTACTTCCTTGGTCTACAAATTAAACAAACTAATGATGGAATCCATTTAAATCAAACGAAATATATCAAGAATCTACTCAAAAAGTTTGAAATGGAATCATCAAAGCCTACAGCAACTCCAATGAGCACATCAATAAAAATCGACAAAGATGAGCAAGGTAAACCTATAGATGAAAAGAAATATCGAGGTACGATTGGTTCCCTACTCTATCTTACTGCAAGTAGACCGATATAATGTTTAGTGTTTGTATGTGTGCACGTTTTTAATCAGCACCAAAAGAGTCACACATCACCACAGTCAAACATATTTTCAGATATCTTGTTGACACTCCAAATTTAGGATTAAAGGAACCACTTTTGAACTTTTTGGTTACTCAGATGCCGACTTTGCGGGATGTAGACTTGACTGAAAAAACACTAGTAGCACTAGTCATTTTCTTGGACACTCTCTCACTTCTTGGTTTTGCAAAAAACAAAACTCAGTGGCTCTGTCAACTGTTGAAGCAGAATACATTGCCGCTGCTGGGTGTTGTGTACAATTGCTTTGGATGAAACAACAACTTCAAGATTTTGGACTTCACTATGTTCATATTCCTATAAAATGTGAGAACATAAGTGTCATTTACCTTTCAAAAAATCCTATTCAGCACTGAGGCACTAAACACATTGAAATAAGGCATCATTTTCTAAGAGATCATGTACTCAAAGGTGACATTGAACTCGAATTTGTGCCTATAAATTGTCAAATAGCTGACATATTTACCAAGCCACTTAATAAAGAACAATTTTGTTATATTAGAACTGAACTTGGTATGATGAATACTCCTATATAACATTTATTTTTTTATTTTTTTTAATAAATAAATAAATAAAATTTAAATTTAAATTTAAAAAAATTTATATATATATATTTATATATTCTCTCTCGCTCTGGTTCTCTCTCTCACCCACTCTGTCTCTATCTCTCACTCGTTCTCTCTCTCACTTTCTGCTTTTCTTTTTCTCTCGCTCTCTCTTTATTCCTCTCATCCTTATACAGCGTCTTCATCCTTACCATCGTCCACCACTAGCTCCATCATCCACAACATCATCCATCACCTTCACCACTACCATCATTCACCCAAATTCCTTACCGACTTTGTCACGCCCCGACAATTTAATTAATCGGAAACATTATCAAAGCTTGTAATTTAGGTCTATTTATATATATATATATATATCTATTACACTTGAGTAATAGAAACATAATAACACTAGTTCTCACTCTCAACGAATGCAACAACAATAATACATGCCAAGCTTCTGCCGCGAAGCTACAAATAAATAATTACAAACCACAAGATACATTTTTCATTCCCTTAACTATGATAAAATTTATACAAAAAGGTACATGGAATCCATACTCTTCAACTAATGAATCCGACATTCTCTTCCTGAAAAAGAATAAAACAACGAGAGGTGAGCACAAATGCCCAGTAGGAATCTCATAGTTCTACAACAATAGCTAACACATAGATAGAAGTGATCATGCATGCAGAGTGATACAGTATAGTAAGGTGACATTTTGTAAGTTCAAAATATTATACGAAAGGTATCTTTTCTTAAAATGTCACTTGGACCTTTAAGAAAACTCCCTGCCATAAATGCAGTTTCTCATCATTAGAAAGCCATAAATTTTCTTTGAAAACAAGTACACTTAAGGAAGAACATCATCTTAAATTCATTAGCTGAATTCCAAATTATTTCTCATTTCGTTTCTATTTTAATATTCCATATTTCATTTCCATTCTAATATTTCACATTTCATAACCTCAAAATCTAAAGGATTAGAATTCAAACATAACACAAGAATCACAACCCTTTTTAATTCAATTTCCCAATTACTTACAAAACAAAGCTCATAGTCTTTCCTTTTGTCACAAGCAATCCATTGAGTTCATCATCACTAGCCCCTAATCCAATTACCCACATGATGCCAATTTCAATCCTTAATCCATTTTCCTTCAGTTCATTTATTCTTCTCAATTCATAAGTCAATTTCATTATTTCACAACAACCAAACTGAGACTACAACTCAGTGGTTTTCCCAATCATACAAAATACACATAAACACTTCAAACTACCATTTTACGAAAATTTCGTCCGTGGGATCGGCACCCATGCATAAATTTCGGGACTTTCACCCAGGACACTCCGGCCAACTTAGTTATAATGGAGTCCATCCCCTTTCTCCTTCCAAATAGTGGAGTCCATCCCCTTTTTCCTCCCAAACAAACATACATATACAATGTATTTAATCACATAATCACACATGGAGTACATCCCCTTTCTCCTCCCAAACAATCATACATATACAATGTATTAAAACACACAGTCATATTCAATGACAACCATTTCTCAAACTTATCATATTATTTACTCTTTTCAACTAGCACAATACATGTGATCTACAACATGATTTTCAAAATGAAACAAGTGCACTTAAAACATAACACAAGAATTTCCAAAATCTCTTTCCAAAACATATAGTTTAAATCCTCAAAATCCATTGCATGTTCCATGATATGCATGATTTATAAATAGTCTGGTCTGCCTAGTCAATATGCAATTTCTACAACAATCATAGCTATCTTCCATCGATAGCCCAGAACAAATATATCTAAACCGATAAATAAATTCCTTTAACGATACGCTTTTCCAAAATCTCATATGGGAGTGATAATGCATATCAAACTCCACCATCATCATTAATAATCCTCCGATTTCACATTTATAATGACAATTTCAATTATTTATACAAAATAACAATTTGATCCAATTAGGGCAAACTCCCCTTATATTAACCCAAACTCAATACAACCCAACACATCTCAACTTAATTCAACACAATTCAACATAATCAACACAATTCAACATAGTCAACACTATTCAACATGATTCAATTCAACGTCACTAAATGTAATTCAACATAATTCAAGGTGAACTCTTAAATTCCTATTTCATCATTTCATCCCAAGTCTCATGCCATCCATATCATTAACAAATCTTTTTCCCAAATTTAATTTCATATTATAGCATGATTTACAATATCCATAATAAAGGTTCATTCGCTAATTTTTAACATAATTTTCAAATACTTCCAAAATTCAATTAAACTAGTATATATATAATTCAATACCTCAATTTCATGATTCTACTTTCAATTTAGGCAAAATCATTAATTATCACTATGAATCAACTTAGGGTTTTCAAAAAAAATCAAGACTTTCAAGAACAATTGAAACTTCTTACACCACTACTTGTAATTACAATTTTTCCTTTGATTATACACCTAAGGTTCATAATCCACAAGCTTAACCCAGCAATTGAACCCCAACATTTCAAACCCTAAACCCCCAAATTCCATGATATAACACTATAGGCTCAAAAATGGAGATTTTGTATTTATATAATCAAAATACCACAAATCTATCTATAAATGCAAGTATTGAAGAAGAACTAGGACTCCTACCTCAAGAATCAAGCAAGAGAGCAAAGCTTTGTTGAGATTCCTTCACAAATCCGAATTCCAATCGGTAGAACATGTTAATCTTCATGTGTTCTTCACTTTTTGGTAGAAGATCTTGGCCAAAACTTAGGGAGATGGAAGTTATTTGAGGTCAAAAACCTAGGGTTTTCGGACCTAGGGTGAGAGGAATGAAGAAAGAAAAGGAAAATACAAAGAATGAGCAAAAAATCACGTTTTTAAGCTGCTGAATTCGCGCAGTTCGCTCAAGCGTAGATTTTCACGCTCGAGCGTACCTGTTTCCAGCACAGATATGAAAACTTCAAACGGGTATAACTCTCTCATCGGGACTTCGTTCTAGGTCGTTCTTGTGTCCAAATCGAAGCCCCAAAAATGAGATTTCCAATGGTTCCAGCCTCACATTCAAATTCAAAATATGGAAGGAGAAAAGGGCAAAAGAATGAAGGTTGATCAAAAACTCAAACTAAAACTTGGGGCTTTTTATCCAATCTTACCTAAATATCTTGTTAAGACTTCAATCAAGATTCCAAACATCACCCAAGGGTCCTCAATTATAATATTTAAGGTTCACTTGCCAACCTATCAATGTCAAGAGTCCGACAACCACTCAAGTTTTAAGGTGACGGGCACCACTATACATCAATCCAATGTGAATTAAAATCTGAGTCATTACAGACTTACCAAGATCCATCACTGCTCTACTTCCATCACCGATCTTCAACATCATTTCCGATTCATCAAGATCAATTACCGATCCGTCAAGATTAGTTACTGATCCATCAAGACCCATCATCAATCTACAAAAATTCGTCACCAATCTACACGATCTTCTCTATTCCTTTCAATCATCAAGGTCATCACCGATCAACATGTTAAAATTATTTTTGCATTTTGTTATATTTTTTTTTCTTGCTGTATGTGCTCCAAACGCTCTTGGATTTAACAATGATTGTTTCTACCTTACCTAAAGAAATTATTTTTATTTGTATTTTCTCTTTTTATACTAGTGCACTTGGAGTAGTTATTTATGGCCGAATCTTAATGGCCCTTGGTATTATAGATTGGTAATTTGTTTATTCCAATTTATGTAATTTTTAGTGCATTAATTTAGGGGGTGACTCATATTATGTAATATTTTGAGATCAAAAATAAATAAATAAAATAAAAAATAAAATAAAATAAAAAAGGCGTTTGTATATTCTGTGCATCATCTTAGGGGGAGTATATATATAATTTCTTTTTATTCCTTATCTGCACCAACCATTTTTTTTTTCAAAGACATATTTTTTTTAAAAATAAATAAAAAAATATAAAAAAGGAAAGGAGAAATGCTTGCAATTTTATTTTAAAAGGAACAAATATTACTCGATTACATGTAAATTTTCAGAAGGCTTTACAGATTTTTTTCGTTTCACTTCTCTCAACAACTTTTCATGAGTGTAACGCCCTCAAAATAACGCATAAAAACCCAACAATCTTGACATGCATAGATATAAAAGGAGTAAACATCTTTCCATTCATCAGAGTAGTTAAGTATAAAAGTATTACATGTTGACGACAAAAATAAATGCCCTATGGGTTTACAACTTTCCAAGCCAACACTTGGTCACAAAAGAGAGTACTAACTCAATTACAAAGTAAACCCTTGGCTTGATTTACATGTAATACACAAAAGATAACACAAAAAGTCTCTCAGTCTCTAGCCTCCCAAGCTACGTCATTGGAGGTGGCATACTATCTGTACCTGAAAATGATGTCCCATATAGGGTGAGCCAAAACCCAGCAGAGATATACTAAAACAAATATAAGCAATGACTAAAACAATAGCATTAGATAGATGGTTAACGCTTATAAACCAATTTAACTCACAATACAATTTCATAACAAACATGTCCATGTTACATTCCAGTTTTCCTTTACTTATCAAAATCATTTCATATTACATGGCTCAGAACCTGGCCAGACACTTCAATGAGATTAAAACTCATATTAAAACAATTCCACATTTCACAATTCGCAAATGAGATTTCATCTCATATTTGAATACTTCCATACTTCAAGTAATACACACATATTCGCTGTATTAACACTTCCATTTAATACACATATTTGCTGTATTAACACTTCAATCTGATACACATATTTGCTGTATCTATGGAGTCCATTCCCTATCTTCTCTCAAACCATAGAGTACATCCCCTATCTCCTCCCACACAATACACATATTCCAAGTATATAAGTAATTATCATATACAAGGATCAAACAATACACATATTAGATGTATTATGCCAACCATCATATTCTATGACACATTCAATGTGATTAGTTTCGGTTTTCCCTAATCAACATGCAATGTCTACAACAATCAAGACTATCCTCCACCGATAACCCAAAGCAGATATTTCTAAACAGAACATAAATGCATCAACAGATAAAATATCCACATTTCCATGGGTGAGTGATAAATTAATCCAACTACACCATTTAATCCCATAATTCCTCAATTTCAAGGATTTCGACTCAATTCCATAATTTCCCAAATTAATTATACTAATTAATTTATTTCAATATTTAGGGCATTTTTCCCCAATCTTCAATATCAACCCTAAGGTTTGATTTCACCAATTAGACAACAATAATAGCATTTTCCGATGTCCCATAGACACATGGAGTTTTTAAAACACAAACCCCTTTTTTTTATAAATTACACAATAACCCCAACTTTTCTCAAATATTACCAAATAACACCAACTAATCAAAATGCATGAAACTTATGTCAAAACTCATAGATTGGAGTAGGAAATCTCTACCTCGAAATTAGAAGCTCAAAGGGGAAGATGACCAAAATCCAAGGTGCTCCAAATCCACTATTTTTCAGATTAAAAGGAAGTCCAACTCACCCTCTATCTTTCTTACAAAAAAAACTAGGCTAGAAACTCACTAGAAGTAGATCAATACCTAGAGAGAATGTGTGTAGAGAGAGAGAGAGCTCGGATCTAGGGTTTGTGTAAAGAAAATAGATGAAAAAGTGAAGTATTTCCCGCTGCTGCGATCTGATATAACACAGGCTCACTCGAGCGAAGGAATGGTCGCTCGAGCGACTAGACATAAAGAACTCTCGCTCGAGCGTAGAAAGCCTCGCTCGAGCCAACAAAGCGAAGTTTCAGGTCTGCAACCCAGAAGCACGCTCGAGCGACAGAATGCTCGCTCGAGCGAAGAAACTCAAAACATACACCTTGCTCGCTCGAGCGAAGGAAACTCGCTCGAGCCAAGAAATGCAACTCTCAGGTCCAAACCCAAACGCAGACGCACGCTCGAGCGAAGGAACCCTGGCTCAAGCGAAGAAACCAAAACACAGAGCTCGCTCGAGCCACAAAGTGCTCGCTCGAGCGAAGGACCAAAATCTTAGGCAGCAACCATTTGCTCCCAAGCACACCAAACCTATAACAAACCTGCCCAAAACATCCTATAACTCAAATACAAAGTATTGAAGGACGAAAACAAGATATATACAACAACAAGCTCCACGGAACCTAAGTCCCGATACAACAACCAAATGGAGAAAGACCGAGATCGCTATAATGAGCCTCCTTTACATGCATCTCTCTATTTTCCACTTCTGTGAGTCTTGGCATTATAACCGTTGCATAATATTGCAACACATTCTCCAACTGCACATTTTTCTTTTCTAGCTCTCTCTTCTCCTTATGAATATTAGCCAATTGTTGTTTTAATAAGCACACATCATCTCTCCATTGCTGATTTTCTTGTATTCTTACTTGTAATCGTCGAGCCATATTGGAAACTACAGTCATTGCCTGTGTACTCAGCGCCATAGTGTTATTAATAGCATTGATATCATTTCGATTACCAATAACACTAAGACCATCATTTACAGGAATAGTGTGTGCCTGCACCACTGGTAACCTCTCATTTTCCTGCATTATAAGCACCTCATGCATGTCCGCACCATTGATAGCTAAGGTAATCAATGACATGATTACACAAGAAGGTAAAACAAATTTTTCTCTCCAACACTTGATAATTTCGTACCTTTGCCCATTATCCTTGTCACTTTTTATACACTCCATCGATCCAATACTCGATGCATATCTACTCAAATCTTTTGTTTGTCAACATTTTGTGCACCAGAGATGCTCCAAAATCTCCACAATGCTCTCGACAAGACCTAAGGACCATTATTATATTATTGGCATCTCAGATTATTGTATCAAATGTGTTTGTTTCCTATCTCCATATTTTATTTTGATGATGTCAAAGAGGGAGAAAAAAATATGATTTTGAATTGTTGTACATGCATGTGCTTTAAATATCTTATGTTGCAAAATTATCAAATAACTTGTTGATTTTTATTTTATGTCAAATCTATACAAAATCCATACAAATATTGCCATCATCAAAAAGGGAGAAATTATTAATCATGTTGTTTAATTTTGATGATGTCTAAAATATTAATTGAAAATTTGTAAATAATATACATATTTTATATTATTTGACACACAATATTATTTAAATAAAAATATTTTTGAAAACTCTACTATTCACTTTTGAAAAATTAGGCTGATCACTATTCATATTTTGACAAATTGATTGATTGGTTGGCTGATCACTATTCACTTTTTGACAAAATTAAAATTGATTAATTGTATTATTTTGACAAAATCGATTGATTGGTTGTATTATCTTGACAAATGTGATACTGATGGGTTGTCTTCTTTTGACAAAATTGATATACCCACGTGGAGTGGTAGGTTATACTTAGTTTAAAATCTCTACAAAAATTTAAAAAATGTATATATATATTTTCAGATCTATTATAAAAAAGATTTTACTATGTATGCAAATATCTAATTATAATATTTTTATATAATGCATATAATAGAATACATCACGGAAGCAATTAAACTACATTTGAGTATATCATGTTACATATATGCATGTTGGCATATGGAATATCGTGATACATATATGCATGTTGGCATATGGAAAGTCATACAAGACATCATTTCCAATAGCTTTTCTTTTTGCTTTTTTTGTACAATTTTGACTAAAGCCTAAAAGGGTTCAAATTTGCAAGATTGCAAATTTTCCTTCCACGTGATTCTATTCCAAATTGATTCAGCTGACGTCTTAAGGAGCGTCTGTCTTTTCCAACGGGTATATTTTTTGGTATAAATAGAAGTAATGTGTGTGAAGAAAAATCAAGAACTTAAAGAGAAAAAATTTATGTGTGCTCCAAAATTTTAAGTATATTGTATTATACTCTTTTACTTTCAGATCTAAGTGTAATTTTTGTTCTTACACTTTCATATCTACTCTTAGTGAGAGAATTATCGTAAAAGAGTGTTTAAGTACCACTTATTTTTATTTATTATTTTTGTGACAGATTTTTGTAAGGGTAAGGCATTTATTGTTAAGTGAAGCTCAATAGATAAGAGTAAGTCCTGTGCAAAATCCACAAGCTTGGTGAAGACTTGGTGGTGTATTAATTCAGTTTGATAGTAAAAGAAATTCTCAAGGAGGTTCCTTGGGGAGTGGACGTAGGCCTGGCGTGCCGAACCACTATAAATCTCAGTGTTTGATTTTCTCTCTCTATTTCTCTTATTTTTGTATTGATAATTATTATTCTATTTTTTTTATTTGTTAAAATTCTGAATATTGTGTTTATAAATTTTAATATTGTAAAATTTTTTAATAACCCAATTCACCCCATCTTGGGTTGCCCACTTGGGATAACAAATAAAGAGAAACATTTTTCTACTAATATTGATATTAGATTTACATTCAATCAATTATGGATCACTCGAAGGTTTCGCATAACTGATCTGGTATGTTACTTATTTTTCGCATTATGTTATTATTTGTGAAAATCATGATAGTTCACGATTTTGAATTATGAAGGTTGTTATACACATAACACCATAAAAGTATTTACATGTGGTATCAGGGATCATGTTTCAAAACATTATGATTTTTCGATTAAGTATTAATTTTGATTACAATTATGATTGCCTGGATCCAAAATTTTCAATTTGCTAAACATGATATGAAATTTAATATGCAACTCTTATGTTCCTACTTTAGATTGGATTGCGTATTGTATAAATAATATTTATTTAATGAGTGCTAACTCTTTGATGATAAACTAAATGCATCAATATTTTGATAATTGAATATTATGAATGATTTAAGTTTCATTGAATAATGCCTACAAATATTCGTATTACATAATGAATCATTATTATTCATGTTTTGCTGAATTTTATATTATCTAATTTTGTCGTGAGGCATATTAAAGTGTTATTAAATTTTAGTATGAGAAAGCATATTAAAATTTTATTGTGATCCTTATAGTATCAACCATATTGCTATTTAAGGATCTAATTGTAACATCTAAAAATTATTTCAATATGATGTTATTACCACAATTATGTATAAGTTTGATTTTTGTGAGTGGTTTGATGAGGTACAAAAGTATATATTCTTATGTGACATAGAATATGAATTGTGTTAATATTTGTTGTCTTAATATTATTCTTATGATTTAGTAATATGCATCATGATTATGATGATGAATAGTTGTGAATAAGTTATTATTTATTCCACAATGTCTATGCAAAGTTTTTATTTTGATTTAAAATCTAAATTATGATATGAAAGGGAGATTAGCGATCTGAGATTGGGCCGTGGAATTAGCCGGACAGATTGGGCCGGACAAGGTTGGGCTGAGGTATTTGGCTCCGATATTGGGTCGTGGTCTTGCTCGATAATGACAAAGGCCTTGTGGAACCGAGCTACCTGATTTCGTTGGCACGGAGGCCGGTCAGGTTAGGCTTCAGTCAAACAAGGGTTCCACAGTTCGGTTGTAATATACGCGCCCTCAGCCGGGCATGACCAAGGTGATCAATCTCCATCTCGGCTTCGCCGGAATGCAGTCGAGCACGGCTGGAAATGAGCCCGGTTGGAGCACTACGACATCAAGTGCACTTGGGCTTGAAGTGCAGTATGGCCATTGATAGCCGAGATAATGTTGCCCGGCTGCGGAGCTCCCAGTAGAGTGGGCTGGCAGTTAGGTTAGGTGATGCTCAGCATGACTTGTGCTGACAGATGGGATAGCAGAGCCACGTGTCGAGAGATCACTGGGAGTAGATTTGGGGCGCAGAGGGTATTTAAGCATGTCTGCGCCCCCCCATACGCGACGGATGAACATTGGGTAAGAAAAATACAAACGCTCTCTCCTCTCTCTCTCTATCCCAAGGTGTGTGCTAACTTGATCGTCGGAGGGGTTTTCTGGCCACACACCGCTGGGTAGCTCACCGTCGTTGTGCTCGCAGGTGATCGGATAGAAACGGAGCTTGGAAGAAAGGAGTACGGGCTTGCTGGAATATTTGCTCCCCATACAATTGGCGCCGTCTGTGGGAAACTTTACAGGCAAAACCTTGTCTTCCAGGCTCATCTGATCGCCGTTCATGGCGAACAACGATGAGTTTCTGTTGTCCGCCATCGACGAAGTTACCCCGGAGTCAGGCAGACAGAGAGAAGGACATCCCACCATCCCTCCAATGACGGACTTGGAGACATTCCTAGAAAGGCAATTGGGGGACACGCGGGATAAGCGCAGGAGGAGCTATGGTCACTCGCGGAGTCCAGACGGTCATCGGCGGCGGAGAGAATCGCACACGAGACGCCTGGAACACAAGCTCAGAGACTAGGACACCATCATCCGGCGAACGGCGGCGGAGATAGAGGAGCTGAAGCAGCATATCAAAGGGAAGGGTGTAAGCTGGAGTGGGAGACCACAGTGAGCGTACCCAACCCCGCTGCTCAGGAAGTCAGAGTCAGCGGCACACTCCGTCCATCTCTATTACCAGGAGTTACAAAGTTGGTGATTCCGATGTGCACGCAGAAAAGTCCAGCGCGCATGATAGCACTTACCAGCCCTCACGTCCGGAGACGACGTCGAGGTATTCTTATTCCGCCCGATCAGAGGATTTGCGGGCAGTCTTGAAGGAACGGGCTCGCCGGCGGGAGGCCCAGAGGATACCGGCGTTCCAGCGGTTATCCTACGGGGTTCACGACAGTGAGGAGGTCAGAATGCCTCCACCCCGCCAGGCAGTGCCGCTCCTTGTAGACTCAGACTTGGCGAGGCTGAGCGCCACCCTTTTCTCCCTAGAAATAGAAACAGCACCTCTTCCGGCAGGCTACCACCAACCAAAGTTCACGCTTTACGACGGGAAGACCGATCCCTACATGCATGTAAGCCACTTCCGACAGGTCATAGCCGGACATAGGCGGAATGATGCTCTTATGTGCCTCATCTTTCCGTCAAGTTTGGGAGAACTAGGCTTGAAATGGTGAGAACGGCTGCCGGAGGGGAGTATTGAGAGGTGCATCAGTTGGCCGAAGCCTTTGTGACACGCTTCAAAACCAACACCAAAACACCAAAGGAAGTTGACCACCTGCTGAGTGTCAAGATGGAACCGAGCGACACATTGAAGGCATACAACTCCAGATATTAGGAGACCTTCAACGAGATCTTGGATTGCCCGGTCAACCTTGCAATCACTCAGTACAAGCGTGGTCTTCCGGTCGGACATAAACTGCGGAACTCGCTTACCATGCACCAGCCAACGTCCATAGGCCAGCTAATGCAGTGCATCAATGAGCACATCCGAGTAGAGGATGATGTGTCAGCTTCTACCGTGAAGGCGACTCCGGTAGTAACAGATAAAAGGACAGCTGGTAAAGTGCACGCAGTTAGACAAGAGTCCAGCCGATCAAATGACCGCGCTGAAGAATCGGACCGTGGCTCAAATCGCAAAAACCGAGGTAGGAGACGTCGGGATGACCGGGATGACTACCCCCGGGATGATGTAGCCGACACGAACAGAAGATTGAAGGCCAGGACGGGCATTACCACGGTCTTCAAAATTTTGATCTATCGCATACTTAGTGAAATCCGACGAGGAGTACGTTCAATTTCCTGCTAAGTTGGGCGACGGTCAGAAGGGCTTCAATCCGCGGTACCGTTGCACGTTTCACCGGGAGTGCGGCCACCGGACAGAGGATTGTTTGCCTTTGAGGCAACACTTGGAAGAGTTAGTCGCAGCCGGACACCTAGACCTTTACATCGATGGAGGTGTTAAGGCGAATCAAGCTCCGGTTGATCCGCGGGGACCGGATGACCGTGATGCACCCCCACAAGGAGTTGTTAATGTCATTCACGGCATAGTGGAACCGGCGCGGGTATGCGAGCTCCGGGGTATGATAAAGAAGGCAGAACACATGAGGGAAGTCTTGTCGGTTCAGCCTGCAATCAAGAGGGGGAAGACCGAAGAAAGAGATGTGCTCAGTTTCTCCTCAAGGGATCTAGAGCGCATTCAGACACCGCACAACGACGCCTTAGTAGTGACGCTCCACGTCAAGGAGTTTGATGTCAAACGGATCTTGATCGATCAGGGAAGCTCGGTCGAGATCATGTACTACGATGCATTCAAGCAGCTCAAGCTCCGTGATACAGACTTGGCTCCGGCAACTTCGCCCCTGGTCGGTTTCAACTCACAACCGGAGTGGCCTTTGGGAAAGATTATCCTGCCGGTCAAAGCGGGATCCGTAGTCAAGCAAGTGGAGTTTTGGGTGCTACAAGTACCATCTACTTATAACCTGATCCTTGGAAGGGGATGGCTTCATGCGATGCAAGCCGTGGCGTCGACCTACCATCAGGTAATGAGATTCCCCTCGGTTATGGGGGCAATCGAAGAAATTTGGGGAGATCAAGTAATGTCAAAGCAGTGCTTCGTGGCGGTCAACGGGAGCCGGGCTGCCAAAGGCTTTGTTCAAATGATAGAAGGACCGGAAGACCAGGGAGTTCTTGAGGATGTGGGCACCAGGGCAGAGGACAAAGCCGTTGAGGAATTAGTGGAAGTGCAAATTGATACAGAGCAACCGGACAAGTTCTTCCTGCTCGGCTCCAGCCTTACTACCCGAGAAAGGACCGAAATGGTTGAGTTTTTGATGGCCAACATCGAGGTCTTCGCATGGTCGCCTTACGACATGCCCGGCCTTGATCCAAGTTTTATCTGTCATCACCTTAATGCCTTCCCCAGAGCAAAGCCAGTCATTCAGCGAACAAGGAGGTCAGCGCTGCATCACGCCGAGGTAGTTGCGGAGGAAGTGAAAAACTTGCTTGAGGCACGAGCAATTCAGTAAGTGCACTACCCTCGGTGGATTTCCAACACCGTAGTGGTGCCCAAGAAGAATGGGAAGTGGCGAGTTTGTGTCAATTACATGACAGTCAACCGAGCTTGTCTGAAAGACAGCTTCCCTTTGCCCAGAATTGATCAGCTTGTGGATTTGATGGCTGGGCATAACAGGCTTAGTTTCTTAGACGCCTACCGCGACTACCATCAGATTGCCATGCATGGGCCCGACCGAGAGATCACCTCCTTCACGACACCAAGAGGACTTTTCTACTACCGAGTCATGCCTTTTGGTTTAAAGAACGCCGGGGCAACCTTTCAGAGGATGGTGACTAAGATGTTTGCTCCGTTGCTTGGCCGGACAATGGAGGCTTACATTGATGATATAGTGGTTAAAAGCCGGCATCAAGCAGACCACTTGTCCGACTTGGCCAAGATGTTCGCCATTCTCAAAAAGCACAAGCTACGCTTGAATGCGTCGAAGTGCGCCTTTGGTGTGGGGTCCGGAAAATTTTTGGGATTCCTAGTCACGAACCGGGGCATCGAAGCAGACCCCACTCAGATCAGAGTCGTGCAGGAGTTGAAACAGCCCAGCTCGGCTAAAGACGTGCAGCATCTGGCCGAAATAGCCGCCGCGCTTAATCGATTTATAAGCCGGTCATCAGATCGCTGCCACCCTTTCTTTCAGGCATTGAAATCAAAGTTCTCATGGGATGAAGAGAGTGACCGGGCTTTGGTCGAGCTCAAGGAATATCTGTCTTCTCCGCCACTATTGGTTACACCAAAGCCAGGCGAGGAACTCTATCTTTACCTTGCCGTCTCACAGCATGCAGTCAGTGCGGTGCTAGTCCGAGCTGAGGGAATTAAGCACCTCCCAATCTTCTACGTCACTAAAACCTTGCTGCCGGCAGAGTCGAGATACTTGCCGTTGGAAAAGCTTGCGTTGGCATTGATGATGGCTTCAAGGAAGTGGGCGCACTATTTCCACGCCCATACCATCATCGTACTGACGGAGTTTCCCCTTAAGGCCTTGTTTGAACGGGCAGACTTCTCTGGCCGAATTCTCAAGTGGGCGGTCGAATTGGGTCAATTTGATGTTAAGTTCCAGCCGCGCACTGCTATAAAAGCCCAGACCTTAGCCAATTTCATTGCGGAATTCTCACCTGGAACTCATCCGGTGTACCCGGTCGACATTGCCGCGGCAGATGATGAGGTGAACGCAAGCACAACCGAGACACAACAACTTGGTGGAGTTGGCGACGCGGAATTTGCGCGCCCCTTCGGAACACCCTCAGTTTGTACAAATCCACCGCCTGGTGATGCGATGACGGAATTGGGTATCACCGACCAACCTGCTCTGTCCGGTACCACATCACAAAGGGGGGAAGAAATGGAAGCACTCAGCACAGAGCCTGCGGCCGACATAATACCACAACCTGGAGATTCGCCTACGGACTTGGGCATTATAGATCAACTTGCTGAGTCCGGTGCCGAATCACCAAGGGGGGCTGAAGTGGAACCAGTCAGCACAGAACGTGCAGCCGAACAGCCGAACAACCGTGATCTCATCGACCTTCGAAACTCTCAGGACCCCTCAGAATGTTGGAAGCTCTTTGTGAGGGAGATGTGGAAACTTTTCGTTGATGGAGCGTCGAACTGTCACGGCGCCGGGCTAGGTATCGTTCTTATCTCGCCGGATGGCCTAACTATTGAACATTCTATCACTCTTGACTTCCCAGCCTCCAACAACGAGGCTGAGTACGAGGCACTTCTGGCCGGACTACAGAGCGCTCTTCAGATGAAGGCTTCCGAGCTAATGGTGTACAGTGATTCCCAGCTTGTGGTTAACCAAGAGGCTGGGATTTATGAAGCAAAGGATGACAGAATGGCAAAGTACCAAGCTCTGGTCAGGGAACACATCAAGCAATTTCAGGCAATCAGAGCTCAACAGATTGGCCGTGAAGAAAACAGCCGAGCAGATGAGCTGGCCGGTCTTGCTTCAATGGTTGATAGTACATCTCCTAACCCCCTGTTGATTGAATTCCTTCCACGGCCAAGTATTGAGGAAGCCGGGCAGACGGATGTGCTCTGCGCCGTGCTAGGTCCTTCCTGGATGGACCCTATAATCCTGTTTCTCAGAGACCGGACTCTGCCAGCCGACAAGAAAGAAACGCACAAAGTCCGGGTAAAGTCAGAACGGTTTTGGCTCTCTCCATCTGGAGTGTTGTATAAAAAGTCCTTCACCGGTCCCTATCTGAAGTGCGTGCACCCGAGTAACGTAAAGGCCTTCTTGTACGAAATTCACGAAGGCATCTGTGGCAGTCATATAGGGGGCAGATCCCTGGCCTACCGAGCTATTTCGCAGGGCTACTGGTGGCCGTGCATGCAGGCCGACGCACAAAAGTACGTTCGCAAGTGTGAAAAGTGCCAGAAATTCGCCCATCAGATCCATCAACCGGCCAGGGAACTTCTTCCCCTCACCAGTCCTTGGCCCTTTTCAATGTGGGGGCTAGATATAGTCGAGCCGCTACCAACAGCACCAGGCAATCGGAATTTCTTCATCACGGCCACAGATTACTTCACCAAATGGGTTGAAGCTGAGCTCTTGGCAACAATCAAGGAGAAAGACGTGAAGCGGTTTGTCTGGTAGAATGTGGTCACGCGGTTTGGCGTCCCCAAGATTTTGATCTCTGATAACGGCACCCAGTGTGACGATCGCCTATTCAGAGGATTTTGTGAAGATCTAAAGATTGAATTCTACAACTCTACTCCGGCTTACCCGCAGTCCAACGGTCAAGCCGAGGCATCAAACAAGACCATCCTGGATGGGTTGAAGAAACGACTGGAGAAGGCAAAAGGAAAATGGGCTGAGGAACTACCCAGCGTCCTTTGGGCATACCGAACGACCCCGCGGCGATCTACCGGGGAAACTCCATTTGCTTTGGCTTATGGCATGGAGGCGGTCATACCTTTGGAAATTGGCATGCCCACCCTAAGAAGTGAAAGTTTTGAGCCCGAGCTGAACGCCGAGGCTATCGCCCTGGAACTAGACCTAGTGGAAGAGCGTCGGGAGAAGGCCCTCATCCACGTGGCCGCCTACCAACAAGAGCTCTCAAGGAAGTACAACAAAACGGTGCACCCCAGACCGTTCAAAGTAGGTGATTGGGTTTTGAGGAAAGTTATGGGCAATACCCTGGTGCCAGGTGAAGGCAAACTAGGGACAAATTGGGAAGGACCCCACAAGATAACCGGTCTGACGGGCAAGGGGGCATACCACTTGGAAGATCTGGATGGCAGAACAATACCCCGTCCATGGAATGCGGCCAACCTCAAACTGTATTATTTCTAGCTTTAGTCTTCTTTTTGTGCAAAGGAATTTTTTGCCTTACACTTCAGAATGTAATTCTTTTTGTTAATATATAGAAGTGTCTTTTCTTTACTTTAGCATTCAGATTGTTGTTTTGATGTAAAAACCAAGATGATGTGTTCAGGTCAATCGAGTCTGATTTACTCAGGTTAAGAGATAAGACCAAGATGTTTATTCCGGTTTAAAGGGTTGATGTTTTGTTCAACTCTCAGAATTAGACCGAGATGTTTACTCCGGTTTAAAGAGTTGATGTTTTGTTCAGCTTAATTATTCTCAACCGAGATGTTGACTCCGGTTGGAAGGGTTGATGTTTTGTTCAACTTAATTATTCTCAACCGAGATGTTTACTCCGGTTGGAAGGGTTGATGTTTTGTTCACCTCTCAGAATTAGACCGAGATGTTTACTCCGGTTTAAAGAGTTGATGTTTTGTTCAGCTTAAGTATTCTCAACCGAGATGTTTACTCCGGTTGGAAGGGTTGATGTTTTGTTCACCTCTCAGAATTAGACCGAGATGTTTACTCTGGTTTAAAGAGTTGATGTTTTGTTCAGCTTAAGTATTCTCAACCGAGATGTTTACTTCGGTTGGAAGGGTTGATGTTTGTTCAAATCTCGGAATTAAACCGAGATGTTTATCCCGGTTGAATGAGTTTATGTCTTGTTCAGCTTAGGTATTCTCAACCGAGATGGTTTATTCCGGTTAAAAGAGTTAGTGATTTGTTCAACTCTCAGAATTAAACCGAGATGTTTATTCCGGTTGGCAGACTTGATGTTTTGTTCAACTTTGTTGTTCCAACCGAGATGGTTATTCTGGAAGAAGTTGATGTTTTGCTCAGCTTAGGTATTCTCAACCGAGATGGTGTACTCCGGTTGGAAGAGTTGATGTTTTGTTCAACTTAGTTATTTCCAACCGAGATGATTTATTCCAGTTGAAGACGTTAATGTTTTGTTCAGCTGTTACTCTCAACCGAGATGTGTATTCCGGTTGAAAAGTTGATGTTCTGTTCACTTATGAAACGTGAGCCGAGCTGTCTTTTTCGGTTGTGTGAATTACTTAATGTGGTTTGTATAGCCGAGGTGTTTTATTCGGCTGAAGTTGTGAGACATGTACACCGCTCAAACACTTGATGAAATTGGAAATTTTCATTGATAGAAAGTAAATACAAAAGATGGGGAAATTAGCCTGGTTACATTTGCAGACAAACAAAAAAAAAGGGGAGAACACAAAACTAAGCTAAGGGGGAGAGGTCTGGGAATTCCTCATTAGCTTCCAAGTTGACCGTTGCTGTCTGGTCCTGGACGCAGGTCCCAGTCTGGTCGGGCTGCTCCTGCTCGGTTTGGTCCTCTCCTTCAGCATCTATCTCGGCCTCTTCTTCGAGACCTTTCTCGGCCTCAGCCTGCAACGCGCTGAAGACGTCGTTGGCATACGGCACGAGATAGGTCGGTAGGAAGGCAGGTGGCGGAGTGGCAAACACGTCGGTGTCTGGACCTTGACCGAGATGTTCGCAGGCAGCCTTCCAGCCGGCTTTGAAGTAAATGTCCTGAGTCGCGAAGACTTGCTTCTTATAGTTATCCTCGGCTTCGTTGAAGCCGACGTTGTTAGCATCTTGGCAATCTTTCTTCCGGGATTTCTTGAGCTCATCAAGCTCGGCCTGGAGCTCGTCCCTCTTCTTCTCGACCTCGCCAAGCTGACCGAGCAACCTGTTGTTGTCAGCATTGGCGATTTCAAGCGAGGACTTTGCTCGGCCGAGCTCGGTTTGGAGGCTTTGGACTTGGCTGGCGGTGTCGCTCCCCTTTTGTTGAAGTCTGTGGATGCGCTCCATGACCAAGTGCTGCTTCTGGATGGCCTGCAAAAAGAGAATTCGATCAGAGAAGAAACCGTGCAAACACTTGTGAAAATTTAAGTAGAAGATTGAGATTCTTACCCTAGTCATGGACTTCACGGCTGATTTCACCAGCCGAGTGTCAGGAACGTGGTCGCTGCCAACCACGTCGCTCGGCAGCAGCAGAGCCTTTGAGAGGTCGAAGGCAAGCAAGTGCTCCTTGTCGCCTTTGACCGAAGCATTTGCCGGGATCTCTTTGCCCCGGTGCTTCAGCTGCGGCCGCCATGCTGGAATGGGGTCGACCGTGTCAGTAGGTTGCTCGGTTGTTAGCTCGGCAGATGGATCTGCGCGAGGTCGTTTGCGAGCCCGGCGGGTTTCCTGTCTGGTTTGTCCGGCGGCTGGAGATGCCAAAGCAACCACGGGGCCGCTGGATTGGCCGGCAGCTGGGGAACGTGTGGGGATACTCGGTATCTCGGCTGAGGTGGCTGTAAGTAAATTTTTGATGCGGCTTCTTTTTGCCATCTCTTCGGCTTCTGTCAACCGAATTAGTGGGACGTCAGGCAAAGTTGGGTCTGGAGGAGGTGATGGAGCACGGAGAAAGTCTGTTACTTTACTCTGGCGTGGAGCTGAATATCTGTAAGTGGGGATGTAGCCGAGCAACTCGTTACAATCCCGGTGATTGTAGCGGAGCACGGTCCTGATGGCTTCAACGTTGGGGAACTGGTAGTTGGCTTGCAGGGCTTGAATTGCTGCAAAAGAAATAAGAAAAATGGTTAAGTACAGAATAATGAAGGAAGCCAATTGACCGAGCAAGGTAGCACGACTTACATGTGGAACCGAAGTTCTTGCTTATGAACCAGCCCGGTACCTCGGCTGTTTCATAATTGCCTGACACCCAGAAGAAATCATCATCGTGCAAGTCTTTGTCTGGTGTGCTGGTCAGTATTTTTTCTTTGCCCGGCCTTATCTTAAGGTAATAGGCGAGGCCATCGCCGGTGTGCCCAAGTGTGTATTGCCGCAGTATCTCGACTAAACCTAAGTTTGTGCCTAGCCTGTTGTTTAGCTCATGCACGCCGTTTATTATGCGGTAGGTGTTGGTTGACACTTGTGTGGGTGCTAGCCCGGTGCGGCGCAGGAACTCGGTGATCAGTGGGTTGAGCGGGAAGCGGAGGCCTCCTTCGATGATAGACAGCACGGTGAAGGGACACTGTTCTCTGCCCCAAGGCGTTGTCTCAATTTTTGCAAGTTCAAGGTGGACGTCGGCCGAGATACTGTACTCCTCCCTGAAAGCGGCTAGAGCAGCCGGAGTATCGACCAGGAAGCAGAATTTCACCATTTACGACCGGCCAAAGTTAGCTCGGTTGAGGGGTTTGGCACTGTGGTAATGGTGGCAGCTCGGTCCTTAAAAGCCTTGGTAATGGTCAATGGTCCCCTTGGACTTTGCAGGAAAAGGATGGCAAGGGTAAGAGGGAGCGCGGTCGTGCTAAACGAGCTCAACTTTAGCCCGGTCATGGATTGTGCCAAACCACCTCGGTCAGAAAGGCTAACCAAGGAGATCGGTCACCCAAACGGACCAGTTGTTAGCACGGTCGAGCGGCCAAGTCCTTTGGTTATCCCGGTTTTTACTAAGGTTACAGCAAACAGTTTATGTGCTCGGTCAGATTGAATTTTTAAATCAAACGAAGATCTGGAGCCCGGTCAGCCCCAGATCTTCAGTGTTCTTCAAGAAAGATGAAGAACAGTTTGAAGAACAACGAAGAAACTAAGGGGCATTGAAGGTTTTGGGTGGGGAAGGCCCTAAAACCTACGGATTTGGTGCCATAGAGGAAGAAATATCAAATGAAAATAGTAATAACAAGGGTTGGAGGACTTACCAATGAAAGGCAGGGCCTGCTTCTTCGAACACAAACGCAGAGGATGGCTGGGACGAGGTCTGGTGGAGGATGCTTGAGCTCTGAAACGTCAAAAGCTTGAGAGGCAGTAGGGACGAAATGAGGGAAAAGGGGCATGTTTGTATAGGCAGAAAAACCGCCCAAATTCAAATTCTGTAAGATGGCTGGGTTGGCTGCTCGAGGACCAATGGAAGCTTGCCACGCGTCCCCATTGACGGCTGCGTCAGAATTGAAGAGACAGAAAGGTCAGATGAGGCGTCGACCGGGCAAGTCAAGAGACAGGTCAGATGGGGCGTCGATCGAGTAAGCCGAAGCGACAGGAATGTCAGACCGGGCAAGTTTGAAGACAGGCATGTCAACTGGCCCAATTGCCGATTAGTAAATTGAGGACCAGGGAGCTGCTACCCCCGGTCAGAGTAGGTAATCCCAGTCACGCTTTAGCAGACGGAATTAAGGGGCAATTGAGAGGGAGATTAGCGATCTGAGATTGGGCCGTGGGATTAGCCGGACAGATTGGGCCGGACGAGGTTGGGCCGGACGAGGTTGGGCCGAGGTATTTGGCTCCGATATTGGGCCGTGGTCTTGCTCGGTAATGACAAAGGCCTTGTGGATCCGAGCTACCTGATTTCGTTGGTACGGAGGCCGGTCAGGTTAGGGTTCAGTCAAACAAGGGTTCCACAGTTCGGTTGTAATACACGCGCCCTCAGCCGGGCATGACCAAGGTGATCAATCTCCATCTCGGCTTCGCCGGAATGCAGTCGAGCACGGCTAGAAATGAGCCCGGTTGGAGCACTACGACATCAAGTGCACTTGGGCTTGAAGTGCAGTATGGCCATTGATAGCCGAGATAATGTTGTCCGGCTGCCGAGCTCCCAGTAGAGTGGGCTGGCAGTTAGGTTAGGTGATGCTCAGCATGACTTGTGCTGACAGATGGGATAGCAGAGCCATGTGTCGAGAGATCACTGGGAGTAGATTTGGGGCGCAGAGGGTATTTAAGCATGTCTGCGCCCCCCATACGCGACGGATGAACATTGGGTAAGAAAAATACAAACGTTCTCTCCTCTCTCTCTCTATCCCAAGGTATGTGCTAACTTGATCGTCGGAGGGGTTTTCCGGCCACACATCGCCGGGTAGCTCACCGTCGTTGTGCTCGCAGGTGATCGGACAGAAACGGAGCTTGGAAGAAAGGAGTACGGGCTTGCTGGAATATTTGTTGTCTTAATATTATTCTTATGATTTAGTAATATGCATCATGATTATGATGATGAATAGTTGTGAATAAGTTATTATTTATTCCACAATGTCTATGCAAAGTTTTTATTTTGATTTAAAATCTAAATTATGATACGATTGGTAGTTGCCAAAGTGACCCAATCGGAATGACACATAGATATCAAATCAAATAATTGAAATTTAATACCCTTCCCAAGTATTAAAAAATGACTTTGCAAATCACAATTCTTTAATTACAAAGATATTAGGTTGGCCCAAAGGTGCACACCACTTCTAAGTAATTGTTGAATTAAAATAGGATAGTTGATGGGTATTCATAATTGATATTGAAATGAATACCCAAAGATAACAGACCTACTTAATTATGAATATTTTATCAACTAGTTCTATTGGTGAAAGAGAATCACCATAATTGTTAAATAGTATGCCATTAGATTTTCCCAAATGTAGATCACAGTGATACTATTTGTTATTGTTTAAACATATGTTTATCTTGACTAATTGTCAATTATTGATTACTCTTAGCATTAATGTAATGAGCATGAATTATTGATTAAAGTTTTATTCAGCTATATTTGTTATACCTTGTTTTTTTTTAATTTTAAATGGGAAAAAAAATTCTCAAAATGAATAGAACAAGTTCAATTTTATCTCGATATTCTGAATTTTGAATTAGTGTCACTATTTGAGAAATTTACTGCTATTATGATTCAAGCAGTATAAAAGAAAGAAAAGACTTTTCATAAAGTATAAAAGGATCGAACAAATAAAGTTTATATTTTTATGCGAATGAGTATAGCAAACATTAAGTTTTAACTTTCTTAAATTGATAATGCTAAATAATGTGAAAGAACGTTTCCGAACTGTTAATAAGTTTTTTTGCTGGGACACTTATGGGTAAGCTTACCAACGTAAAGTTTGATGGTATGCATGAGATGTGTGAGCATGTCATTAAATTGTCTAACTTGACTACTTAATTAAAGAATTTAAGAATATTTGTGAATGAGTTTATTTTTGTGCAGTTTATTTTGAATTATTTATCTCCTCGGTATGGGTCATTTATATTAACTATAATTCTATGAATAATAAGTAGAAAGTTAATAAATTAACTAGTATATTTATTTAAGAAGAGACAAAACTTAAGTAATTGAGATATCATTTATTAATCTTGTAATTCAAGGAGTCGAAAAAAAAAAAAGTAGAATGTGTAGAAAATGACATAAAGAAATAGCTACATAAAGAAAATGAGTCTGTTCAAGATTTTCAGTCTCATAAGAAAGAAAAATGGCTACTCATGTTTTTAATACGATGTAAGATTATTTTCAAACCAATTATATTAAAACTCCAATTGAAATTATTGGATTTTATTGTTTATTTTTTGGGCATTGATCATTATTTAGACTTTGTTAAAAAAAATTATGTTCATTCTATTTTTTGAAAAAAAAGTTATTTATTGATTTATCTAAACTTAATTAACCTTGATGGTTATTTTCAAAATTTAGAATAAAAGTTTAATTTATTGAAAATACCGCTTTTGCTAATTTTGGTATTATTTATGATGGTTTGTATAAATTAAAATTTAATGATTTCTCAAAAATTTAATTTATCTTGCATCATTATGTTGGTCCTAAATATAGTTTGATAAATAAAAAACTCCTCAAACTTGTGACAAAAAAGATTGTACTATTTTTTTGAAAAAAAAAAAAAAGAAAAAGAAAGTTATAAAGACTAGTAAAGATGAGATTCTTTTGAATTTAGATTTTATTGCTTTTAGTGGGAGTGTGGGTTGCATTAAGGAAAAGCAATTCAATCACATTAAGTAAAGTGTCACAAGATATACAGGGTTTCTTCATATTATCCAAATAAACATTAATATGCCCTTTTGCCACTTCATGTTTAGTAAATAAAGTTATTTTATCACTTTTATTTTATTACATAACAGATCTCGAGTAAATGGACATCATTGATGTGTACAATATTAACAAAGAAAGACAATTAAACAAAAAAATGTGAAAAACATGAAGATAGTGCAAAGCACAAGTCTATTTGCTAAACTCTATGAAAGACATAATGTCTCAGCATAATGATATAGTTGAGAAACATTATTGTACTTTAATGAATATGACTATGTTAAATAATTTCTAAATACCTATAATATTGTGGATGTATGTCATTATGATTTATTATTTTCATATAGAATCTGGTTCCTAGTAAGACTGTTCCAAGCACTCACTTTGAACTGTGAACATGAAGGAAATCAAACTTAAGACACCTGCATGTTTGGGGTTCTGTACAAAATTATAATTATTGATCTACATGAAAAGAAATTGAATTTTAGAATAATCAGTGGTTATTTTGTTGATTATCTTGAAAATTCAAAGGATATTAGTTTTACTATTTTGGTCATAGTACAAGAATTATAGAAACCGATAATATCAAATTTAATAAGAATAGTGAAATCAGTCGGAGTGATAAATCATGAAATGTGATTATTCAATAAGTTTAGGTATAAGTATCATTACCCATAATTTGAAGGAACTTGTCGTTTATATAATTGTTAAATAACTTAATGTCTTGGAACAATAAATGAATAATTAATTACTCCATAATATAATTATCACCAATGAAAAGTTGTTGAAGAACCACAATAAATAATATTAAAAAGATCTCATAAGGTAAAGAGATTTGTCATTTCGAATGATTATGTGGTATATCTATAACAATCTTATTATAATATTGGGATAAGTAAAGACTCGATTTTATTGTCACAAGCCATAGAGAAAGTATTGATTCTACTACATGAATTGATGTCATGAATGATGAGTTGAAATCAATAGACCAGAATAAAATTTGAGATTTCAGTGAATTGCCTAAGGATACAAAAATATTTATTGTTTTAAGGGCAATATAAAATGAAATAATGCTAGATATGTGGCCAAAGATTTTACTCAAAACGTAGACATTGATTACAATGATATATTCTTTTTTCACTTGTATCTTAAAGAGCTGATTTAGAATCATTATGACATTAGTAACTCATTATGATATTGAGTTGCATAAAATGTATATGAAAATTAATTTTCTAAAAGATAATTTAAAGAAGAATTTTGTGTAAATCAACTCAAAGGTTTCTCTATTGAGGAAAATGAAAATGTGATTTGCAAACTTAAGAAATCAATTTATGAACTTAAACAAACTTTCTAAAAATTATATATCTTAAGTTTTATGATACTATTTTTCCTTTGGATTTAAAGAAAATATATTTTTTTTTATTAGTATACAAATCCAAAGATCAGTGGGAGCAAGTTTATACTTATGATTTTGTATGTTGATGATATTTTGATTGTCAATAATGTACGTGATTTATTGCACGAGTTAAGAAATTTCTCTTAGGAACTTTGAAATTAAATATATCAGTAAGATAACCTATGTGATAGAAATTGAAATATTTCTGAATGAATCGCATGAATTGTTGAGATTGTCTCAGAAGGTATATATTAAAAGTTCTATAGAGATTCAGAATGAAAGAATATTCACATAAAGTTATCCATGTTTTGAAAGGAAATAAGTCCAGTCTTATGCAAAAAAAAAAAAAATTATAAAATGAATTGGAATGGAAACAATTCTTGATACATTTATTGTAAGAAGCTTAATGCTAAAATAAGGAAGTTATACGGTAATCATAAGGAATAAAAGATTACTTGCTCACATTTATGAGGTCTGGTAATCTTAAATTGATTGGTTACTTAAATTCAAACTTTGGAGGATGCATTGATAGTAGAAAATTCACTTTTGATTATTTGTTCTTATTATGTGAAGAAGAATTTCATGAAAAATGTGAAATGAACTATAATAAATATCTCCTATGAAAGTTGAATTTGTAGTGTGCTTTGAGACCACAATTCATGAATTGTTACTGCTAAATTTTATCTCAAGACTTGGGATTATTGACTTTTGTTGCCAAGTCGTTGAGAATTTATTGTGATAATTTCGCAATTATTTTATTTTCTTAGAATAACAAGTATTATAATAATGCTAAATACATAAAATTGAAATATTTTGTCGTTAAAGAAGAATTTCAAAAGCAGAAAGTGTCAATAAAACACATAAGTACATAATTTTTAAGTGCAGATCTATTGATGAAGGGATTACTTGTAAAGACAATTAAGAAACTTGCCAATTGCGTCTTGCATGTAATCCATAATAGTTGTTTATGATTGATTGTGTTATTTGACACATTGAGATCTTATTAATTGTGTTTCTAATATATTTCTTATGAAATGAGTACGTACATATATGAGAATGAATGAATGATAACAAGAATAGTTTTTCATAAAAAGACATTATCCTTGGATCTCTTTATACTCTTCACTTAAAAGGCTATGTTAGACTAGTTGCTAGTGTTGTAGTACATGGAAGAGATTATATTGCACTATTGGTGTAGAACCGCCATGACTCACATTAGTGAATTATTTAATTATAGTATTATGATGATGACCAAATTAAATGTAATATTGAATATGGTTTATTGTGCGCCTAATGTTAACCTTGTTAAATCTTGACGTAAGTTATCATATGAGCCAAATGGGAGAATGTAGGACTAAATTAATTATTTAGTCATTATGTTGACCCACATGATATAGTAATATGAATTAGAGATTTGACAGGATTATGATTCCATATTTTTTTGCTACAATTAATTGGTAAATAAAGAAGATTGTTTTCCAAATATCCTACTTTGATAGGAAAGTGAAATCATTATTGAATAAGAAAACTGGTCGTCTGTCTACCGATAAAAAGACATTCAGACTACCCATCAAATGATTCTGAATTCAATGTATTCTAAAGAGGGTCAAGAGAGAGAAATCTTTTCCCACTAATATTGATATTAGGTTTACGTTCAATCAATTATGAATCGCTCAAAGGTTTCGCATAACTGATCCGGATATGTTACTTATTTTTTGTATTATATTATTATTTGTGAAAATCATGATAGTTTATAAATTTAAATTATGAAAGTTATTATATGTATAACTCCATAAAATATTTACAAACTCTTCATAGATAAGTCCACTAAAAGTAATATTTATTCTGAAGCCTTTATATTTAAGAATTGATAGAAAATAAAATATTACGATTCAGGTAGTAAATGGAAAACTATTTAAGAATTGATAGAAAATAAAATATTACGATTCAGGTAGTAAATGGAAAACAATTCACAAGTAACAGCCTATTTTGAGAAGTGGGTTAAAAGTCACTTCTCAACTTTTAACCCACTTCCCTTTCTCAAAAAAAAGTTTTAAAAAAAAAAATCAAAAAAAAAAACTTTTAACCATCTTCCCAAAACACTCCGTAATTGAAGAGATTCAAGAGACAGCTCTTCTCAAGTAACACAATTTCTTCTAAAGTCCTAGTTTACTAAACGGTACTGTTTGGATTTATAGAGCTCCCAACTTTGATAATTCGAATTATTTATTTTTAAAAATTATAATTTATAGATTATTTATTAAAAGAATTAGATTAATTTACTAACTATATAAACATGTTATTTTATTACATTTATCTTCCAAAATATGAATTAACTTTTAAATAATATTTACCATTTTTTTTTTTAAAGGGCCTCGTTTTAGAACAAGTTATTTTAGTAACTTTTTGACTTTTTACGAAAAAATGTGCAGAAAAATAGAGAGAGTGATAAGATAACTTATAGTGACTTTTTAACTTTTTGGTTAAAATAGTTACTCCCCAAACGAGGCATAAATGTCTCGTATGGGTGTGGGGTCCACAAAATTGCGGATTTGATCATTTATTTGGTAAAATTTTTTGTATCCCTAGCATTATTCATTTTTTTTACCTCATATTTTAGTCAAAAAGTTACTAAAATAATCCCAAATGACCAAAAAGCCAACAACTTATAATAAAAAATCAAATATTTGATTTTCTCTTTACTTTTTGTACATCTTTTCGTAAAAAATTAAAAAGTCATCCTAAACATACTAATTTTTTACATCATATTTGTTATCTCAGGTAGGCAACCCAAGAGGGAGGTGAATTGGGTTATTAAAAAATTTATAATATTAACTTTTATAAACCCAATATTCAGAATTTAACAAATAAAAAACAGAATAATAATTATCAATATAAAAGTAAGAGAGATAGGGAGAGAAAATCAAACACTAATATTTATAGTGGTTCGGCATGCCAAGCCTACGTTGTCACGCCCCACTTTTTATTATTCAGAATTTATTACCAAAGTCATTAACAATGGACTCAATTTCAGAGTTAGCTTACAGAAGCTCATGATAATGACAAGAAATACAACAATAAGGGTTCTCTCATACGGACATAAAATGAATGCAACATGAATTATACTTCAATAAATTGCCCGTAGGCTTACATCTTCCAAGGCAATGGCCCGGTTATACAAAATAGTCTCTCAAACCCATACACGTTTAGCCCTTGGCTTTACAAAGTTCACAACATAATAAGAGAGCCGTTTACTCTTCACAAAAGAAATATCCACGCCCTCAGTTTCGCGGGATCACCACACCTTTACCTGCAGCAAATCTCATAGAGGTGAGCATAACGCCCAATAGAGAATTCTAACAAAGTATATACAGTTATGCAACTCTTAATAAAAATGCATATGCCCATGCCATGCTATGCTTTTTAAAGAAAATTCATTTCATGCTCTCTTCTTGAAGATTTCCATATTTGTTTTCAACTCAAACTTACATTTATAACACATTTCAAAACTTCCAATTTTAATCAATAGGGGCGATAAATACGACACTGGTAATCCCTAGGCTGGTGTCTGCAAGTAAGCTCAACAAGCACTACCAAACTGTTATTTTTACCGGTATTAACCGGAAGGCTTGACACCTATCCGCGAGGTTTTCTGGTCTTTCACCATGGACACTCAGGCCAACTTATCAAGATTCACTACACCCCCTATCAGGACTTACCACATATTTACCCCATGCCACATTTCCATAATTCTTATTACAATACATTTTCCTTTCATGAAGTAAATGATTTCAATCTAAATACACCATGCATGATAGTAAATCAAATGAATATGCAATGCAACCATTTCTCCATGTCCCATGGAAAATTCTCAAGTCATTCCAACAACATTACCAAACAATTCCATTCACCATTTCCATGTTCTTCCAACCAATATTCAAGAGTTTATTAACATTTGACCATGTGCAACTATATAACCACAATCCATGCTTTTTCAACATTCACTTCCATTTAAGCCAATGCAACATGTAGATGCTAATCTCTACTCTCAAAATCTTTTGTAGTATAAGGTGTTTCTCCATTAATAAAAGGGTTACATCTATGTATGTATGTAGACATTCATACCCATCTAACATTTCATGCACATTAAGGATAATATATCAAGTGAGAATGTAACGCAATAATTAATATTTCATAACATTTCTTCATTTTCAATTATCTTTACAACAAGATCCATAACATTTCAATTTCTCATTTCTTCTCTTGCAATGTTATTTCACAACATAACCACATACCTTCCATTCATAGCAACAACCACAATTACTCGCCATGCACAATTCATAGTAAGTTAGCCTCTTCAAGAATATATCTATTATGTTCTCAACATAATTCTCCAAGATTTACAATTCTTACAATTCAAGGCACATAACCATTTATCATTTTCCAACAAATCCATGTTCTAGTGTTTAACAATTATATAAAAATAACATCTCATTTCTCTTACCTCACATAGATAATCATTTCTCTAAATATTAATGAAATTTACTTTCATTCATCCTCTAGACATAAAAGAATAAAGAATTTCATAGATATATTTCTTAGTTGCCAAAGTTCCCAAATTTTAGGGTTTTTCCATTAAGACAAAACACTTCTCATTTTCTTGGTAAATCCCAACTAAAATCATATTTCTTAGGTTTTATGAGTGAACCATCAACATGGAGTAACAACGATTGAGTTTTGGAAAACAACATTTAAAATTTCTCTACACTTGAACCAATTCTTAAAATCAACACAAAACTTTGAGAAAAAACTCTTAAACCACCATCAATGTAGCAAAACATGTATATATAACTCAAGAAATCCCTACATCAAGGGAGAAGAGGAGACAAAGCTCGAAAAATCAACCTCGCCGGAATGTGATCTCCACCGATCAAGACGAAGCCCTCGACACGCTCGTCATTTTGGTATAAAGAACTAGTATCCAAAACTCAATGGATTTCAAGGGATCAAAGGAAATGTAAAACTTTGAGGGTTTGGGTAGAGAGAGATGAGAGAAAAAGAAAGATAGATGATATAGAGAGAGAGAGAGACCAAATCAAAAAATGAAAGAAAAATGAGCAAAAGACCAATACATAGCTGTATTGCATGAAAAACGAGGCGAAAACACGCACTGCCGCACGTGCGGAGCGGCCTTCCCACACGTGCGGCTCTCACCCCCGCACGTGTGGTCCTCCCCGCACCTCCACTCATGCACTTGCCTTTTAGGCAGTGTGCACACAGTACTTTCTCCCAACTTCCCGCACGTGCGCCTGATTCCCCGCACGTGCGGCCCCTCCCGCACATGCGGCCTAAGGCCCCCGCACGTACCGCCCTAGCCCATCCAGCCCGGAAAACTTCGGCTTCACTCCCAACACTTCGGAGCCGATCCCGCACCTTCTGAAACGAGCAAACACTCAGAATTGAAAACAACTACAATCGGGAAAAGAATTCAGAAAGATATTGTCAACGAAAGTTTACCCGACATCTTAGCAACAATAATTCCAACGTAATTTCAAGAGAGTAAGGCAAAACACGCACCGATCATTACATACGTCCACTCCCCAAGGAACCTCCTTGAGAATTTCTTTACTATCAAAATGAAATAATACACTACCAAGTCTTCACCAAGCTTGTGGATTTTGCACAGGACTTACTCTTATTTATTGAGCCTCACTCAACAATAAATACCTTACCCTTACAAAAATCTCTCACAAAAATAATGAATAAAAATAAGTGGTACTTAAACTCTCTTTTACAATAATTCTCTCACACAGAGTAGATATGAAAGTGTAAGAACAAATGATACACTTAGATCTGAAAGTGAAAGAGCAGAATACAATATACTCAAATTTTTGGAGCACACAGAAATTTTTTTCTTTTCAAGTTCTTAATTTTTCTCCACACGCAACACTTCTGTTTATACACAAAAATATACTCGTTGGAGGTAGGACGCTCCTTGCTAACGTCATGGATTACATGGGCGCGCTCCTTGACAGACAAAAGACATCTAAAATACATCATGTGGCACCCTTTTCTTTTGTCAAAAATTGCATTTTCTTTGTCAACTTTTTTGTTTGTCAAACCTTATAGTTTCTTTGTCCACTTTTTCTTTGTCAAACATTACAGGCAAATCATCAAGGTTTTGAATATATAATTTAATCAACGGTTTTGAATATAATATCATGTATATATATATATAATATTCTAATCACATATTTTCATACAGAAAAATCTCTTTAAATAATATTTATGATAGATCTGAAAATATATGCCCTCTTTAAATTATTGTATATGTTGTAGAGATTTTAAACTAAATATATCCTACCAGTCCATATCAATTTTGTCAAAAGAAGACAACTCATCAATATCAAATTTATCAAAATAATACAACCAATCAATATCAAATTTGTCAAAATATGAATAGTGATCAGCCTAATTTTTCAAAAAATGAATAGTAGAGTTTTCAAAAATATTTTTATTTAAATAATCTTTAACAAATATATATTTTAAATAGACAATATTTTGTGTCAAATAATATAAAATAGGTATATAATTTACAAATTTTCAATTGATATTTTAAACATCATCAAAATTAAACAATATGATTAACAATCTCTCCCTTTTTGATGATGGCAATATTTGTATGGATTTGACACAAAATAAAAATCAACAAGTTATTTGATAATTTTGCAAGATAATTTTGTAACATAAGATATTTAAAGCACATGCATGCACAACAATTCAAAATCATATTTTTCTCCCCATTTGACATCATCAAAATAAAATATGGAGATAGAAAACAAATACATTTGATAAAATAATTTGAGATGCCAAAAATATAATAATGGTCCTTAGGTCTTGTTGAGATCATTGTGGGGATTTTGGAGCATCTCGAGCGTACAAAATGTTGACAAACAAAATATTTGAGCAGATATGCATCGAGTAGTGGATCAATAGAGTGTATAAAAAGTGATAAGGATGATAGGTAAAGATACGAAGTTGTCAAGTGTTGAAGAAAAATTTGCGTTACCTTCTTGTGTGTGACGACCCTGCCACATATAATATTTTATATTTAATTAATCAAGCTGATTTGGATTTTACTTAATTATTATTTTAATTGAATTGTGGAATTGATGAACAATGTTGGTATTGATTCGTATGTAATTTTATAAAAGAGTTATTTTAGAATTAGAAATTAAAAGTTTAAGTGGCTCAAGAAGGTGAACTTGACGAATTGAATTATTTGAATTTTGAGTATCAAACCATATGGGGGTTTAATTAAATATTCGATTCAATTTAGTAAAATTGAGATTTTATTAATTGGGTCCGAATTGAAGTTGATTAAGTCATGAGGATTGAGAATTGTGGTTATTATGAATTAAATTTATTCATGGGATGTCTAATTTGAATATGTAGTTTATTGACGAAAATTTGGTGTCTAATCAGAAATTGAAGGCCTAAATGATTTGAGAAATCAAAATTGATGATGGCAATAAGTTTAATTTATTATTTGGAGTCTTTTAGGAGTTAGATTAAAAATCTAATTCAGAATGGTAAAGATTAAATATAATTAATTGGGTCTTAATGGAAGTCAAATTAAACTAATTAAATTATGTGGGAATTGTAATTAGTTATGATTAATTAAGCTATTGTACAATTAGTGTGCTAAACTAATCTTAACATACATCACCACATGGATTAATTCAAGGTGGACAAGTGTCCCACCATTTTAATAAAAAATAAAATAAAAAATGGAATAGATGAAATCAAGAACAGGATAGGCTATGTATTAAAGCCTTAGAGCTATATATCATCTATGTCTCTGCTTTTGGCTGGAACAAGAATAGCAAAGTGTGTGTGAGAGAGAGAGAGAGAGAGAGAGAGAGAGAGATCAATTCCTTAGAACTTGTTGGAAATTTTGGAGAAAAACTAAGGAAGCTAGAAGAAGTGAAGAAGTTGTCAAGAATACACCAAATTAAAGATTAAAGGTAACGATTTCAAACTTGAATTTTGTAGAATCCTTGTATTACACTTGAATTAAAGATGAGTTTGGGTTCAATTTTATATAATTTGGAAGAAATTAGAAAACAAAGATGAAGAGATGTTAGTTCATGGTTATGGAAAATAATTATTTTGGGTTTGATGTTATAACTTTGCATGAAATTAAGCCTCATTGTTACATGCATGAGTAATTTCTACAAGTTTAATACTCTAATTATACATGTATCATGAATTTTGAAGAATTTGAACTAATTCAATCTCATATTTTGAAAAGAAAAAGGAAAAGGCTTTAGAAATATCAAATTTATGGAAATTTGGAATTAATCCTAAAGCAAGACAAAGTTTTGATTTTATTATGAAAATTATGAATTTGTTTGATCCATGCATGTAAATGAATTTAAAATTTTTATTCAATTTAAACACATTTTAAAACATCTATGATCATAAATTAAGTTTTTGATTAAAAATTGAGTTAAGTTGAATTTCTAAGAAATTGATTTGTGTAATTCATAGTTAAGTTTGATTTTTGCTATTAATAATGAAATTGGGTTCTATTTTTACATACATCATGAAGTTTTCAAGAATTTTGAAAGTTTAATTCATATTTTAAAGATTTGTAGGTTTGATATTAAGAAAATGAATTAAATCCAAATTTGGACAATTTGGGAATAAATTATAATTTATATTTGAGAATCAAAAATTAGTTTGATTTTGATTTAAATTTCTTACATGTAAATATTTTTGAAAGGGCTTTATAGCTTTAATTTGTGTTTTATAAAACAAAGAAAGAAGAGTGTTGGAATTATTATATTCATGAAATTATTGGTTTAATGATCAAAGAGATTTTGTATTAGAAATTGGAAAATTAGTGATGGGTTCGTCTTTGTTAATAAAATTACATATTTAAATTGGTTCATGCAAGAGTTTAAGTTTTGAAAATGTATTTGGAAATTATTTTGTTAGTTTTGAAAGCACAAAAAAATTGTTGGCCACTCAAGCGTTAAAGTCACCGCTCGAGCGAACATTAAGGCCAACCAGTATTTTTACAGAGTTTTGCAGACTGCTCGAGCGACCAAAGGTGCGCTTGAGCGGAGACCCTATTTTCAGCAATTTTTGACTAACTCTTTTAAGTGCCTATTTGCATCCTCATGACATTCTAAGTATTTTTAGGCACCAATTGGACTCATATAGTCATGGAATAAGGTAGAAATACATAAAGAGAGCTGAATTAAAATGAAATGAATATTGAATGGTGCTTCTATTGTATCTTTGTTGTGTGATTTGTATAGATGGACGTCTAAGGCCTTATATCGACTTAACCCACTGTGAGTAATAACTTTATTATTGAAAAGTTATTTTGTAGCGATGAATGAAGTTCACTTTCGAAATGTATTCGTGGCATCCTTTAGTGAGGCCCTTGCCTAGGGAAAACAACATCAAGGCTATTAGATTGATTGAAATACAGAGATCTCTAATGTTAGACCCTTCATGGTCCATTGGATTGACCCTTCGTGGTCCATTGTTATTGAAATATTGTTACTCTATTGGATATACCACATAAATTGTCATTGAATGAGTATTGCTATTGGAATAACATGGATCATTGAGAATTGAATGAAAATCAAAATTGTATTGAAAATGATAAAATATGGCAAATGCCTTTTTTTGAAAATGATTTAAGATTTATTTCAAAATTATAAGACGTGTTTTTGTACTATGTTGTTGAACTTCATTCATTTAACCTCTTTATTCTGTTACTACTCGCTGGGCTTTAGATCACTATTTATATGTATATGTAGGTGAGCAAACTAAGCAATAAGGATAGAGAAAGTCTCGGAGTCTACCCGTGTCAGCCTTTTGAAGAGCTTCCGGAATGGAGCAAGTTAGGCTCGAGTAGAGCCAAGAAAATCAACCCTTTAGCTTTGTCAGAGTTTTGTATTTTGTTGAGTCTTAAATGTATATGTGTGTGAGATATATGAAATTTGTATATGTTTATAAATTATTATTGTATCATGTAGGTACAAGCTCAATGGACATTTTTATTTTTGCTTCACTTCCGCTTTAGGCCCCAATATGATTATAAATATTTTGAAATTTTGTCTTTAAGGCTGAAGGTAATCTAGGATTACTGGCCGGTTACGACGCTAAACCTATATGAGCGGGTTTGGCCCGTGACATTGTATAATCATGTCATTCCTTACCTTAGCCATCAATAGTTTGGACATGCATGAGGTGCCTGTGATGCAAGCAAATGAGAGGTTACCAGTGGTGCAGGCATACGCTATTCTTGTAAATGAGGGTTCTAGTGTTATTGGTAATGATATCGATGCTATTAATAACACTATGGCTCTGAGTACACAGGCAATGACTGCAGTTTCTAATATGGCTCGACGATTACAAGCAAAAATACAAGAAAATCAACAATGGAGAGATGAGGTGTGCTTGGTAAAACAACAACTGGCTAATATTCATAAGGAGAAGAGAGAGCTAGAAAGGAAAAATGCGCAGTCGGAGAATGCGGTGCAATATTATGTGTAACGCCCTCAAAATAAACCCATAAATCATACATTCTCGACATGCTTAGATATAAAAGAATAAAGCATAATTACATATCATCAGAGTATTCATTACAAAATGTATTACATGTTGACAACAAAAGTAAATGCCCTATAGGCTTACAACTTTCCAAGTCAACACTTGGTTACAAAAGAGAGTACTAACTCTACACAAAATAAGCCCTTGGCTTGATATACATGTAATACAACCAAAAACAACAAAAGAGTCCAACAGCCTCAAGCCTCCCAAGCTACGTCCTTAGAGGTGGCATACTACATGTACCTGAAAATGATGTCCCTTATAGGGTGAGCCAACGCCCAGTAGAGATATGCTAAACATAATATGGGCAATAACTAAAACATTAGCATTTGACAGATGTTAAACTCACATGAATCAATTCATAACCCATTTCAAATACCTGACAAATGTGTCCATGTTTCATTCCATTTTCATTACTTACCCAATTCCTCAATTCATAATCCTGGCTCAAAACCTGGCCATATACTTTAAATGAGATTACATCTCTTATCAACAGTACTTCCATTTCAATTGAGATAACAACTCAAATTAAACACTTCACACTTAACCAAAGATACACATAATTGTTGTATCAATCTCAAACCAAACACTTCCTTACTTCATATATGATATACAAATTAGCTATATCAATACTTCAATAGATACACAAAATTGCTGTATCAATAGAGTCCATCCCCTATCTCCTCCCAAACAATATCCGGTTTAGGAGTCCATTCCCTATCTTCCCATAAACCGTGGAGTATATCCCCTATCTCCTCCCACACAACACAATATATATAAACACATATCATATACATAATCAAATCAATACATAAAATTCATGTATTATAACAACTGCCAGATTCGATGGCACACTCAATTTGATTAGTTTTAGTTTGCCTAATCATCATGCATTGTCTACAACAATCAAGACTACCCTCCACCGGTTGCCCAAAGCAATTATTTCTAAACAGATAATAATTACGTCAACAGATAATTTATCAAAAATTCTCAAAGGTGAGTGATTAATAAATCCAACTCCACCATTTCATTTCACAACGAACCAATTGCATTATTTCTAGCTCAATTCCATATTTCCATAACAATTGTCATTCATTACACTAATGACCCAAATACACCCAAACATGGCATTTTTCCCTTTTTTCCAATATTGACCCAAATGCTCAAATATTAACGAAAACATCAATAATCCCCTTTTTAAGACCCAAAATGTATATATATAGACCAAAAGGACAAAACCCCCTTTTTCAAAATAACACATTTCAAACCCTAACTTCCCAAATCAAACCATCTATACAAATAGCTCAATACTTATGTTAAAACACATAAGAATGCGTAGGAATCTCTACCTCAAAAGATGAAACCCAATGGAGGAGATGAAGAAATCTCGAAGTGCTCCAAACCAAGAAATTTTCGGATCAAAGTGTAGCCCTCAACGATCAACACACTTTTTGTAAAGGCTCAAGGGTAGGAGATCACTCTAACTAGATCAAATCTAAGAGAGAATGTGAGGTTTTAGAGAGAGGTGGTCTTCAATGGTGTTTTTTGAAAAGTAAGAGAGAGAAAGGAAACCAAAAAGTGATCCAAAAAGTCGAATCCCGAAGTGATATACCAGTCGCCCCGCTCGAGCGTTAGACACAGACTTACGCTCGAGCGTCAAAAGCGCCGCTCGAGCGTAGATTACGCACTTCCAGAAGTTTTGCAGACATGGTCCCCGCTCGAGCGTCAAACTCCCTGCTTGAGCGGAGGAACAGAAATAAAGCGTCACGCTCGAGCGTCAAAACTCCTGCTTGAGCATCTGAAGACCTGCAGACAAAAGTATTGGGAGATGGAAAATCACGCTTGCGCGTCAAAACTCCCGCTCGAGCGGAGAAGCAACAACAAAGGGCCCGCTCGAGCGTCAAAAGCCCCGCTCGAGCGTGAAGGCCAAATTCTGGGCATCAACCAATGGTTCCAAAGCACAACCAACCTATTTCGAACCTGCCCAACACAACCCAAGACTCAAATATAAAGAGTAAGGGAAGGAAATGAGAATGAGACAACAACACAACCACGGAACTAAGTCCGGAATACGATATACAAAGGAAAGGAAAACCGGGATCGCTATATTATGCAACGGTTATAATGTCAAGACTCACAGAAGTCGAAAATAAAGAGAGGGATGTAAAAAAGGCTCATAAAAATTGTTGAGTGAAATGAAACAGAAAAAATCTGTGAAGCCTTCTAAAAACTTATATGTAATCGAGTAATATTTTCTCCTTCTGAAATAAAAATGCAAGCATTTCTCCATCTTATATATATATATATATATATATAAATTCTGTCTTTGCAAAAAAAAAAAAAAAAAAAAAAAATTGTTGGTGCAGATAAGAAGTAGTGCAGATAAGGAAAAAAAAAATTATATATACTTCCCCTAAAATTATGCACAGAATATACAAACATCTCATTTTTTTATTTATTATTATTATTTTTTTTTTATAATAATTGTTAATCTCAAAATATATGAGTCTTCCCTAAATTAATGCATTAAAAATTACATAAATTTGAAGAAACAAATTACCAATCTATAATACCAAGAGCCATTAAGATCCGGCCATAAACAACTACACCAAGTGCACTAGCATAAAAAGAGAAAATAAAAATAAAAATAATTTCTTCAGACAAGGTAGAAGCAATCATTATTAAATCCAAGAGAGTTTGGAGCACATACAACAAAAAGAAAAATATAACACAGTGCAAAAAGAATTTTAACATATTGATCAGTGATGACCTTGATGATCGGAAGGAATGAAGAAGATCGTGTAGACTAGTGACGAATTTTTGTAGATCGGTGATGGATCTTGGTGGATCAATAACTGATCTTGTTCGATCGATAATTGATCTTGATGAATTGAAAATTATGTTGAAGATCGGTGATGGAAGTAAAGCCGTGAGGGATCTTGGTAAGTCGGTGAGGAATTTGAGTGGATGATGGTAGTGACGAAGGTGATGGATGATGGTGAGGATGAAGATGGTGTCGGCTGAGAATGAGAGGAAGAAAGAGAGAGCGAGAGAGTGAGAGAAAGAGAAAACAGAGAGTAAATGAGAGAGCAGATGAGAGATAGAGACAGAGTGAGTGTGAGAGAGAGAGTATATATATATGTATATAATTTATTATTATTTATAATAATAATTATTAGAATTATTTTATTTAATTATTTATTATTTATTATTTATTTTAAAAAAATTATTTTAAATATAAACATTATATTAGAGTATTCATCATACCAAGTTCTGTTCTAATATAACAAAATTGTTCTTCATTTAGAGTCTTGGTAAATATGTCAGCTAATTGATGATTTGTAGGCACAAATTCGAGTTCAATGTCACCTTTGAGTACATGATCTCTTAGAAAATGATGCCTTATTTCAATGTGTTTAGTGCGTGAGTGCTAAATAGGATTTTGTGAAAGGTTAATGGCACTTGTGTTGTCACATTTTATAGGAATATGATCATAGTGAAGTCCAAAATCTTGAAGTTATTGTTTTATCCAAAGCAATTGTGCACAACACTCAACGGCGGCAATGTATTCTGCTTCAGCAGTTGACAGAGCCACTGAGTTTCATTTTTTGCAAAACCAAGAAGTAAGTGAGTGTCCATGAAAATGACAAGTGCCACTAATGCTTTTTCAGTCAAGTCTACATCCCGCAAAGTCGGCATCTGAGTAACCAAAAAGTTCAAAGGTGGTTCCCTTACGATACCATAATCCCAAATTTGGAGTGCCAACAAGATATCTGAAGATACGTTTGACTGCGGTGATGTGTGACTCTTTCGGTGCGGATTGAAAATTGAAAATTCTAGAAATCCCCTAGATATTGATTTGTGATTATGTATCAATTTTAAGCAGTAAATAACAATCCCAATCAAATAATCCAGACAAATCAACACAACGATTTTAATGTAGAAAAAACCACAATTGGAGCGCCTCCAATTGTGATAAAAAAAACCACGGGTCAAAGCCACAAAACAATCCACTAAAAAGATATAAATGAATTACACAGGTATACTCTCAATTACCTAGCGAATCCACGCCCAAATTGAACCAACCCCTATGTGCCTCTTCCAGTCCCATCTTCACATCGGAATTGTCTTGCTCAATGTTGAATCCACAACGCCGATGTCAATGAGGCACTCCAGAATCCACCAAAGCTTCAGGCACGAATTCCCTCGAATCCACCGAAGAACAACTCTCTCTTTTGTATAGAATCAACAAACAATCCTTTGATGTATACTTCTTAAACCATGAGTTGAATACTCAATCAAACATCAAAGAAAACTAGCAAAATAGCCCTAGATATAAACTCTAATATCCAAGAAGAAGATCTCAAAAACGTAATCTTAGTTTTGGACTAAAGCAAGTACTTATAAAAAACAAGGACTGCGAAGCTCGCTCGAGTGAAGACTCTCTCACTCAAGCGAGAAACAAAAACGCATGTTTTTCTCAAGAGGCGTCGCTCGAGCCAAGCTTCCTTCACTCGAGCGTACAATCTTTCTTCTCAGGTTTTTGGTAGACAGACGCAATTTCTGAAAGCAAGACTCCTTCGCTCGAGCCAAGACTCCTTCGATCGAGCGAGCAAGGGCGGACAAGCAACTTCGAATGCATTTTTGCATTTTGCTTCAGGGGCACTGCCCCTCAACCCCGTCGTGGCGCTGCCTCAAACCCGCCAAGGGGCGCTGCCCCCTGGACCCCCACGAGCTGACCGAGCAGCTCGATCCCCGTCATAGTTAGCGAAGTGACAACCATGAAAGAATTATCTTCTGAAACGTCTCTGCAAGGCACAATTCGGGTTGGATTCGCGTCTAAGTACTCATAACCTCACTGGAATAAAAGAGCGAATAAAAGTACAACTGAAAGGAGTTTTGTCAAACAGGATTGCCAAGAATAAAAACCTAACAAAAACGTGCACACATACAAACATTAAACATTATATCGGGTCTACTTGCAGTAAGATAGAGTAGGGAACCAATCATACCTCAATATTTCTTTTCATCTACAGTTTTACTTTGCTCATCTTTGTCGATTTTTATTGATGTGCTCATTGGAGTTGCTGCAGGCTTTGATGATTCCATTTCAAACCTTTTGAGTAGATCCTTGATATATTTCGTTTGATTTAAATGGATCCCATCATTAGTTTGTTTAATTTGTAGACTAAGGAAGTAATTTAATTCCCCCATCATACTCATTTCAAATTCACCCTACATATCTTTAGCAAACTCTTTGCACAAATTTTCATTAGTAGCACCAAAAATAATATCATCAACATAAATTTGAACAATTAGCATATCTTCTTTTTTAATTTTTATAAAAAATGTTGTATCAATTTTTCCTCTACAAAAACCTTTGTCAAGTAGAAAATTACTCAATCTTTCATGCCAAGCTCTAGGAGCTTGTTTTAAGCCGTATAAGGCTTTTGAAAGTTTGAAAACATGATCCGAGTATTTATGATTTTCAAAACTGAGGGGTTGTTCAACTAAACTTCCTCTGAAATGTGCTCATTTAAAAAAACACTTTTAACATCCATTTGATATAATTTAAAATCTTTAAAACATGCAAAAGTAAGTAACATTCTAATAACTTTAAGTCTAGCAACTGGTGCAAAAGTTTTATCAAAATCAATGTCCTTTTCTTGATTATAATCTTACACTACTAATCTAGCTTTATTTTTAGTAACAACTCTAAATTCATCCATTTTATTTCGAAAAACCCATTTTATACAAATAACGAGATGATCCTTAGGTTGAGGAGTTAAAAACCAAATTTCATTCCTTTCAAATTGATTTAATTCTTCTTGTATTGCTAAAATCCAGTTTTCATCATTTTCAGTTTCTAAAAACAATTTTGGCTCAATTTGTGAAACAAACGCTAAGTTACCACAAATATTTTTAACAGATGAATGAGTTTTTATACCTTCTGCCGCATCACCTATGATGAGGTCTTTGGGGTGGCCATGAGCATACTTCCATTATTTTGGTAGATTTGAGTTGTTTTCTGTAAGAGCATATATTTCTTGAAGTTTCTCCATTGTCATTTCTTTTTCATGTTCGCGTAATGGATTTTCTTCATTTTCTTTTATATAAATGCTCTCCATGCTTGGTTGATTTTCTACAATATCATTACTTACAAGATTCTTGGAAATAATGTTGTTAGATTCATCAAAAACAACATACACAGATTCTTCAACAAGTAGAGTTCTTTTATTGAATACTCTATAAACTTTACTGGAAATTGAACAACCAAGAAATATAGCTTCATCCGATTTAGTATCAAATTTTCCTAAGTTATCTTTATTGTTATTCAATACAAAGTATTTATAACCAAATGCACGCAAGTGACTAATATTAGGTTTTCTATCTTTCCAAATTTCATAAGGTGTTTTCTTAAGAATAGGTCTAATCATAGCTTGGTTTACAACATAGCATGCAGTGTTAACGGCTTCCGCCCAAAAATATTTAGGCAAATTATTTTCACAAAGTATAGTACTGGCCATTTCTTCAAAAGTTTTATTTTTTCTTTCAACTACACCATTTTGTAAAGGAGTTCTAGGGGCTGAGAAATTATGATCTATTCCTAAGTCGTCACAAAACATAATAAAATCATCATTTTCAAATTCTCTACCATGATCACTTTTAATACTACAAATATTAAGACTTTTTCCATTTTGAATTCTTTCACACAAATTTGAAAAATTATAAAAAAAACCTTCATTTTTGTGTGCTAAAAATAATACCCATGCATATCTAGTATAATCATCAACACAAACAAGAGCATACGATTTTCCTCCTAAACTTAATGTTCTAGATGGTCAGAATAAATCAATATGCAAAAGTTGAAGCGGTTTACTAGTTGAAACGATATTTTTGGATTTAAAAGAAATTCTAATTTGTTTTCCAAATTGATATCACAAAGTTTGTCTTTTTCAAAAATAATTTTTGGTAAACCAATTACTAACTCATTTTTTGAAAGTTTGGAAATTAAATCAAAATGAGCATTCCAAATCTTCTATGCCAAAGCGAATCATTATCATTTATAGCAGATAAACATTTAATATTAAAATGAGAAAACAAATCATGCAAATCAAACACATATACATCCTCATGTCTATAATCTACAAATAAAATTTTATTTTCTAGGGTGTTCTCAATAGTGCAATGATTTTTTTCAAAAATAACTCTATAACCTTTATCACATAATTGACTAATACTAAGCAAGTTATGTTTTAAACTTTCAACAAATAAAACATTTTCAATAATAGGAGAAGAATTTTTACCAATACTTCTTACACCAATGATTTTACCTTTGCTATTGTCGCCAAAAGTCACATATTGACCATCCTTTGGTTGGAGTGTGGCGAACTTAGTTTTATTTCACGTCATGTGCCTTGAACATGCACTGTCGAGATACCATCTATCGTTACTAGATTTTGTCTTGAAGCATACCTACAAAAATTTGAGTTTTTCTATTAGTACCCATATTTTCTTGGGTCCATAAAAGTTAAAATTTGACACTTTTGAAATGTCTTTAGAGACCCACATCTTTTTTATTTTAGCAAAATGATTTCTTTTAACAGGACATGAAGGTGAAATATGACCTTTTGTACCATAAAAATGACATGTGCGATGAGAGTGATTAGAAGATGCATACACAAAACCATTTTTGACAATTTTTGATAATTTTTACTTTTGAAAAATGTTTATATCCAATTCCGACTCTACCAAAAGTACGATTTTGATTTTTAAGAATTTTATCTAAAGTCTCTCTACCTTAAGTGAATTTTGAAAGAGTATTTTTCAAGTCTTCAATATTTTCTTTCAAATTAATTTGCTCCTTTTTTAAAGACTCATTTTCTTTTTGCAATACAACTAAATGATTCTCAGAAATTGAAAACTCTTTTCGAGTTAAAATCTCATTTTCTTTTTCTTTTTTCATTTTCATAGCTACATTTTCTAAAATATTTATCTTGGAAGTTAATGATTCATTTGCTTTTGATAAAGTTGAAATCACTTTCTGTTGACAGTTACTTTTCAAACTAAGTTTCTTAAATTCAACGTGTAATTCATCAAAAGCTAATTGTAATTCATCAAATATAAAGGATTCGCTATTTACCTCATCTTCGTTTCCAAGTGCCAATAAGCATAGGCTAGCAATCTCATTTTTGCAAATTTCGGTTTCTATGTCACTTTCATCAATATCTTCTCTCAATGCTGCAATCATGGCTTTCTTCTTGTCCTTCTTGAATTGTTTCTTAAGTTCTGGATATTCTGATTTGTAGTGTCCAGGTTTGTTGCATTTGTAGTAGATAACTTCAAATTTTTTGTGATTTTCTTCTCTTTGAAAATCCCTGTTATTAAAGTCTTTTCTGAAAAATTTTTGTACGTCTTGTTTTTTTCTCACAAACCTTTGGAACTTTCTAGTGATGAATGTCATTTCCTCATCCCAATCTGAATCATCTTCCTCATCCTCTTGATGTTTCGAGATGGATTTGAAAGCTATTCCTTTATTCTTGTTGTTGTCCTCCTCTTCCTTTCCTTCTTACATTATAAGCTCATGAGTTAAGAGAGATCTCATTAACTCATCTAGACTTAGCTTTAATAAATCCTTAGCTTTGGTAATGGCAATGACTTTTGTCTCCCATCTTTTTAGCAATGACCTAAGCACTTTTCTTACAATTTCAGCATTAGTATATATTTTGCTAAGAGAAGTTAAACCATTAATAATACCAGTAAAACGAGTAAACATTTAAGGAATAGTTTCATCAAGTTTCATTTTAAAGAGTTCATAATTATGGACTAGCAAACTGATTCTAAATTCTTTAACTTGTTTGGTTCCCTCATGAGCCACTACAATCATATCCCATATGATTTTTGGAGTTTTACATGTGGAGACCCTGTTGAACTCGTTGGCAACTAAGGTGCAGTACAACAGGTTTGTGGCTTTGACATTAATTTGGGTTATTCTAGTATCTGATTCATTTCACTCATATTCAAGTTTTGGTACCTTAAGGCCATTTATGGTTTTGGTAGGAATTTTTGGATCATTGCAAATAATTTTCCAACATTCATAATCATTAGATTAAACATATATGGTTATCCTAGTTTTCCAATAGCTAAAATTTGTGTCACTAAACAGTGATAGCCTATTGGATGCTTGTCCCTTAGGTAAGGAACAACTAGGGGTTGCCATAATCTACTCTAAGACGGTTAAGTCACACAAAAAGAGTCTAAACTCTGATACCAATTGTTATCTCAGGTAAGCAACCCAAAGGGGGGTGAATTGGGTTATTAACAAATTTATAATATTAAATTTTATAAATACAATATTCATAATTTTAACAAATAAAAAACATAATAATAATTATCAATATAAAAGTAAGAGAGATAGGGAGAGAAAATCAAACACTAAAATTTATAGTGGTTCGTCATGCCATACCTACGTCCACTCCCCAAGGAACTTCCTTGAGAATTTCTTTACTATCAAAATGAAATAATACACCACCAAGTTTTCACCAAGCTTGTGGATTTTGCACAGGACTTACTCTTATCTATTGAGCCTCACTCAATAATAAATGCCTTACCCTTACAAAAATCTCTCACAAAAATAATGAATAAAAATAAGTGGTACTTAAACTCTCTTTTACAATAATTCTCTCACACAGAGTAGATATGAAAGTGTAAGAACAAATGATACACTTAGATCTGAAAGTGAAAGAGTAGAATACAATATACTCAAATTTTTGGAGTACACAAAAAAAATTTTCTTTTCAAGTTCTTAATTTTTCTCCACACACAACAATTCTATTTATATACAAAAATATATCCGTTGGAGGTAGGATATTCCTTGCTGACGTCATGGATTACATGGGCACGCTCCTTGACAGACAAAAGGCATCTAAAATATATCATGTGGCACCCTTTTCTTTTGTCAAAAATTGTATTTTCTTTGTCAACTTTTTTGTTTGTCAAACCTTATAGTTTATTTGTCCACTTTTTCTTTGTCAAACATTACAGGCAAATCATTAAGGTTTTGAATATATAATTTAATCAGCGCTTTTGAATATAATATCATGTATGTATATATAATATTCTAATCACATATTTTCATACAGAAAAATCTCTTTAAATAATATTTATGATAGATCTGAAAATATATACCCTCTTTAAATTATTGTGTATGTTGTAGAGATTTTAAACTAAATATATCCTACCAGTCCATATCAATTTTGTCAAAAGAAGGCAACTCATCAATATCAAATTTATCAAAATAATAAAACCAATCAATATCAAATTTGTCAAAATATGAATAGTGATCAGCCTAATTTTTCAAAAAATGAATAGTAGAGTTTTCAAAAATATATTTTTTTAAATAATCTTTAACAAATATATATTTTAAACATATAATATTTTGTGTCAAATAATATAAAATAAGTATGTTATTTATAAATTTTTAATTAATATTTTAGACATCATCAAAATTCAATAACATGATTAATAATATTTTAATCAAAAAATTCAAAAAAATTACTAAAAAGGGCATGTTCGCAAACGAATTTAAATAAATAAATAAATAAAAAAATTCAGCCGATCCAAACCGACTTTTAGAATAAAACAAAAAAATAAATTGACAGGAAGGTTCCTTGCCCTAAAATCAAACACAAACATATCCAGCAAGGTGAAGGCTTTCGTTGTGTTCAAGCTCTCCACCTTTTAGTCGATTGCTCTCTATGCCTCTCGTCTTTGACTGTAAGTTCTTACTCTTCCCCTCTTCTTCTTTTTCACTTCTGCGTTTCTTTTTCTTTTTTTTTGGTTCTTCCTTTGATCTTAAACCATACTGTGATTCACTGTTGGCTCAAACATTAATGGGTTTCACTTGAAACACCCACTTCATTGTTTGATTTAATTTGGACTTTGGTGATTGAATGGGTTTGCATAGACAATTTAATTTATATAAACCCTCTTCCTAATGGAATGGAATGGGATGTTTATGATGATTCTATTTGCAATGTATTTTTCATCTTTGAATTGAACCAAGCACTGTCTTTGAGACATTGAACTTGATTGCTTAGTGAATTAGGTTTAAATGGCTGCTGAATTAGAAAGTTCTATTAGTTGGGATGGTTTTAGTCATTGTTTTCTCCTTGGTTTGGATTATCTGCAATAGCATTGGATAACTTGATGTTTACGGGCAGTCCCAGTACACGAGGCTCCTGCTACCAGAGGCAGAGCCAGAGCCAGAGCCAGGTTTGGGATATAAGATTTAGGTTTGTGAAAAAATCAGTTATCAATATTTCATAAATATTCAAACATCATACATACCACTACAATAAAATTATCTTAATAATTAAATCTATAGAACTCTCAACTAATATGAATTGAAAAATACCAATAAAATACACATAACAAAAAGGAAATGATTTCTTAGATTTATTTGTGAAGCAAATGAGCAGCTAATCTATGTTTCTATTCTAATGTATGGTATGTCGAGTTTGTTAGAAAAATAATGAGAAAAATAAGGAACATGTATAATTTTAAAGCGGAAAAATTGAAAGCATTTTCAGAACTTTAGACTAAAATGTAATTTTTAAAAGTTGAGGAGGGGCCCCTCCTGGTCCTATAATGGCTCCGTCATTGCCTTCCACTGCAAGGTCTAGTGAGAGACAGAGGTACGCAGGCTTACCCCGCATGTAGAGAGGCTGTTTTTGTGGTTTGAACCTACAATGCCCAAGTCACAATGTGTAATGATACATTATTGACTGTAGCTGGGTATGCAAATAAAAGTAAAATTTAAGTCCTAGAGAACTCATCTCAAGCATTGAGCAATACCTTGTTTCATAGTGATTATACATATGGGTAATACTAATGTGTAAATGTGCCTGTCAATACATAACTGATATACATAGCATGATAGAACAGCATGTAGACTTACCATGAGTCATTTATTTCCGATGATAATTACATTTGCAACTCTTGATGGACCAAGTTTGTCATGTGCTCATATGCTCAGGATTTTTGGGGATGTTGTTTAGAACACTCCGGAGTTTGAAGAGCAGAGATAATGGGGGTTTCTTGTGGCTGGCAAGAAGATTTGTCTCAGTTTCAAGTATAGCTGCTATAGATATGGCTGTGAAAGACGGGGAACTCAAGGTCTTTATTGTTGCAGGAGAGGTTTCTGGGGACACTATTGGTTCTCGTCTCATGGTTTCTTTGAAAAAGCTTTCTCCTTTTCCCGTTCATTTTGCTGGTGTTGGCGGGTTAGCTCTATCTCTCTCTTTTCTGGCTATCCTGTGAGATTAAATAAGATCATAATATATTTATGTTTAACAATTATTTTGCCGGTGTGCCTGTTTTGTCAACTGTTGTTATGAAGTAAGACTGCTTACTGGATGGATGTTATGTTTGTTTTCCCATTATTTTGGTATTCTAATTGCCAGTTTCTATCTCTATTTCTGTCTCTGTCTCTCTATTGGATGATTGGCTAAGTAAGTGGTCAAGATCTTAAATTTTAATTTTTTTTTTTTTTTTGGGTCGCTGTTTTCTCAGCAACCAAATATGTGACCCTAATATTTACAAGAATGTGAGTACTTGTTATGTAACATTTTTGTTCTCTCTAAGCATTGAACTGACATGAGATACTTTTTTTTCTTTTTTCCTTTTTCAATGATATTTAATTTTTTGGATTCTGTGTGGATTTTCTATCTGTAATATTATTTTGCTGCCTTTGTTCAGGTCCATGATGTCCAAGCAAGGGTTGAAATCTCTGTTCCCTATGGAGGACATTGCAGTAATGGGGATCTGGGAGTTATTGCCACATCTGAATAAGTTCAGAGTGAGTACTGAGCAAGAGTAATATTATATAATTTATATGCACTTCTGCACATACAAATTAACGTGATATTCTTTCTTCCAGATTTTGTGTTGTAGTTAAGAACTCATATTTTGGTTAAATAGGAAGCACCAATGCACGTCTGATTTTGACCTGACTCTTGCATTGAACTTTGGAATGACAGGTTAAGTTGAAGGAAACAACAGAGGCTGCACTTCTGTTCCAGCCTCACGTTGTTGTAACTGTGGACTCCAAGGGGTTCTCGTTCCGTCTCCTAAAGCAGCTACGTGGTAATTTCAAAACAGTGCTTTTTGAGTTTAATGCTAGCATTTTGCTTATTTGAACAAAAGCATGGTGTAGGAAAATGGGGATACACTTTTTGCAGCAAAATATGGTCAGCAAGGATTGGTTAGCCCTTCACACTTCCATTATGTAGCACCATCATTTTGGGCATGGAAAGGGGGTGAAGCAAGGCTCAAAGGACTCTCTGAGTTTGTGGACCATATCTTATGTATACTTCCATTTGAGGGAGAAGTTTGCAGATTGAATGGATTGGCTGCAACCTTTGTGGGCCACCCCATACTTGAAGATGTTTTCAAGTTAAATTCGGTACAACTACATGTTCCAATCATTAGATTATTTTTGTTCTATCCATTCAATTTCTTTGTCAAGAAAAATAATTATGTTATCTATAAAGTTTGGATTTTAATGTACTATCATTTCCATTCACCTGTGTAGTAATTTAATTACTTACATTCTGGAGGGATTTCATATTCAGGGAAAGGGTAACATAGAAAATGGATGGAAGCTGCAAAGACACAGTGAAGAATTTCAAAGTCAATTTGGAATACCTTCAGGTAATGTAATTCTAATAATATAGTTATCACAGCTCTTGTTTGCAAAAGAACAAACTTTCTGTTTTTTTTTTTTTTTCTTTTTTTCTGAAGGGTGGGCTACGTTACAATTGGAGATTTCACTACTTGTTGTATTGGTATTTCTTGTAGCAAGGTTGTGCAAAAGAACTTATTGGATATGAACTTCAGAATTTTAGTAGCCATAAAAGTATATTCTCAATCCACCTTGTACATTCACCTTAACAGTGTCTGAGTGGTATTTTGCAATTTACTTGGCCTCCATTTTGCCCACTGAGGATTTTTTCCCTCCTTAACGGTGTCCTTGTATATATATATATATGTATATGCAAATTACATGGCCTCCAACTGTGGAATTTTTTCCTTTCATGTAGTCTCTCCATTTTCAACTGGCTAGAATTTTTTTATTTTTCTTATTTTATGGAATGTCTCATGGTTTAAAAATTCAGTAATATTCACTTAATTTTCTATCTAATCCTAATTTCACCTTCTTGATTCATGGATATTACCTCTGAAAGGAGCCACAATCATTACTTTGCTTCCTGGAAGCAGATTACAAGAGGTAACCCGCATGCTTCCGATCTTCTCGAACACTATGAAGCTATTAAAAAATTACTTCTCAGAGTTGGTTACTGTGATCCATGTGGCACCTAATAAGCATGTGGAAGACTATATCAGCAGAGTTATTCATAAGTGGCCTGTACCTGTCATTCTGATTCCAGGAGGATCACCACAGATGAAATATGATGCATTTAGTGTAAGACCTCACAATCTCCTTTCTCCAATGTCCTCTGCCATTGACAGATTAGACTTTGACAATTATAATTCTGAATTAAATCTGATACAGGTGAGCAGGGTTGCGTTGTGTACTTCCGGGACAGCAGCTGTGGAGTTGCAACTTGCACAGTTGCCATGTATTGTTGCCTATCGAGCCCATTTCCTAACTGAATGGTTGATATGTTACAAAGCAAAAGTACCATACATTTCCCTCCCCAATATTCTTTTGGATTCATCCATAATTCCCGAAGCACTCTTTCAAGCATGCACTCCTACAAAACTGGCATCATTGCTCATGTAAGATCTTCTGGCAATGCTTACACGTGGATTATTTTCTTTATTTAGTTTTGAATTTGAGTAACTACAAAAGTGCAATGCTTTGAACACAAAAACATGTGAGATTGAAATATGATTATTATTTTTATTACCAATAACTATATATAATGTAATCCAATAATCAAAGATGGTAGATATGCATATTATATCCCAAGTGTTAAACCATTGTGCATGTGCATCTTTTTTGTGCTTTTGTTTCAAAAAAATTGAAATTACAGGTTTTTGTTTTAATTTTTTGAAGCTGTTTTTGAAGTATTGCTCCAAAACGAAAAAGAAAACAAGCAAATGTTTTTTCGCTTGTTACCAAAACGAGTTAAAATAGTGGATGAACAGTAAATAGGAAGCCCATTCCCATCTCGGGCTATATTGGCAAAAGAACAAGAACCTCTTCCTGTTTTTGAAAAACAAGAAACATGCAAATACTCATGGAATGCGATTGACTTTCATTCTTCTTTTGAGTAACTCAATTGTTACTGATATTGCAGGGAATTGATACAGAGTGACGCCCTGCGAGCAGAACAGGTCTTCGCTGCTGAAAAGGTCATTGAATTACTACAACCTTCAGAAAGGACCATTGGCAATTCAACACAGCAGGAATTCAAACCCATGTTGCCTGATTACACCCCAAGTATGATTGCTGCATTTACTGTACTATACTCTGTAAAGAGATAATGACAATTTTTTTAAAAATGTAAGCTATATTTAAATTCTAATGTCCTTGTGATACCCAATTATATTTTGATGATAATTACGTCCTATGTGAATGGAGAAGAGGAGGGAAAAGTGAATTGAAGAAGTTACTTGTCTTTTTTTTCTTCCCTTCATTTGCTTTCTCTACAAATTTAAAATCCAGAAATTGCAGAAAGGCTACCACTTGAAACAGTCAGTCTTAGGTGAATTAGCCAGAGAATCAAGGATGATTGAGAAACTAATTTTGTGCCAATCGTGTACCTTTGAATTGCAGTTTGCTCAAGGAAAAGTAGTTGCTTGCCCTTTGCTTAGCTTAAAGTTGTGCTTCTCAGTAGGGTTCCTCTGGGCCTACTTCTATGATTCAAAATGTTTGTCTTGTAGTATTGCTTGTCATTAGGGTCAACTCAAGGCCTACTTCTATGATTTAAAAGGTTCGTTTTGTAAGATCTATTAACAAGATTATTCAAGGAAAGATCAAGTTGATTGAATAGTTGTAGGTATATAATTGGATCATGTCTTTAAAAAATGATTTTTTTTTTAAAGACAAATATAATTCAATTGTGTGACTATCTATATGCAATTAACCTGATTTATTTATTTGGATGCTCTTATTGTGGGTCCAAGATAGATTTTACTTAAAGGCACAACAATCACTGTTGTGCCCAGCGATATGCAATTAACTTAATTTATTTATTTGGATGCTCTTATTGTGGGTTCAAGATAGATCCTACTTAAAGGCACAACAATCACTGTGTGCCCAGGGACAACAAAGACACCCATCCCAATTTGTCTCCACATGTGTCTCAGCCACATGGAAGCCCTGTTTTCAAACATGAAAAAATAGCCACCTTTCTAATTTTGGTTTTAGAGCTTGAGCAGCAATGTCCAACATGCAATTCGAAGGGACTCAAAAAGGGTCAATCTCAACCTCACATTGTCAAAACTCTGTTTTTAGTATGTGACTGAGTTTATTCCGATATACCCAAAAAAAGAAAAAGAAAAAAAAAAAAAAAATATTAGGTGGCTGAGCGAGGTTACCATATCGGCCCACAGCTATACATCCCTTATAATAGTAACAACAATGCCTATAAATTCTCATTTCTATCCCTTCATTACCCACACATAAATTTATCATCACAAGCAATTGAGAGCTCTCGCATTCTATTATTGTCTTGCCTGAAAGCAACATTCTTGGAAGATGGCCATGTCCAGAAGGATGATGATTCTGGTTTGCCTCGTGGCGCTCACTGCGTGCTCGCTTCTGATTGGATCGACAGAAGCGATGGACATGAGTTTCAGTGGCTCTGCTTCTTTCGGAAAGGACGAAAATGATGAGAATGATTTTTCATGCAGCAGCAAGCATCCTGAACAATGCGTAGGACCACAAAAGCCTAGCGGTGGCAATGGAGATCAACCGGAGACGAAAGTGATTGATGACAATGATGACCTTGACGGAGAAGTAGAGAATAATTATGATCAAGATTTGATTGTCATGGGTCATTAGCTGGTCGGCCTAGTAGATGAGATGCTTTCTTAGTGAATGATGTGATGTTCAAGCTCACCAGCCATGCAACTTTTCCTTATTTCTTATTATTATTAATTTTTTTGAATTTTTTTTTGGGGTGTTCACAATCTATCATTTAGAAAGGATGAGGGCATTCTGGGCATATTTGCCCCAACTAGTGGGATTGCATGATACTAAAGATCAGTTGTCCAAACTTTTTGTGCATTGAAACAATTTTTTTAATAATATAATATTTATTATTATTATTTTTTGGGCTCTAATGGTAAGACTTACAACCCACATCTAATTTGGATGTTTCCACTAGGATGCCAGGATCCAACTGGGAAACCTGTGTGTAATCAAATATTTTCAAAAATTATTTGTGTTGCGAAAAAGTGAAAATCATAAGAAATTGATGAGTCTTTTTTTCTTTTTTGTTACCATACTAGTTTGTAGTCTTTTTTAAAGAAGAAAAAAAGGGGTAGATTTAAGCTGTTTAGACTTGGATTTATGTAATTAAATAAAAAGATGGGGAAAAAATAAGAAGAAAATTAATTTCAGCTCTTAATTTGCATATGGTGTTTGGTTGTGGCTTTCAAAAATTAATTTCACACTCACTTTTGAAAACTCACTCAAAGACGGAAAAATTTGGGTTAACCGATCGTCCCACCGGATGTTTGGTTCGGCCGGTTGACCGAAACAGTGCAAAAAAATTTTTTTTTTAATTGACACATGTTAATTTTTATATAATCAACAAAAAATATTTTCCGAATTTTTTGAATTTTTTTATGAGCTTTAATAGAATTTTGAGTTGTGTGTTTGGTTATGAGTTGTAAATTTTTGTATCAAATATCATTTGCCACATCTAAAATTCCCCACTTAATTCAAAACTCTTTTCAAAACTCACTTACTAAACAAATTTTCTACACTCAAATCATAATTTCAAAACTCACAAACTCAAAATACAACTCTATTATCAAATTATATTTAGAAAACTCTACCAAGCGCAACTTAAAATTATTCTTTTATATTCTCTCTTGATAAATTTAAAATTTAAATACAACGTACCAAAAGAGAGAAAGATACAATCATCCAGAAGCAGCCTTGTGAGGTTGAGATTTTAAATTTAACTTGGCTTGGTTTGGGAAGTGGATTGGCTTTTTGACATTTAAATTTTTTTTAGCTATTTTAACTTGGGGCTAAAAAGTTTGGTTTGAGAAAGATTTTTGAATTTTTTGATTTTTTTAACTTTTTTGTGAGAGAAAGAATGTAATGATTATGAGTTGGATGTGATATTTTGTCTTATTAGATTTAAAAGCCTATTTCATTTTTTGTGATTATTTTATCCCAAAAAAACTCCAAATCCACTTCCCAAACAAGCACTAAGTCATAACATACTGTTTCAAATTTATTGTCATTTACAAATTTAGGGATTGTTTGAGATGTCCTAAATAAGTGCACTTTATAACTTTTTGGACTAAACAGTTGAGGAAAAAAATATGATTGTTTGGGATAATTTTTTGATTTTTTACGAAAAATATATGTATTAAAAAATTATATAAATTAGTGTATAGGAGAAATTTAGGATAGAATAGACAGTATGGTGGATGTCCTAACTGGTAGCGTGTGCAGAGTAGTGTATAGGAGATGGTTGTTTCCTTTTCGGGTATTGAATTGGACGGTGTTGTTCGGCCCGTGGGGGCCCACCACGGGTCCCGTTTTGCTAATCGGAACTGTTCAATGTGTAAAACTCATCGAGTACTATATGTTTGTAAAAAATCACGTTGATCAGATATCGATAGTTATCTGATCGGATTAATTTTTTGTCAACCGTTAACTATAACACCATCCATTTTTTATGTAAAATTGATTTGATCATGTAGTTAGTGATATCCGATCAACGTGATTTTTTATAGACATATAGTACTTCACGATTTCTACACATTGAATGATTCAGATTATCAAAACGGGACCCGTGATGGGCCCCCACGAGCCGAACAGCACCTTATTTGCTTCTTCGCCTGTTCTCTTTGTACAAATGGTGGGCAGTTAAAGTACAATTCACGTGACATGTAAATTGTATTTTTTTTTTTGTAAAATTAATTTTTTTATATTTTTTTTGAATGAATAATATTAACTTTTTAATTTTTTTTTTTAAGGAATGTGAAACCACCCTTAAACTCATAAAAAGAGACCGATGGATAGAGTTTGACAGACGCGTTTCTTCGATGTCTTGCCTCGATGCACCCGTCAACTTTGCTTTTAAAAACTTTAATCGTACTCAGTCAATTTATTTGTCAATTTATTACATTATTTGTATATTTTTGCATATCAACTCAGTTCTAACATAGTTTTAAAAAATTATTAGTGATACAGAGTATTACTCTAAAAGGGAAAAAAATATATACCTAATATATATAATTTTTGAATAAATTATAAATACACTTTTTGAGATTTAATTAAAATATGAATCATTTTTTAGTGATTTTGAAAATTACATTTCACTCCCTGAGATTTTAAATTTCATAACAAATTGTTCTTTTTATTAATAAATTATCAAATCAATTAACAAGTTTTAATGATGTTATAAATATATTTCAATTAATAATTTAAGTAATTTTATTATTGTATAGGAGAGTAATTATTAATCTTAATTAATTAATCCTATCATCTTTATAACTTAAGTTTATAAACTCTTCTTATATATAATATTAACTCTAACTCATTATTCTCGAAACCTTAGTATTTTTATTTTATTTTTTTTGTTTTTATTTTGTTAATTTATGAATTGAAAAGTATATATTTAAAAAGATAGATTTGATATGTTTGAAATAGTAGACAAACAACTAATTTAATATTTTTATATAGATTAAAAATTATATTTAAAAATGGTTCAAGTTTGAAAAATCCTAAACCGATTAAACAGTACCAAACCGAATCGTTCAGTTGGTGCGGTTTGATAGGAGAAGCAGTCTGTATCGGTGTTCAAAATAATAAAACCAACATTATCGGTTTGATATAATTTTTTACTAATACCGACCGTACCGAGCTGATTACATTCCTACTTACAATTTGAAAAAAGTACAATAAGTTTTACAATTTTGATATAATTAACACTTAACTTTTTTTTCCATAAGTACTTTATTTTATAGATGAAAAAATGATATTATCATCTCTTTTATATGAAAATATATATTTTACATTATTAATATTTTTTTTTTATATTTTTATACCATTTATATTAGTTTTGATTTTTTAAAACTTACTTTGATTTTTTATGTATTTCTTAAAACCTAGAGAGATGTCACGGTAATTTTTCCTTTTCTTAAACATTAATTGTGTGTTTGGTTTGAATTTTTTGGGTTAAGTTTTTAAAAATTGAGTTTTTTTTTTTTATTTTATATTTTTATATTTTTAGTGAATATTTTTAAAATTAAATTTTTTTTTTTGTTAAAACTTTTTTAGATGCATCTTATTTAGATGTATCTAAAAACTAGAAAATTTATGAAAAAATTAATAAATACATAAAATACAAAAAAAAAAAAAAAACTAAATTCTTGTTTATTTTATTTTATATTTTTGGTATTTGGTGAATTTTTAAAAGATTTTTTTTACAAAAATTATACTTTTATGTGTATTTATGTTAGGTGTGTCTAAAAATTAAAAAAAAAATTGGCTTAAAATATTAAAAAAAATTCAGTAAAAACAAAAAAAAATACGAAAAATAAAAAAAAAAATTTTGAAAAGTATTTTTGAAAAACCAAAAATAAGCAAAGTGAAAAGTAGTTTGTACAACAGTTCCCAACCAAACGTCCTCGTTGGGTTGGGCTAGATAAATTATTCAATGTTTTTGGAACAAAATTCTATTCTATTGATAGATTGACACGTAATATTTTGTTTTTTAAAATTGAGTAAATTATAAATATATCCCTTAAGGTTGGTTTAAAGTACAAATTATTCCTTGTGATTTAAAAAATTACAAATATCTCCTTGTCAAAAATTTTTATTTAACAAAATTAATTAAAAAAATGAAATTCATAATTGCTCTCTAATATAATAATAAAATTACCTAAATTATTAAGTGAAATATATTCTTAATATTATTAAAAACTATTAATTAATTTTATGATTTATTAATAAAATGTGCAATTTGTTATGGAATTAGAAACCTCAAAGAGTGAAATGTAATTTTCAAAACTATAAAAGATGATCCGTATTTTAATCAAACTTCAAATGATATATTTGTAATTTACCTTTTAAAATTCTAACACATACTGCTCAGTACTATCTAAACTTGATCTAGAAATATTAAATAATTTCCCGTTGGGCCAAGTTGTGAAATGAAGCCCAAGTATATACTCCAGCTTAGCCCAAATGAGGCTAATGGGTCAAGATCGTGGGCTACAGTGAGGCTTTATAACGGAATACGATATTTAGGCTTGGTTTAAGATTTGGGTTCACTTTTAACTTTTCGATTATTTATTAGTCTAGAGTTAAAAATGTCTGGTGTAGGATGAGTATTTTGACTTTTTAATTTTTATAAAAAAGAAAAAAAAACATTATAAAAATTTAAATATAATATTTTATCTTATTAATTTTTAAATTTATTTTATTTTTTTATAACTATTTTAATTAAAAAAAACCAACCAACTAATATGCCAAACGAGGTCTGGCGGGTACTTTGCAGAGGCGGAACTATCAAGGGGCCAGGGGGCCACGTGTCCCCTGGGTTTTGAAATTTTTTTTTTTTTTAAAAGCAAACATAAAGAAAATACTTTAAATAAAAAAAATTATAAAAATATTATTTTAAATTTCAATGACATTTTTAAAATAATAAGAATAATAATGGTTATTTTGATTGAAAATAAAGTGATTACGATATTATTATTTATGAAAATTTCAATGTAATTGTGATGTCTATCACTATTGACATGCAAACATAATTAATCTCAATGAAAATATAGAATTTATTGAATTATTAGTTACATTTGACATGTAACGTTCATTCTCTATGTGTTTCTTTACTATTGGTTGGTGATATCACATGTTAATGATGACGTGGTATAACTATTATATTGAATTTTTACGCATATTTTGTATAAAAAAATTACTTTATCATTATATAATTTATTTTAAAACTTTATATCCATGACTTTTTTAAATATTGTCTATGATACACTAATTACAAATAATATTTAGCTTATTTGGTTCTAGTTTTCAAAAAACAGTTTTCAAAAAATTCTATATTTTTATTTTCCGTATTTTAATGTTTTCAATAATTTTTTTTAATATTTTAAGCAATTTTTTTAAATTTTTAGACACACCTAACATAAATATACCTAAAAAGTATAATATTTGTGGAAAAAATCTTTAAAAAATACACTAAATACCAAAAAATATAAAAATAATCTGAAAATTCAGTACATTTTTCGTATTTTTGTGTATTTATTAATTTTTTTAAGGGCAAATTACAAACACCCCCTCAAGGTTTGGTAAAAATACAGATTCCCCCTGAGGCTTGAGAAATTATAAATTGCCCCCTGAGGGTCAAATTTTCATAACAAATTAGGAGAAACTATGGGGGAATCTGTATGAAAATAAAAACCTTAAGGGGTAATTTGTTATGGAAATATAAACCTCAGGGGGCGGGATGTAATTTCTCAAACCTCAAGGAAAAATCTGTATTTTTACCAAACCTCGAGGAGGGTGTTTGTAATTTGCCCTTTTTTAAAATATTTTTTCACAAAATTTTACTATTTAGATACATATCTAAATAATGTGTATTTAAAAAAGTAAAAAAATTACATAAAATTTAAAAAATATTAACTAAAACCAAAAAAATACGGAAAATAAAAACCTTTATTTTTCAGAAAACTAAATTTAAAAAATTAAAACCAAACACACTGATTAATTTTTTTTTATCTTTCTTGAAATTAATGATAAAAATTTATATTAAATATTTTTATAAAAAAATTTAATATTATAATTAGGCTAGGTTTGGCATAACCTATATAATCCATCTTTTTATCTTTTTTTCATCACATCACCTCTCTATTTTTCCGCACATCTTTTTATAAAAAGACAAAAAATACACTTTTTTTTTTTTTTAAGCCTCCGTTTGGGAAGTGGGTTGGCTTTTTGGCTTTTTTGGCTTTTTTAGCCTGGGCTTAAAAGTTTGGTTTGGGAAGGGCTTTTTGGCTTTTTTTGTGAGAGAGGAGTGTAATGATTATGGGTTGGATGTGATGTTTTGTTTTTTGTGGCTAAAAAAGCCTATTTTATCTTTTGTGACTAAAATAGCCAAAAAAACTCAAAAAAATTCTTGCCAAACGGAGACTAAGACATTCTAAACCAACTCTTAATAAGTGTCCCACTACTTTAACTTTTTAGCTCCGCCACTGCTCCTTCGTGTTAGTCTTGAAGATTGGTCTTATGCATTAATAAATCCCGATGCTCTATTTTCCTCAATTTTCAATCCCTTCACCATTTTTCGACGGATCGATCTCTCTCTCTTCTTTCAGCATTCTTCAAGAGTTTCACACCATCAGCAACCACCGACATCGTCGGCATCCTACCGCCACCGTTCACCAACCATCTCCATCGTTGTCGATCTACACTCTACTACCGCCGATCTACCTCCATTGTTATCGATCTTTCTACCAGTTCTCTTTTTGTTGTGGTGCCATCGAGTTCTCCTTCCTCCTCGAGCGGAACTGCCTCAGTTGATCTTCCACTTCGATATTGATGATTTTCGAATGATACAGTTGGCTCACACCAGAGATGTTGTTTGGTGGTAGAGGTGGGTAGTTGTTGGTGTTGGTCATGAATTTCTTCATCATGTGCCTGTGCTGTGCTGCAATTAGTGAGTGTGAGCCCCACTTTTTTTCTCTCTACACACTAGAGAAAGTGTTTGTTTGCAAAAGTGTGAGGTGTGTGTTCTGTACATATATGTATGTACTATTAATTTATAGGAAAATGGGTGAGTGCTCGAATTTCGTGGGTCGAAATTTGGGTCGAATTCGAAGAGAGGGAGAGAAGAGAGGGAGACGGGGTGCTGGTTCTGCCGCCTTCCTCGTCGCCTCGCCGTCCTCGCCGCAGCTCCGTCGCCTCGCCGTTCTCGTCGCCTCGCCGTCCTCGCCGCAGCTCCGCCTGCCTCTGCCTCGCCGCAGCTCCGCCTCTGCCTCGCCGCTACGCCTCCGGCCCTACCCCCGAGTTTGTTGGCCCCCTCCCCTCCCCTCCCCTCCCCTCCCCCTCCTTCTCTTCCTCCCCTTCCCCTCCTTCCCCTCCCCTCCCCCTCCTTCTCTTCCTCCCCTTCCCCTCCTTCTTCCTCCCCTCGTCATCTTCTTCAATCTGCTGAAAAAAAAAAAAAAAAAAATACAAAGATCAAAACGACGTCGTTTTGATCTTTCGACCCATTCGGGCCACGAAGTTTCGAGCTACCAACCGGGGTTGTAATTTATATTTGCTTTGGAATCAATAATGTTATTTTTACTTTCTCGTTTAAAAATAAACTTATTTCAACCTAACATTTTTGAAATAATTTTTAGATCTTTAAAATAATTTTATTTTATTTATGAAATAAAAATGATAAATTTATCAATGATAAATAAGATTATTTTACTAGTTTTGTTTGGCATAAGTTAAATTGGCTAAATTAGCTAATAAAAACAAAATAGGTTAATTTAGTCAATAAGATAAAATATCGCAAATACATTATAATCATTTTATTTTTTCTTTCATAACCATCAAATTAATTATAAAAAAAAAAAGTTAAAATTGATTCCAAATAATTTTTTTTAAGTAAGACGAAAATAGCTAAAAAATCAAACTAAAAAAATTTATCCGAAATGAATGTGTGTATGTGGGAATGAGGGCTTCTTCTGAGTAATTTGGCTCCGTTTGGGAAGATGGATCTGAGACTTTTTTGACTATTTTAGTCACAAAAAATAAAATAAGTTATTTTAAGCACAAAAAATAAAATATCACATCTAACCCATAATCATTACACTATTCTCTCACAAAAAAAATTTAAAAAGTCAAAAAATCAAAAAGCTCTTCCCAAACCAAGCTTTTTAACCCAGGCTAAAATAGTCAAAAAAGTTAAAAAGCCAACTCACTTCCCAAACGAAAGTGTGAGTGAGTGAACCAAATTCTTTATTTGTAATTTTTTACAAATCAATATGATAAGTTTTATCAGTTATTAATTTATCACTGAATATGTATAATTTTATTTAATTTATCAATAAACACAAACAATTACAACTTATATGTGGATCAATGAATTAAAAATAATATTATTAAACTAGATAATTATTCTTGACTTTTTATTTTTTTTTTAAGTAATAAAAAAAAAAAAATGAGAACAGTGTGTGTGGACATGAGGGAGAGCCAGTACTAGGAATGTAGATTTTTTTCTAGTGGTGACCAGCAGACACGGTGCTAGATTCTAACTAACAATTGACTGGGAGGGGGTTCTCTTTTTGGTTGACTTTTTGGAAATCAAAGAGATTTGATTAATTCTCTCTGTCGGAGATGCTCATTGGAGGCCGGAGGTTGGTTGATGCAGTTTGGAGGTGGATGTCGGAGGTTAGAATCATTGGATGTTGGAGGTGGTCACTGAAAGTTGGGTTCATAGCACTGGTCGTATAGTTGAGATGCTGACTGAGTTGACGAGGGTATTTTGGAAATATTGACAACTAACAAAATAAGTAAGACTTATAAATTTAGGCCTTGTTTGGCATAACCTATATAATTCATATTTTTATCTTTTTATCTTTTTTTCATCACATTACATCTCTACTTTTCTACACATTTTTTCATAAAAAGATAAAAAATACACTTTTTTAAGACACCCCAAACCAACCCTTAGTCAATAAGATTGGCTTGTAAAGTGCTCCTAGGAACTTATTTTTTAGATTTTTTTTTATGGGCTCATGATAGTTTCTCATAGATCAACAAATTGAATTCGTGATTAAACTCATGGTCGAAGCCCATTAAGCCGAACGGACTTGAATTAAGGGTTAGTTTAGAAATTGACTTTTGAAATATTTTTTTATATTTTATGAAAATAAATACAATTGATTTTTTTTATAAAAAAATATTATATATATATATATTATTATGACTTTTTAATATTTTGTCTAAGAGTTCTAATGACATGCAGCTAATCTGCTCCAGCATTTTCTGGATTTTTTGAGTGGGCTTTTACGTCAGCACATGCGTAAATGTACGCACCACCCGTTCACAACAGCGTAATACTACGTAATAATATTAAGGGTAAATTACACTGACACCCCTGAGGTTTATATTTATTATAATTTTTCTCTCATCTTTTAAAAATTATATATCTCTTTTGAAGTTTAAAGTTTTATTACAGATTTCTCCCTTAGCAATTTAATTTTTTTAAATACTAATTTTGCCCTCATTGGGTAAATTACATTGACACCCCTCACATTTTAGAAATTACAATCTATTCACTAAGATTTAAATAGCATTACCAATTGCTCCCTCGGTTAGTATTAGTTGGAAAAAAATTAATTGGAAAAAAAATTTATTTGAAAAAAAAAAAATTGAAAAAAATTTTGTTAGTAAAATTTTTAAATTTCTGTTTAAAAACCAGCATAAACTCATTTTTTGAATTTACGTTTTTTCCTTAAATTTACAAACTGAGACAATCATTTATAAACCAAAAAATTATCAAACAAGTTTTAATGACAGTTTTTCAAATTTTTGTAAATATAAATTGGGAACTGAAAACGAAATATTTACTCAGATGGTAAAAATGTCGTCAAATTAACAAATAATTAAATAAGTTACCAACGTAAGAAATGACTTATCAAAAGATTCTTAGACAATATATGGTTTGATTTTTAGAATTTTTGTTTAAAATTTAAAATTAACCTGGTTAAGAAATAAAAAATAAAAAATAATTATCATTTGATAAGTCATTTAGAATTTTTAAAAAAAAATTCTAAAAATCAAACCATATATAATCTAAGAATCTTTTGATAAGTTATTTCTTACATTGATAACTTATTTAATTATTTTTTAATTTTACGACATTTTTATCATCTGAAACCTATTTGGTAACCATTTCATTTTCAGTTTTCAATTTATATTTACAAAAATTTAAAAAAACTGTCATAAAAACTTATTTGATAATTTTTTTGGTTTATAAATGATTGTCTCAGTTTGTAAATTTGAGAAAAAAAAATGTAAATTCAAAAAACCAGTTTACGTTGGTTTTTAAATAAAAATTTAAAAATTTTACTAACAATTTTTTTTTCAATTAATTTTATTTTCCAACTAATATTAACCGAGGGGACAATTGATAATGCTACTTTAAACCTTAGGAATGAGATTGTAATTTTTAAAATGTGAGAGGTGTCAATGTAATTTACCCAATGAGAGCAAAATTAGTATTTAAAAAAATTAAATTGCTAAGGAAAATCTGTAATGAAACTTTAACGCTGTGTTTGGTTGGAGGATTTGATGAGAGATTTGGAAAGGGAAAGGGAAAAGTTAGGTGAAATATGAATAAAATATACTTACGTTTCACTTAGTTTCACACACCTTTTCCCTTTCCCTTTCCAAATTCCTCTCCAAAACCCTAACCAAACACAGCATAAACCTCAAAGAAAAAATATAATTTCCAAAATGTGAGGAGAAACTATAATAAACATAAAGCTCAGGGTGTCAGTGTAATTTACCCTAATACGCCTCCTCTCCTCTTACGCCCCCAATCGACGAATCCTGTATAAATATCGTGATTTTCGTAGTTCATACAATTTTTTTTTCGAGACTACAATCGTTTGATACCCAAAGATATTCGCTTTGGAGAGAGAGAGAGAGAGATGGAAACAGAGCCCTCTGATCATCGTATTTCCGTCACACCAACACCTGAGGTACATGTCTTCAAAATTCTCAATTTGGGTTTGTTCTGATAATTCATAGTTTCTTCAAAATCGTTAAGTTTAATATGCTCTTGATCGCAAATTGGACTTTATTTGGTGTGTAATTCATTAGTTTCTGCTGAAGTTTGGTTTTTGATGTCAAAGAAAACATGGGTATTGGTCTGGGTATGATTTTCTTAAATGTCTTTATGATGACTTCTTTTAGGGTTTCTTTAATTTGCTTGTGGAATTGTAGATTCAATGTTGTTGGGATTATTGGATTGAAAAATTATTGTGAAATTTCTAAACAAGTTCAAGCAATTTTGGGGATGCTAATTTCTCAATTCTTGAGGAATTGGGTTTGTTGCATTTGTCTTTGGCTTATGAACTTCTCTATTTTATAACTATTAATAAGACAGCAACAGAAATTGGGGCAACAAGTGTAATTCATTTATAAAAATGTGTCTAATAATTAGAAATAAAGAACTTGGAGATGATGTTATTGTTTTATATCTCAAAGCATCAAAGTCTCTGGCAAAACGCCTACTAATTTTGAACATTTAAATTGACTGAGGATTAGTATTAATGAGGATTAGTTTATATTTGGTGAAATCTGTTCTCTTACTTATGCTCTGCATATTCTTTCAGTATATGATGCAACAGCAACAAAGCACTCCCAATATCTCGGTTACATGGAGGGGGAAGAAGTTTATTCTGGAGATGAATTCGGCTGCTACTCTCAAAGATTTAGGATATGAACTGCAGAAATTGACTGATGTTAAAGCAGATACTATGCGGCTTATTGTACCACAAGCTTCTGATAGAAGTTCAAGATTGCTATCACCATTCTCTGATGAACACTCTCATCTGAGTTTGCAAGAAACATCCTTTTTTGAGGTGACATTCTTTACTTTTATTCTATGTTGGATAGATAATTTGCCATTATAATTTATATGCCAAATGTTCATTCTCTGACTGATGTAGTGAATTATGTAATATGTCTACTTTATAGAAGACTGGTTTCTTACATATATTTAGTTGTTGGGTAAATTACACAGACCTCCTCAAATGTATCATTATTATCAAGTTTGCATTGTTTTAGCATTGAATTCATGTTCTACAATATCGTCATTTTTGTAAATAATTAAATTTCACTGTATGCCAACACTCGTATACACTCCCCCCCACCCCACAATAATTTTCTGGTTCTGCTCCTGGCGGTGGCGATAGTGATGCGATCAAATCATATCATATAAGAGATGAGCGAGAGGAAGGGGGCTATGGCACTGGTTGTGTGAGAGAAGAGAGGACGGTGGTGGTTGGACCGGATGTGGCGGTGGTGAAAGCAATGTTAGGCTGACTTATTTTGTGGTGGGATATTGAATATCACCATTGTTTACTTTTATCAAAGAAAAAGAAAAGGGATTTTATCTTGATATCAGTATCGGGACACCAACTAATAGATTATAGAGCAATTTTGTCTTGTGCATCAGATTGTGAAGGATTACAATCTTTATTGAGCACTCTCTAATATTGGCAAGAATTTGAAAACTGCAGTTTATGTGACACGTATACAGAGTAAGCAAGAACCAGTTGTTGGATTCGATGAAGTTAATTTCTGAAATTGAAAGTTCCCAGAGAAGCAGCATTATTGTTCATGTTCATAAATTTTTTAGACACGCTGAAAAACTCTTTTACTTTCAGATGGAAACTGATTGTCTGTGTTTTCTATTCAGGGGAAATCTATCAGGATGATGGGAGTGCCCAAAGATGAGGTGGATGAAATTCTACAAAATGCAAAGGCAAACCTGAGGATAGCTGGATTCGAGGAAGAGGAAAAGAGACTGAGGCAGAGATTGTTAGATAGGCCCCATTTCTCAATGAAACTTCCACAGGGACAGTACATCTTTTGTGAATTTCGTACACTCCATCTTCCCGGAATAGAGGTATTGTTGATTTTTCTAGTTTATTGTTCCCATACGTGATTTTGCTCATTTGCTTCTCTAGTATTTTAAGTCCAAGCTGTATGATGATTATTTTGAGAGTCAGCAATCATGTCATTTTGGCTGGTTAGAAGGGAAACAAAATTAAGAGATCAACTCTTACTATTCATTCTTTGTGAGCTTGTAGCGGGTGCTTTTTCTGTTTCAAACCCTACACTCTTCCTGTTTTCTTGAGGCTTACCTGATGTAGGAAAAGTGTAGGAAACACTCTTACAAATCATAATTAGAAATTTTGAATGAATTGTTATCCTCTGTGTAATGGATTGTTAATTTAGTAGGTATCTTATTTGGATGCCCTGAACTGCATTTCTGAAATTGTCACTTAGTTGAAAATGTAGCTGCTAAGCGAAACGATCCAATGCCCCTGTTAATTGAAGGTATTGTTGACGTGGTTTTCCTTGCTTATAGTTGAATCCTCCAGCTTCGGAGGCACTGAAAAGAATGCATACCCTTGCTGCGGATCCAGGAATTGTTGCTATCATGAATAAGGTACTATTGAATGAATGCACTTCCTTTCCTAGTCAAATAGTTCAACTCTGTGCTATGTTTTCTATCAGTTCTAACAGAGCATCTTTTGCATATGCTTCTTAAAAAGCATCATTGGCGGGTAGGAATCATGACAGAGATGGCCCCAGTGGGTTATGTTGGTGTCAGTCCCAAATGCATTCTCGGTTTCAACACGGTGAGGATCATTCTAGGCTTAGGAATAGATAAAAATGTAATAAGCTTGTTTGGTTCTGGTTTTCAAAAAACAGTTTTTAGAAAATTCTATTTTTTTATTTTTCATATTTTAATGTTTTCAATGAATTTTTTTAATATTTTAAGCAAATTTTTTTTTTTAATTTTTAGGCACACCTAACATAAATACACTTAAAAAGTATAATATTTGTGAAAAAAATCTTTAAAAAATATACTAAATAGTAGGGGTGAGCAATGGATATACCGATCTGCCCAAATTGACCAAACCGAACCGATCCTCCGCATTTTGGATGGATGCATATGAACGGACGGTTGTGGATTGATTTTTTTCAATCCGTCTAGTTTTGGACAGATGGCGGATTTGAGATTCATTTGGCCACAACCGAACCGCCAAACCGCGAGCACCCATACTAATTTGTAAGATTTTGTGTTTTCAATTTATTTAGATATTCTATTTGTGTTTTCAATTGAAAAAGAGTTTAAATATTCTATTAAAAAAGATTTTTAACTTGAATATATTTTTTGAATTGAAAAAAATAAATGTATTATGTGTCTATATTGTTTGGTTTTTAACTCTAACTCTAAAAATAATAAATAAAAGAGATGATATATGCTGGTTGGTTTTTGTTTTAAAACAAATATATGTAATAATATAGAGACATACAATCTCTACTACTAATCTGTTCATGGTTTTGGTGGTTTGAACTGTTTTTATTATTTAAGAATCACATATTGTAATATTTTATGTGAATAAGACATGCTGTGATTGTAATATGTGGATGAGGCATGCAGTGATTGTAATATTTTAAAATTTCAAACTTTTTTTCTTTGAATGAGACATGTAGTGATTGTAATACTTTTTTAAGTCATTGATTGCAATACTTTTTTTTTTTTTTTTTTTTTTTTTTTGAGGAAGTGCACAAGTTGAATTATGTTGAAAATTTATAAAATTTTAAACCGTCAAACCAATTCGCATCAATCCGCCAATCCGCTCAATCCACATCTGTCGGATTGGCGGACAAATGTGGATTGATTTTCTCCAATCCGTCAATCTGGCGGACGGATGGCGGATTGGAGGTTCCCCAACTAAATAGTAAATACCAAAAAATACAAAAATCCAGTATATTTTTTGTATTTTTGTATATTTATTAATTTTTTAAAATATTTTTTCACAAATATTTCACTAGATACATTTAAGTAAAGTACATCTAAAAAAGTAAAAAAATTACTTAAATTTTTTTTAAAAATCACTAAAAACAAAAAAAAAAACACGAAAAACAAAAAACTCCATTTTCAGAAAACTGAACAAAACATGCTGAATATTATTTTCTTTGTGTTTGTTTGTTTTGACTTCTGTTTGGCGCTATAGAATCATGGAGAGGAGATATCCCTGCGCCTTCGAACCGATGACCTCAAAGGATTTAGGAAATATGAAAGTATTAAGAAAACACTATTGCATGAACTCGTAAGATTTTTTTCTCTTCACTATGTCTCTCTTTGGTTGTTTAGATATGTGCTTAAGTTTCTTCCATTTATGCATCAAAAGCACTTATTTTGTTGTGTTTCTTTCAGGCACACATGGTATATTCTGAACATGATGCGGACTTCTATGCTCTAGATAGACAGGTATAAATGAGTCTACATCACCCTCTCTGTACGTGTGTGCAAACGCACACATTTCTGTTAGCCTTGAGGTGCATAATTGTTGTTTAAAGTAATTTGGCATTGTCTCAAGTTAAAATCTTTTCTTAACAGCTGAACCAAGAAGCTGCTACTTTAGATTGGACTAGATCAAAGAGCCATGTTTTAAATGGAGTCAGGCACTCGGAACATGATGAGGAGTTTTTTGTTGATAACCATGGTAGTTCTTCCAAAAAGCTTGGGGGAACGACATCTGATCAACTGGCAAATGCTCGTGCAACTTCAGTGGCTGCTGCTTATCGCCGGTTAGAAAATGCATCTACAGACCTATTGGGGGTGTCCGAAGAATATGAGGAACCAGACCCTGATGATTTTGGGTTTGATGTTCATCAAGAACCCGAACCCATGGATTTGGGAAAAGAAAAAATGAATGTCGAGAATCCTGAAAAAGCTCAGTGGAAAGATGAAAATGAGCCTGACCCCGATGACTGCCCTAGCAATCAGAATAAGTTTGAGCCTGACCCCGATGACTGCCTTGGCAATCAGAATAAGTTTGAGCCTGACCCTGATGATGTTGAAGGCGGTGAAGCCATGGAATCTGAACCTTATTCAGAATATAGTAAAGGCATAATCATTTCAGAACCAGATCCTGGTGATTCAGAAGCTCCTTTGAAGTACACAGTTGTGATCGACTCTGATTGCTCTCTAGTGAGGGTGTCAGTGAACCAACAAAGCAAGACTGTTGATGAACCTGATCCTGATGATTCTAAAGCAGAGCAGAAAAATATGGCATATGGAAACATATCAAGACCTGATGAAGATGATACTCCAGCAATTGAAACCATAGAAAACAAAAGCCAACTGAGTGGGGCTGATAAAGAACCTGATCCTGATGATTCTCAAGCTAATGCAGTCATGCAGCTAGAGCCGGATCCTGATGATAATTTGGTAATACAGCAGAGAATTCCTGGAACACAAACTGATGAGCCTGATCCGGATGATCAAGAATTACAGAGAATCCAAGACCCTGTTACCATTATTTGTGCTCGCCTGCAGAAGGCCATCGAGATGCTTCAATCTGAAGTTAATCCCTCAGAGGCTGCCACAGTTCTCCAAACCCTATTTAAGATAATTAGGTATAATCTTGCTGTACTATCTTCTTCATTCTAAAATGATTTCTATTTGTTAATGCCGTGAATTATTGATGAGCTGAAATTGCCCAAATGTGCCTCCAGGAATGTGATTGAACACCCCTCTGAGATGAAGTTCAAAAGAATCCGTAAGGTAAGTTGCTGTCATCCATACTAATCTTTTTTTGGTGTGTACTTACAGAATTCACTCACTGAATCATTACCCAGTTACTGACGGACGTTTACTTGCAGGCTAATCCAGTAATCCAAAGGAACGTTGCGAATTACAAAGGTATGCTTCTATTCTTGATCCTCAGTTTTGTTTTGTTTTGTTTTTTTAAATTCATTAATTGTGTCATGTGGTATTACCCATTAAAGATAGCCATGACAGCCATCACTTGTGACTAGTTTTTGGAATATAGATGCAGATTCTTATATTGGTAAATCATACATCGGCAAAACCGAATGGTTTAGGTTTCAGTCTCTTGTTTAGAGGGTGTATAAACAAGAGACTGAAACCTAAATTGCTGCCTGTGATTTAGGTTTCAGTCGCTTGTTTAGACGGTTACTTGTTTAGGTTTCAGCCTCCACACATACTTCTTTAACATGGTTTCTTTTTTGCTGCTTGTGATCGCAGCTGCTATGGAAATTCTTTTCTTGATCGGTTTCAATGAAGATGTTGTGTCGGATGGACTTGGAAAGGCAGAAACTTACCTAGTGTTGAAGCGAAATGATCCAGGCTTGTTGTGGCTTGCAAAGTCATCCCTCGAGACATGCATTGTGCACTAGACATGGTGGTAACCATGTGAGAAGAAAGCAGAAGGTACTATTGAGGAGCGAACGAAGACTGAATTTTTTTTATAAAAAAAATATTGTGTGTAAATTGTGTATGGTGTGTATACGGTGTATGAAAAATTTAAGCGTTGTACATGTGTTGTGACATTCACAGACATATTAGAAAAGAAGGCTTGTATTTGGATGGTTTATATGTGGATTTTGAATACAGTATTAGGTTTCGTTTGTTTTCAGAGGTAGAATTGAGGGGATTGATAATGAGGAGGTTAAGTAAAATTGTATTTGTTTTAATGATAGTTGTTAGTGTGGGGATTATTAAATTATTACCCTATAAAAGATATAAAATATTAAAACAAATAAAATTATGATTTTTACTTGATAAAAAAATTCAAAAACATTAAAAATCAATGTTAAAAAAAAAAAAAAAAAACCTAATCTCATGGTATTAATTTTCTTATACTACTTCTACCTTCTCCATCTCAATCTCAACATCAAGGTCTATTCTAATCTCATGTGATAATGAATTCCTTTTTCATCTTCCAAAACAAACACAACATGTAGTGGGTTTTACATTCATCTCAATTTCAATCTCACCTCTGTCTCTCAAAATAAACGGGCCTAATAGATTGTTGTTGTTGTGGCCTTGTTTGTTCATGAGTAGTTCAAATATAGATAAAACGAGTCGGCACTTGGTTTAAGGTTTTTGATGAATTATATTCTTGGCATGGAAAGTCTAATGTGAATTCTAGAACTTACATCAAGTATAACATACACAAGGTAGAAAAAGGGTTAGTGACCATCTTATTTGTTTAGGTTGGTCTCTATTCATCAGTCAACTAGCTCATCCATCAGTACTCACAATAAACAAAACATAAGAACAATATAATAGAAAGTGAATAAACAACTAAGCTAGGCTGCAAACGAAGAAGAAAACTAAACGAAACTACATCTGAAAAAGGCCCAAATTTTGAGTCTAATTTTTGAATGTTCAGTTTCTTTGTTACATAGGCTGATGCATGCATTCTTACTGCTAATAGGTTGTAACATTTACTTGCTAGATCAATGCATTAAACAATTACATCTTACTCTTTGACAACCACAAAAAAAGAAAAAAAAGAAAAAGAAAAATCAATGTGTGTTTGATTTGAGTTTTTTTAATTAAGTTTTTCGAAAATTGATTTTTTTTTTTTTTCGTTTTTTTTGTTTTTAGTGAATATTTTTAAAATTTTAAGTATTTTTTTTCTTTTTTAAATATACCTTACTTAGATATATCTAAAAAGTAAAAAATTTATAAAAAAAATATTTTAAAAAATTAATAAATACATGAAAATAAGAAAAATATATTGAATTTTTGTATTTTTTTTTTATATTTTGGCATTTAGTGATTTTTTAAAAGGTTTTTTTCACAAAAATTATACTTTTTATGTGTATTTATATTAGGTGTTTAAAAATTAAAAAATATTAAAAATATTAAAAAAAATTAATAAAATAAAAAAATAGGAAAAATAAAAAAATAAAATTTTCTAAAAAATATTTTTGAAAAACTAAAAAAAACAGAAAGTGTCCCAATAAGGCTAAAAGACGAATGGGGGATACTGCTGTGTCCCAAGGCACAGCAGTTGCTGTTGTCCCCTTGTGGGAGATTATTTTGACTGTTTTTTGATGATCTGAACCGTTCACATTATAGGACTCGTCGAGTAGATCATTCATGAAAAAAATCAAGTTGATTGGATACCTGCAGCCCTATAACCAAAGCACATTTGTTTTTATAAAAATTAATGGTTAACATAACTTTCATAAAATTTTTAAAATAATTAGAACCTGATCATGAGGTTATGAATATCCGATTAACTTGATTTTTTACATGAATAGTAATCTTGACGAACCCTACAATATGAACGGTTCAGATTATTGAAAAATACTCAAAAAAATTCTCTCATAAGGGGACATCAGTAATTGCTGTGCCTCAAGGCACAGCAGTAACTAAGTTCTACCTTAGAAAACTCCAAAAATTCCAAAAGTGCATGTCATTCTTTGATGACAGGTGACAAATGCGCTTTTATATGTACGTATAGATAGAGGACTACAGGATCTTAGGCCTTGTTTGATTGGGGGGATTGGGGGGGACTATCCACTATTTGGACTCAAGTCCAAATAGTGCTCCTTATCCGGCGTTTGATTTTTTTTTAGTCCGGCGGACTCCATGTCCGGCCGGACTTCATGTCCCCCATATGGGGGACTATCCTGTCCTGGGGGGGGGGTGTGGGACAGAAAGTGGGGGACTAATCACTGTTTGGATTAGATGATGAAATGACCATTTTGACCCTCTACTATTTAATTATGTATTATATTTAATAAAATTCAATAAAATTTAAATGTCTCAATTTAAAAATAAAATAATTTTATTTAACTTTTTATTGATGTTTTATTTATTTAATTTTTTGAAATAATTTTTTATGGATATTTTATTGATGTTTTATTTTAAAATTTTGTTTATGTTTTATTTAATTTCATTATTTAAATTTAATAGATGTTTTATTTAATTTCATTTTTTGATTATTATTTTTTTTTAAACAAATTTATTTAAAATCTTAATTAAAAAAAATAATATATATTTTTATTGATATTTTATTTATTTATTTATTTATTTATTTTTAAAAAAATAAATTTATTTAATTGTGTAAAAAATAAAATAAAATATTTTTTTATTTAATCTAGCTAAAAATAATTAAAATATTAAAGATATGTTTAATATTGCTATTACTTAGTAAACAATTAAAAAGGGTAAAATAGTCATTTGTTCATTTATTCTATCCAGTCCGTCCAACCAAACGTTGGATTCACTAAAAATAGTCCGGGGGATTCACAGTCCGGACATCTAATCCCATGAAAAAACAAACACAGGATACATATCCAATCCAACCAAATAGTCCGGGGGATTCCAATCCCAGGACTCAAGTCCGATGGATTCTAATCCCCCATTTTCTAGTCCGTCCAATCAAACACACTACTGTTTTTAGTGGCTCCTCCACTGTATGTAACCCCATTATTGCCTTTGCCTTTGTGGGTCCTCTCTCATAAACTTATCCGGTAACGTAGGAATCTCATAAATCACAATTCTCATAATTTTTAAAATAATTTGAATCATTTATATCCCTGTTATATATAATTTTTATAAAAAATTTTGATCAAAATAAATGGGTGGAGTCATGAACATCCTCTTTTGTAGGTTCAAACATTTTCCAAACTTATCTGCGTTTTATTTAGGACACATTGCCAAATTCTATTTGCCAGGTGTCAGCACTCAGGACTGGTGAAAATAAACAATAATTCAAATCCCTTTATATTTGGTGATTTAAAGAAAAAAAAAAAAAAAACTCTCTTATGAATGAATCTCTCTAAAAAATGAAGAGAGTTGTGAAGAAAACAAAAAAAAAAAAAAAACCAGAAATACTTGTTTATCCATTTGTTTTTTTTTAAATTGTGCTTTTGAGCTCTTTTTTTAGAATTATATATATCTATCTATATATTATATAAGGAAAAATGAATTTTTAAACCACAAACTTTGTGGGAGATCCAATATCTCAATTCTAATTTTTTAATTTTTTTGATTTAAAAAAATAAATAATCTCAGTATTTATTAATTTCGCCCAACTCACAAACTTTTTTGACTTCTCTCATAGTTATTGTAGTACTTTTTTTAACTTCTCCCATACACTATGATTAGTGATGAGATTGTTAAATTATTTTTATAAAAAATCTAAAAAAACATAATTTGTATATTAAAAAAATAGAAAAATTTACTCATAAATCCTAGATTGTGGAAAGTTGAACAATTTAGTCTTAAGAGTTTTCTTGTGCACCATTTAGTCTATTTTGTTTGATAATGTTTACTAAGTTGATTTTGAGTATATTTGAGTTTACATTAATATCCTTTGTGAGATTCATTTTTCCTAAATAGGGGATTTGGTGTGTTGGTTGGGGAATTACCCACCAACGTTTCCCCAAAAATATTAACAGTCCATAAACACATCTACATGATTAACTTTCAACACCAACGTCAAACTTCAAGAAAAATGCATTTCTCATGCATACACGGTAACATTATATTCACTATACAAAACCTGTCTTCATTTCGGCATACAATTCAAGAACAACAATACATCACAGTACATAATACAGTACAATAACTCAGGATTTTTGTGACTACCAATCCAAGAACTTTGCAAATCAAAACATGAACATAACACAGTACATACCTCCATTTCTCATTGTCATACTTCGACGTCTCCAAAATTAACACCTTCACACTACGGCTTCTGATAACGACGTTTACTTTGCAATACACCTTCACGTATACACAATCCGACGTAAATGTCAATGTTCCCTTTGTATTTCTCACCAATTGTGTTTGCAATGTTTGAAACCACGACACACTTCGAAACATTAACATTAGGGTTCTCACAAATTACGGTCACATTGCCCTAATTATTTCCTACCTCTCCGTTTTGAAATTTACGTTTCCTTTCGAAATTTCCCCAATGTTACTCGTCGTTACATTGACACCCCAAATTTTTCCATCTTTGCAGCTTCACCACCGCTCAAGAAGGAAATACGAACGCAACACCATGTTGAAATGATGTCCCAATTTTGTTATTTCACACAGTGTGAAATGACTAAATTTGCCCACTAACGTCCCAACTCAAGCCCGCAATGTATATGCCCTCTCTAGTCAATTTACTTATAATGGGACCTTTCAGTTTACAAGAAAATTTTTAAGATCAAATAGTTCATAAGTTTACAATTTAAGATTTATTGGTGCATCACCCAAAAAAAAATCCAAAACAAATATAAATATCTATATCTATATATTATATAAGAAAAAGGGGGTTTATAATGAGAAGCCTCCTAAGAACTCCAAATTCTCATTTTAAAATTATTGAACTTTCAATTTATAAAATAGATTAAAAAAAACCTATTGGCTGATTTATTTATTTAATTATTTTAAACTTCTTTCATAGTTATTGCAGTACCCTTTTCAACTTCTCCCACACACTATGGTTAGTGATGAGATTGTTAAATTATTTTTATAAAAAATCTTTAAAAAAATAATTTGTATATTAAAAAAATATCCAAAACAAATATAAATATCTATATTTATATATTATATAAGAAAATGGGGGTTTCTAATGAGAAGCCTCCTAAGAGCTCCAAATTTTCATTCTAAAATTATTGAACTTTCAATTTATAAAATAGATTAAAAAAACATATTGGCTGATTTATTTATTTAATTATTTTAGAAATAATAATGGAAAGATAACAAAAATATTTCATAATCTCTCTCACCAATTTACAAAAAAAAAAAAAAATTTAAAACTTGCATTCCTTTTCTCTCCTCCAAAAAATCAAATAATATGTTTTATGAAAGTTGTGAGTATCTGTCTATATCTTATATATTATATTATAATATAACAAAAAAGAAAATTAAAAATCCAATATACAAATATATAAAATTAATAAATTAGATTTTTATTTATTCAGTTAAAATATTTCTTTTGCCTCTTAATATCCAATTTTAAATTTTAAAAATCTATAAAGTCTATCTAAGCAAATCTGATTTGAAAATATATCCCACTATCATATTTTAAATCAATAAAACTCACATATTTAACTCGCATCATAACTTACCTAAATAATAATAATTAAAAACAAATAGAAATCACAGATAAATTAAATATAAAAATAAAAATAAAAAATCACAACTCCATCTAAAATAAATTGAAAAAAAAAATAGAAACCACACAAAAATAAAGAAGATAAGAATTTAGATATAGATCTCAAAAAGATATAACAATATCTAAATTTGAATTATGATTTAACAATATAATTATTTATTTTTTGATATATATCTATCAAAATTTTAAATTACTTAATAGGACAAATTAATTAATTTTCTAAAATTATTGATTTTTCAATTTATAAAATAGATTTAAAAAAAAACTATTGACTGATTTATTTATTTAATTATTTTAGAAATAATAATTATCCTTTAATTTACGAATTTCAAATGGAAAGCTATCAAAAATATTTCATAATTTCTTCATCCTAATCTCTCTCACTGATTTCCAAAAAAAATATTAAAACTTACTTGCCTCTCTTTCAAAAAAAATCAGATAATATTTTTCATAAAAGTTGTGAATATCTATCTATATCTTATATATTATATTATAACATAACAAAAAACTAAAAATCAGATATACAAACAGATAAAATTAATAAATTTGATTTTTATTTATTCAATTAAAATTTTTCTTTTGCATCTTAATATCCAATTTTAAAATTTAAAAATCTTTAAAGTTTATCTAAACAAATCTAATTTAAAAATATCTCACACCATCATATTTTAAATCAATAAAACCCACATGTCTATCACATATCTAACTTATGTCGTAACTTACCTAAATAATAATAATTAAAAACAAATACAAACCATAGATAAATTAAATTGGAAAAAAAAAATAGAAACCCACAACTCTATCTTAAATAAATTGAAAAAAAAAAAAAAAAAAACAAACAGACCAAACAAACCAAATACAAACCACACAAAAACAAAAAAATAAAAAGATAAGAATTTGGATATGGATTTCAAAAAAATATGACAACATCTAAATTTGAATTATGATTTAGTAATATAATTATCTATTTTTCTTATGTATATCTATCAAAATTTTAAATAACTTAATGAGATAAATTAATCAATTTTTAAGATTGATTTAAAGAATAATCTAATTAGTCATCCCAACTCTTAGACTTCGCGGGCACTGGTAGATGAGCTAACAGATTGGGTTAGGTGAGGTCTAAATTGTTGGATGTAACATTCTCATTTCATAAATTCGTTTGTTTTTTAATTTTATTTTTTTTCATATGTGATTCTCTTTTTCTGTTGTTAGTTTGGTTTTGGTTTTGGTTTTAGTTCGGTTTCGATTTCGATTTTGATTTTCGTGAGATTTATGTGTTTGTTTACAGGTTTGTAGGATAGAGAAGAATTATTGGTGATTATGGTTGCAATTGAAATATCTATGTCCGTTCTGTGCTAAGGATTTTGATCAGATTTTGTTTTCTTTAATGAAGACCATAAAATTGAAGTAAAAAAAATCGATATCAAATTTTTTAATTTTTTATTGTCATTTTATTTTATACAAAATGTGAAAATTTATTGAGAATTCTAGATTTTACTATAACATTAGGTAATTTTAAAACTTTTAAATATCATTGTGTTATTTATTTTTATCCTCTTTCTATCCCATTATACAATTATAGCTATTTGTTAGTTTGTTAATTATAATTCAATTAATTGAAAATAAAAGCTTAATATAACTTTTTATATATATTATAGTTAATTTGTTACAGTTATAGTTATACATAATAGCATAATATATAGGGATAATCTGTAAATATGATTTCTATTTTTTTATGTGATTAAATAGTCCATCTTAAATAGTATATAGAAGAGTTAGATGACTTCTTTTATCTCTAAAAAATCGAATCTATTTTTTTTTTACTTTTTAATTTTTAAATTGAAACATCAATTGTTTATGTCCATAAAACAAAACTGATAAACACATATTTAAAAGTGTTAGAATTATTTTATTTTGATGATTTATTTAATTATATTTTAATTTATTTGAAAGAGAAAGATAGAATCCAAAATTTATTTTGATGATTTATTTAATTATATTTTAATTTATTTGAAACAGAAAAATAGAATCAAAATTTATTTTATCCTGTTATTTCTCACCTAAATCTTTATCCTAAATGTTGTTAGAATGTATTTAATATTTGATTAAATCAGGAGTTCAAACAGTCCAAAACAAAAGTTCAAATAGCCCAGCCCAGCACAGTAGCAAGCCAAAAAGTTCAAAAGGTTCAAGTGAAAGATATTCAAATTTGTAATGATGGAGTAGAAGATATTCAAATTAGTAATGATGGAGTACAACGGCTATAAACGGCTATAAATTCAAATGAATACAACGGCTATAAACGGCTATAAGTTTCATTATATATACCAAAGCCTCTAATGTAAATAAGTCACAAAAAAAGCCAGAAAATATTCTTTGATCTATAATCACTCACATCTATTCTTTGAAAAATTCTCTGAGAAGTATTCTTCAATTTTTGTTTACATCCTCTTTTAGAAATTATCCACTGAGTCTGAGACGTATAGCTTTAAACCTATTTTTCTTGTGTGAGGTTTATAGAAAAACTAGAGCTTCATTTTGTATATCCATCTGGGAGAGATATTTATTGTAAGTTTTCTTTGAAAGCAAAAATACAATTTCATCTTGTAAAAGTGTTACAAACACTGTGTTCTTGAAATCTTGAGAGTGATTGTGAATCACCTAAGATTTGCAAGGGTTTGCGCTTGTAAAGTACGTATAAAATCTATGGAGGATTGCTCTATGTTTATGAGGTTGCTAGCACCCATGTGAAGTTAGAAGATAGTGAAAAATCTCAAGTGAAACTTGAGGAGTAGATGTAGGCTTGGTTGAAGTCGAACCACTATAAATCTGTTTGTCTCCTCTTCCCTAATCTCTTTACTTTCTTACTACTGCTATAGCTATCTAATATGCATGTGTTAATCATTTGATTTACCCTGTGTATTAGTTATATTTCATTGTTATTTTTCTTGATCATTTACTGCTATGTTCATCATTGGGCTTGTTAATAATTTATTGTACTAGTTAATTTTATTGGGGTATTAGTAATTTTAATTTGTAGAAACTTAATTCACCCCCTTCTTAGGTTGTTTTTTGGGTAATAATTGGTATCAGAGCTTGGGGCTCTTATTTAGATTTAACAATCTTGAGTTTTTGATCCATAGCAACCATGTATTCTACTTACTCTGTTGTAGGACAAGCTAGCAATAGGCCACCTCTTTATGCTTTGTGGCTCATTATCACTAAAGGTCCTAAAATCCCTTCAAAGGTAGTAGACCATATCAGTGTGCCTAAACTTGAGGATGAATTTGATGAGTGTGATTGTAAACTTTTTCAAGCTAATGCTAAAGCCAAGTTTATTATTGTGTGTGGACTAGATGCAAATGAGTACAATAGAATTTCTGGATGTATTACTGCTAAAAAGTATGAAGGAACTAGCCAAATAAAAAAGTCTCGGATTGACATACTTATTCATGATTATGAACTCTTTATTATGGAATCATTTGAATCTATTTTTGAGATGTTTTATAAATTTACCAATTGTGATAACCCTGTTCCATATTATGCTAATTGATCTTAATTATGATTGTGATAATTACATGATTATATGTGTTTCTGTAATTCTATCTGTTCACCGTAGGAAAATCTGTTTGATTTTCTGCTTTAGAATTTAAATTAAAGGCCTTATCAGCCACAAAAACTAAAATTGATTACGCCATGGTGATTAGCGTAATTTTTAGAGTCTGTGGTGAAATTTAATTGAAAATTGATTCGGATCAAAGTAATTAGATTCAGAACGATTAAATTAAGCTCTATTATTTGGCCAAATTAAACTTGATTAGGAAAGCCTATATTAAGAGCCTTATTACACTCAATTCCTCATCTTTTATTCATTTTGGTTGAGATTACTCTAGAGAAAGAGAGAGAGGGTCGGTTAGAGTGAGGGAGTGAAGGCAATTGGAGATTTGAGCAAGAAACTTGAAGAATTTGAAGATCAACTCAAGATTTAACTACAATTGTGAGGATTGAAACTCCTAGGTAAGTAATTGAGCAAAGATTTATGAATGTAAGTTGTAATTTTGTGGATTCAAAGTAAGATGGTGATCTAGAACATAAATTGAGTTGATCTTGATGAATTTGAAGTCGATAAATGCATGCATGTAAGAAATTGCCATGAATTTGTATCTTTGAGCATGAAATACATGATCCATGTTGAATTTTGATTAAAGTTTATGCTTTCGAACATCTCTACATCATTTAAGTTGAGAATGAAAGTTATATCCCACATGCAAGTACAATTCATGAAGGTATGAGTTTTGAATGCATGAATTTGATGTGTTGGAGATAGATTTGGTATAATTTGAGTATGCATGTGATTGATTCATAGGATTTGAGCTTCATAATGTTATAATTTTGCATTTGTATCATGTTAGAGGATGTGTATGTGAAGTATGAGTCATAATATGCAAGTTACATTAGTTTGAATGTAAGTTTAAAGCTCAAACAGCTTGTTGGAAAACTCAGAATTCGACATGTCCGCTTGAGCGGGATAATGGCCGCTCGAGCGTAAAATGCTAGTTCCCAGAAGTTTTGCAGACATGGATGTCCGCTCGAGCAGGGAGATTCACGCTCAAGCTCCAAGCCACATAGTTTGACTTTCAGCTCGAGCGTCCAAAGTCACGCTCGAGCGTAAAAGTGAGGCAACCAGTACTTTTGCAGACCAAAGAGGTCCGCTCGAGCGGCAAAAGCCACGCTCGAGCGGGGAGCCTTATTTCAGAAATTTTGTAAAGATGTTTTGTGTTTCATTTTCCGTTCTCTTTCATTTCTAAGTACTCCTAGGCATACATTAAGCATTGTAAATAAGTTAGAAGAATAAGAAAGAAGCCTAAGAGGGATGTATGAATTAAGAACGGATTGAATCGTTTGTGACCCATTATGTTCATGAAATATGTAGGGTCAAGCACGAGAGCAAATTTACCGGCAGATCACTGTGAGTAATATCTTAGTAAAGATATTTTGAAGAATGTTATTTGTCCTATTGCTTATTCCTTTATAAGTCTTATAAGCTTGTTAATTTGAATTGTGGACAAATATTTGTTTTACTATATGATTAGGTCAAAGGCCGTTGGATACGAATGATTGGGCCAAAGGCCGTTGGATATGAATAAAATGGGCCAAAGGTCGTTCGACATGAATGATTGGGCCAAAGGCCGTTGGATATGAATGAAATGGGCCAAAGGTCGTCGGACATGAATGATTGGGCCAAAGGCCGTTTGACATGAATGATTGGGCCAAAGGTCGTCGGATATAAACGATTGGGCCAAAGGCCATTGGATACGAATGATTGAGCCAAAGGCCATTGGATATGAATGAAATGGGCCAAAGGCCGTTTGACATGAATGATTGGGCCAAAGGCCGTTGGATATAAACAATTGGGCCAAAGGCTGTTAGACATGAATGAATGGGCCAAAGGCCGTCGGACATGAGTGAACTGGGCCTGAGGCCGTTTGATACATCTAGAACTTTTGTCATTTGATACATTAGATAGAAACATGAATTGGGCCCAAGGCCGTCTAATGTAACTGTTTCAAAGTTCGTTCATGTATCTTCTCTACTTGATATTATTCACTGGCTTTCGCTCACTCTCATTCATGTGTCTGTAGGTGAGCCAAGAGATGTACAAACCCAACCTTGGTGAAGTTATGTGAGAAGAGTCAAGTTTTGTGGAGTCAGCCCAAACGTCTCACGTACGAGACTTGTTTTCGCCCCCTTTGTTCATTGTTGTACTTTTGCTAATGTTGGCGAAAACTTTGCATCACCTTTGTACATAAGCTTTTTGGTTTGGCTGATTATGACTTGAATGATCCTGTTGTTTAAAGTTCACACGTTAACTTTCCTTTTGGTGTGGGTTATTAATGAACACATATGTGAAATGTTATGATGTGCATGTAAGCACAACTTTATGGACAAAGCTTTAAATTTGCTTCCGTTTTGGCCCCTTAACTCTGATGATATACGTTTATTTGGTTTGAGGCCGTAGGTGATCTCGTGATTACTGGTCGGTTATGACCTTAATCCATAGGGCCGAGTTCAGGTCATGACACCAATATTATTAATGCTCTAAAATCTTTTGGTAAATCTTATACTAATGGTGAGCTTGTGAGAAAAATACTTAGGTCTTTGCGAAATGAATGGGAAGCTAAGATTACAGCTATCCAAGAAGCAAAAGACCTAACAAAATTAGGCATTGAAGAACTCCTAGGCTCACACATGACTCATGAACTTTCAATGATGGATGGCAGCAAAAAGGAAGCCATTTGGAGAGAAAATGATGGAGTAGCCAACCCGTGTCTCATGGCTCTTGGAGAAGAAGAATTCACTCAAGATGAGTTAATTTCTAATTATGTAGAACTTGAAAGTGCTTTCAATGAATTACATGACATATTTAGAAATGTTTGTGTTGAGAATTCTAAATTAAAGAAATTAGTTGCTTCTCTTTGAAATGATGTGGATGCTTTAAAAATGAAAAATACTACTTTGAAAAATGACTTTACATCTATTGCCAATGAGAAAAACATTTTGAAAAACAATGTTGAGGATTTAAACAAAACTCTTAAAAATTTTGTAAAAGGAAAAGAAAACCTCAACAAGTTTCTTGAAAATAAAAAATGTGTTTTTGACAAAGTAGGCATTGGTTTTGATCCTCTTAAACCTTTTATGAGATTAAATGTTCTTAAGACTAATCCCTGTGGACCTAAGAAAATATGGGTACCAAGAAAGAAATCAAAATATTTTGTAGGTGGAATCTCAAAGAACATCAAGGATTTCGAGAGGAAATGCACAACAAGAGTGTTCAATCTAAAGAGCAAAATCAACCCCTACAAGAAAAAGAAGAATGATGAAATGAAAATCACCAAGATAAACAATAGAGGTAATGTATAGGTGAAGATTCCAAAAAGGTAAATGAAGGTATAACTCCTAACACACCTTTAAGCTTAAAGTTCTATATTCTTTAAGGTGTGATTTGTGTACAATAGGTTGTGTCTAATCATTGCTTTCATGTAACCTAATTGTACTAAGTTTGCTAAGTCATGTTCTGCTAGTTTTGTTTCAAACCTTCATTGAACTCAAAAATGAGAATTATATTATTTTGATGAATGCTTATTAGAATATGAATGATTCATGTATTCATTAACATTGTATATCATGTCATCCATTGCTATGAAAAAGAGATAAGAAGTGATAAATATTTTTTGTGAGCATACTTTTCACATCTTATATATGACTTCATACTAATATGTTAATTCCTTTTTGAGTCATATCTTTGTAGAATCAATCTTGATGTGATAGCATGTTTTTGAGATGTATACTATCTATATTTTGAACTGTACATTTATGATCTCAAGAATATGCTCAATATGAAAATTTCATGCTTATATGCTTTACATTGGAATATTTGAATGAATTATGAAATTCATTGATTATGATCCATCAACTATGTCTAAATGAAAAGCAGTATCATACGTTTGTAGAGACATTGCATCTATTCTATTGAATATCTTTTGAATATGGATTATATTGGCATACATCTCATGAAACGCTTTTGATTGATAAATTGTTGAATTAATTGTTTATAGCATTCATGTTGTGTTCCATATTGAGTAAAATGTTTTATCACACTTGAGTATGTAGATTGAATTGATGAAAATGCCTTTTGATAATATTATGTGATTAAATGAGATTGTTGCATCATTTCTTAATAAAACAAAGAACATAAAACTATTTTCTTGTGCATATTATGCTATGCGTTACAACCTGAAAATTCTAAAAAATAGCATTCCAAACTCTTATTTGATCATTGAATTATTTTTCACCTTTTTAGTTTGTGATAAGAAGTGATTTGTGTTGTATTTTTATTGAGTAATAGTGAATGTTCTATGAATGTTATATTTACACAAAATAGAAAAGAGTAGCACTAACTTAGGGGGAGAAATCATTTTGCTAACATACTTGTTAAACCTTTTTGAGATGAACTCCTCATGAAAGAAAATTGAATATTGAAAAGCTTCCATCTCTTGAACCTAAGGTATGCCTCATATACTCTCTTAAGCTTTTGAGGCAAAAATTCTATCTTATATCCCTTGAGCTAATACTGTTATTATTTTGATATGAAAAAGATTGATTATGCTTCATATGATTTGCAATGTATACTCTTTGATGATGCTCTTACCTGAAAATTATGCCTATGCTTAAATGTGTGGTACATATTGAAATTCATGATTTTTCTTGGCATATGGATTGCTATACCTTGAACATGCTTCATTTTTTTTTTTTTTTTTTTTTTTGAATTACATTAGCTCCGTGAGATTATATTAAGTTTAACCTATTATGAGCAATATTTGGTATTCTACATAATACTTGAGTTATGATTGTTAAATCTTCTAGATTGCATATTAGTATCCTTGGTAGATTGCATGTTGATATCATTTTGGCATCCTATTTGATATTATTGACGAGAACATTTCAGTTATGAGCTTTCATTTATCATATCTCCTATTGATTTTGCCAAATAAAACAAGGGGAATAATTTAAACTTGATTATTTTTTAAAATCCCCTCAGTTTCTATTCTGTTTTTGATATCAAACTTATGGGCTTGCACCTTCACATGTTACTATTTTTTTGCCCATTATTGTCAAATGGTATGAGATTCAATTATATGATCATTACGTGCTATCATTTTTTTGGTATCATAGAGCTACCTTGATATGGATGATTATTTGTGGTATAATGAGACTTACATTCTTTCATCCTATATGTTGTACCATACTCCCTCCTTATGCTTGATTTTGTTGAAAATGTCATCGGGGGAGAAAAAGAGATTTGATTGTTTTAGTATCTCTAATTATTTTGGTATCTCTATGCTTTTGGTATCTTAATTCTTACAACATAACCTTTGAGCTGATTAGTTGTTGATAGTGTAAGAGGAAGATCGTTTTCCTCAAGGAAGAGTGACTTGAACTTTAGCTCCATATTTATGCTTTTGCTTGGCAACCTTGTTTGATCTATGCACTGTTATGTCTATTATTGTCTTCATATTGGTATGCTCTTGCTAAGAAATTGAGAATTAGATCATGCTCAAATGCTTCTCATATACTCATTAACAATTTGGTCTCTCATTATTATTTTTTGTTTGGGCTTAATTTTCTTATTTTTTTCTCAGTTTTTTAATTTCATTTTTCAGTACTTAAACATAAACACAACAACAAATCAAAATATAAATATTTACATAAAAAAAAAACCAAAAAAAAAAAACACCATTCATTTTTTTTTTACGGCCACACGCCGATCAAAATAAACATAAAAAAAAAACCCTTCATTTTTTTTTCCTGCCATACGCCGATCTTACTTACTCGCCTCTTCCATCGTTTTCTTTTTTTTTTTTTATCACATTGGGCAACCCTTGACGCCCCTGCCCCCATGCTTTCGTTAAGAACGACGACTCCCCGCTGACTATCAAAGGCCAAGAATGACGTTGCTCCAAATCAGGCCATGGAGGTGGTCTTCTGTTTAAGCTCTTTATTTTCGACCTTCAGTGCCCCTATTTCTGCTCACGCTGGAGCAGAGAGAGTTGGGCGTTGACTTGATGGAGCTCACTCGTCCTGTTCTGCAATCAGTGAGCTAATTTTGTGACTGTCGTCACCGTCTCCATACAGGACGTCAATGTGAAATGATTGGCTTCTATGTTAGATTGAGCGAGCTGCCATGATTTGCTCAATCGACATCATAGAAAGGTTAGGAAGAGGAATGACAGAAAGAGTAGGTGTAAGGACACTCAGTCCAGCAGAGTTTATGGGATCGTTCAGGTCCGGAAATAGAGTGAGGGGATAGGATGAGGAAGCCATGGTTTAGAGGTAAAAGGTGTAAAATAAATGAGTTTCAGCGAAATAGAAGAGAACAGACTGAGGTTTGGCCTCCTCCGTTCAGTTTTTTTTTTTTTTGTCTCTCGATGAGGAAGAAGAAACAGACGAGGGTGGTGAAGAAGAGATAGAAGAGAATGGTGAAGAAGAAAATGGAAGAGTGTGTGATTAAGAAGAAGGCAAAAGAGAAGAAGACAAGGAGAGAGAGGGAGCCAAGGCGAGTACAAATCGAGGCCTGCTTTTGTCGGCCAATGACGCAAAAGTGAGGCCGCGTGTCAAACGCGTTTATCGAAGGAAAAAGAGAGACGCGGGCAAGTTGTATGTGTATGCATATATGTATATATATGTTTTGAATTGTCTAGGTGCCATTTATCACTATTATTCTCCTTCTCCAGATTCTGACCCATGATTTCCTTTTGATAATGTCACAGGGGGAGAAATTATATGATGTTATGTATCATGGTATTATTTTCAAACTAATCTGATGTTATGTATTTATAGTATGATATCTTAATCTTATATCATATTGGTGATTAAAACTTATTTATTACACATGTGCTAACCTGTGTTTTTATAAATGAATTCAAGGAGCATGACCTGAGGGGAGTCTTTCTTACTTCCAAATTAAATCAAAACATCATTGTGTGCCATCATAAAAAATGGGGAGATTATTAGACTTATTTATTTTGATGATTTATTTAATTATATTTTAATTTATTTGAAAGAGAAAAATAGAATTCAAAATTTATTTTGATAATTTATTTAATTATATTTTAATTTATTTGAAAAAGAAAAATAGAATCAAAATTTATTTTGATGATTTATTTGAAAGAGAAAAATAGAATCAAAATTTATTTTGTCTCATTATTTCTCACATAAACATTTATCTTAAATGTTGTTAGAATGTATTTAATATTTAATTAAATTAGGAGTTCAAACAGCCCAAAACAAAGGTTCAAACAGCTCAGCACAGCAGCAGGCCAAAAAGTTCAAAAGGTTCAAGTGGAAGATATTCAAATTTGTAATGATGGAGTGGAAGATATTCAAATTAGTAATAATGGAGTACAACGGCTATAAACAACTATAAATTCAAATGAATATAACAGTTATAAACGGCTATAAGTTTCATTATATACACCAAAGCCTCTAATGTAAACAAGTCACAAAAAAAGCCAGAAAATATTCTTTGATCTATAATTACTCACATCTATTCTTTGAAAAATTCTATGAGAAGTATTCTTCAATTTTTGTTTACATCCTCTTTTAGAAATTATCCACTGAGACGTATAGTTTTAAGCCTATTTTTCCTGTGTGAGGTTTATAGAAAAACTAGAGCTTCATTTTTGTATATCCATCTGGAAGAGATATTTATTGTAAGCTTTCTTTGAAAGCAAAAATACAATTTCATCTTGTAAAAATGTTGTAAACACTGTGTTCTTGAAATCTTGAGAGTGATTGTGAATCACCTAAGATTTGCAAGGGTTTGGGCTTGTGAAGTATGTATAAAATCTATGGAGGATTGCTCCATGTTTATGAGGTTGCTAGCACCCCTGTGAAGTTAGAAGATAGTGAAAAATCTCAAGTGAAACTTGAGGAGTGGATGTAGACTTGGTTGAAGCCGAACCTGTAACGCCCTCAAAATAAACTCACAAATCATCCAACCATAGCATGCTTAGACATAAGAGAATAAAACATAAATATATTCCATCAGAGTAATCTTTACAAAATGTATTACATGTTGACATCAAAAGTAAATGCCCTATGGGCTTACAACTTTCTAAGTCAACACTTGGTTATAAAAAGAGAGTACTAACTCTATACAAAGAAAGCCCTTGGCTTGATATACATGTAATACAACCAAAAACACAAAACAATCCATCAGTCCCAAGCCTCCCAAGCTACGTCCTTGGAGGTGGCATGCTACCTGTACCTGAAAATGATGTCCCATATAGGGTGAGCCACAGCCCAGTAGAAACACACTAAACCAGCTATGAACGATGACTAAAAGATTAGCAGTTGATAGATGGCCCACACCGATACATCCACATATATCACATTCCGGTTTCATGACATTACGTCCATGTTACATTTCATTTCCCATTTCCTTTTCAACTTTAAGTTTGAAAACAAGGCTCAACACCTAGCCAAATGACTTAATGAGATCGAGACTGATCTTTAAAACAATTTCGAAATTCATGATGGATACACATTTTAATGCTGTATCGATAACACATAAACCATTTCCATACTTTACGAAAGATACACATTTCGGTGCTGTACCAACTTAACATAGATTCATTTCTATACTTCACAATTGATAACGATATACATTTTAGTGCTATATTAAATCAATTCGAACACTTCCATAATCAACACTTGATACACATTGTAGTGCTGTATCAATGTCACACAAAATTCGATTCTCCTGTCTTCCCCTAAACCGTAGAGTGCATCCCCTATCTCCTCCCACACAACACATGTATATAAACATAGATCATATACAATCAATCAATACATAAAGTCAATGTATTATTCCAATCGCTATATTCGATAGCATACTCAATCGATTAGTTTCAGTTTGGCTAATCATCATGCATTGTCTACAACAATCAAGACTATCCTCCACCGATAGCCCAAAGCAGTTATTTCTATACCGAAAATAAATGCACCAAATGGATATATAATCAACATTTCAACTAGGTGAGTGATGAATGAATCTAACTACACCCTTTAATCCCATACACATCCAATCCCAACATTCTCAATTCAATTCCTCTTTTCTTCAAATTAATTATACCAATTAATTTATCAATGTAATTAGGGCATTTTCCACAATTAACATTACAACCCCAAGGTTCCATTTTCACTAATAATCTAATATTGATCTCAATTCTCTATGCTAAACATGCATATAGGTTTACATAAACAAAACTCTAACTTTTATAAAATTACACAAAAGGCCCAAACTTGCTCATAATTACACAACAACCCCCGACATATCAAAATACTAAAATTCAAAGACAAAGCTCATAAAGAGGAGTAGGATATCCCTACCTCGAAATTAGAGCTCAAACGGAGGAGATGACGAAACTCAAAGTGCTCCAAAACTCAATATGCTCGGATCAAAACGTAACCCTCGACGATCAACACAACTTTTGTAAAGGCCAACGGAAAGGGAAGCACTCTAACTAGATCAAACCCTAGAGAGAAGGGAGCTTCTAGAGAGAGGAGGTCTCAAAAATGGCTTTTTGAAAAGTAAGAAAGAGAGAGAGAGGAATTGTAAAAAGTGATTCAAAAAATGCCTAACTGCTATTTGATATACGACAGGTCCGCTCGAGCGGAAAACACAACGCTCGAGCGTCAAGAACAAGAAACATGGTCCGCTCGAGCGCAAGAATGTCCGCTCGAGCGCCAAGACACAGAGATAAAGCACACCCGCTCGAGCGCGAAAACCAGTCCGCTCGAGCCTAGATTTCCCCCTCTTAGAACTTTCACAGACAAGACACTACCCGCTCGATCGCCAAAAGGTCCGCTCGAGCGCAACCCGCTCAAGCGTAAGAAAACCCGCTCGAGCGTAGAAATCACACCTGCAGAAGTTTTGCAGGGGCACAAAATGCTGGAAGGGTGTAAACCCCGCTCGAGCGCAAGAATACCCGCTCGAGCGGAACGACCAAAAACTGGGCAACAAGAAATTAGACCAAGGCTCAACCCACCTGCTCGAAACATGCCCAACACATTCCAAAACTCAATCAAATGAAATTAAAGGACGACAGCAAGGTAGACACAACCACCAACCCCACAGAACCGAGTCCGGAATACAACTGAACAGTAAAGGGAATACCGGGATCGCTATAACCTCCCCCCCTTAAAGAATTTCGTCCCCGAAATTAAATACAAGTTTTTCAAAAACAAGTTTTACTCAATTCTCAACATTATTATAATGCGAAATTTAACAACTCGACCCATTACCGGTCATTCCATCTCTATTCAAGAGACAATTTATAACATATCCATTTCAACGTGCATTTCCTTTCCAATTTCAACGATTTCATATCATAATTAGTGTTCATGATACATTTCCAATTCTACAATACTCAATATATGCAATGTTATATCAAACTTCCACTATAAATCTGTTTATCTCCTCTTCCCTAATCTCTTTACTTTCTTACTACTACTATAGCTATCTAATATGCACGTGTTAATCATTTGATTTACCCTGTGTATTAGTTATATTTCATTATTATTTTACTTGATCATTTACTGCTATATTCATCATTGTGCTTGTTAATAATTTATTGTACTAGTAGTTAATTTTATTGGGGTATTATTAATTTTAATTTGTAGAAACCTAATTCACCCCCCTCCTAGGTTGCTCGTTGGGTAATAAAAAGTTACAATTTATTTTTTTTATTTTTTTAATATGTAGGATATTTACAAATGGAAAATGTTTGACACCTAAATTTTTTTTTCCCATAATCTGACTTATAATGATGTAATCATAATTGTCAATTTTTATACAAATATAAGCGAAAAATTAATTAAATTATACATTTCAGCCAATCACATACTCAAACTTTGGCTATTTTGAGATGTTATTTCACTATAATTCCAATTAAGAGAATCTTCAACCCTTAATATTTTTTTTATCAAATTATAATTTGATAAAAATTTAAAAAGATAAAATGTTGAAAATTATTATTTTTTCCATCAAAATTGGTGAAAAGAAAAAGAAAATTGAGATAAGAATGAAATTCTTTTAAAAATTGATAAAAATTTAATGAAAAAATTTAAGTAATTCATATAAAATCAAAAAATTTATTCAAATTTAAAATGAAATTAGATAAAAAAAAATTTAAAAAAAAATGATGAAAGTTTGAAAATATTTTAAAACCTTCTTATTATTAATGACTAGAAATCCATGTGTGCATTATATTTATATTGTATTTTAGTTATGAAATTGAAATCAAAAGAAATGTAACTTAAATTATGGGATTAATAATAGAAACATTATATTAATTATTGTTAAATATCACTTCACTTCACATTTAATAATAAAATTGTATATTTGTCTTAATTATAACTTTTAAATTTGTATATTTTCATAACTACAAAAGGTATGTTATAACTCATTTAATCAGATTTAACTTTTTTTAATACAAATTATTAAAATTGCACTAATTAGACTTAAATATATATTTTTTAATTTTTTTAAACTAATAATTTAAAAAGTTATAAACATAAAAGTTAACTAATAAATTTTATGTATACCACAAAACAAAATATTAAATTATTTCAAGATAATTATAATATTTTTTTTAATTTATAAAATCCTGTGCACAGTACGGGTTACCACTAGTCTATACTATATATTAAGCAAAAGGGGGTTTTTAACCCCAAGCTTTGTGGGAGCTCTAATCTCCCAATCTAAATTTCCTGATTTTTTGATTTAAAAACAAAAAACCTAAGCATTTATTAACTTCTCCCATCCCCCAAGTCCTACCCTCATAATAACACTTTAATACTATTAAGCAAAAGGGGGTTTTTAACCCCAAGCCTTGTGGGAGCTCCAATCTCCCAATCTAAATTTCCTAATTTTTTGATTTAAAAAAAAAAAAAAACTTAGCATTTATTAACTTCTCCCAACCCCCAAGTCTTACCTCATAATAACACTTTAATATATTAAAAACAAGCATAAAAAAAATTATTTGAAATCGAACACATGTGAATTTCTTGAAAAGTCTCAACACATATGATTATTATCCCTTATAATAACACTTTAATGTATTAAGAACAAGTATAAAAAAAATTTCTTGAAAACTCCAACACATATGATTATTATCAAAATATTAAACTTTAATATAATATAATAAAAAAAAGACATTTAATTCATTGAAAAGTCTAACACATATAATTATTATCAAAATATTAAACTTTAATATAATATAAAAAAGGAAAAAAAGAAGGCATTTAAAAAAAAAGATATTTAAAAATCACAATTCACATATATAGATAATTGTAAACACAATCCGTGCATAGCACGGGTGATATGCTAGTATATTATATAAGAATAAGAGAATTTCTAACTCACAAGTTTTGTGGAAGCTCCAATATCTCAATATTAATTTTTTAATTTTTTTGATTTAAAAAAAAAATCTTAGTATTTATTGACTTCTTCCAACCTATAAGCCTTTTTTACTTCTCTCATACTTACTACAGTACCCTTTTCAACTTCTCCCATACACTATGGTTAGAGATCCGACATCGAAAAAAAAAGAAGAAAAATAGTTGTTTCACTTATATAAAGTGAATCTTAATAGTGTAACATTGTGTATACTTCAATTCAAGACAATTTAAATTTTAAAATTAAAATAACATTTAAAAGTTTTAATTAATTAATTTTTGTATAAGTTGGTTAGTCATTTGATCTAACCGATTAGGCTGAACCATTTTGAGTTTGACCGATTCACCAATTTAATCACGATTTCTCATACTGGTTTTATTAATTTTAAATAATTAAAAAAAATTTCCATTGGCTAACTTCCATTTAACCATATAAAAATAAAATTCTAATTAGTTTATGATTTATTTTATAATCTCACATCGAGAGAAGAAGAAAAAGCAAAGTTTGTTTCACTATCTATCTATCTATATATTATATAAGGAAAATGATATTTTTAGTGAGAAACCTTTTAGGAGTTTCAAACCCTTATTCTAAAATTCTTGAATTTTCTTAATTTTAAACAATTAAGAAAACTTCCATTGGTTAGCTTTCATTTACCTTTTATTTTATAATTTCACATCGGAAAAAGAAAGAAAAAGTGAATTGTTTTATATACATAAAATGAATCTTATGCTACCATTTATATAAGTAAAAGGAAATTTTTAATGAGAAACCCTATGATCAATATGTTATACTCATTTTTTTGATTTTCTTAATTTTAAACAATTAAGAAAATCTCCATTGGCTAGCTTGTATTTAACTCTTTTTTTTTTGTTGATAATCTTACATAGACGTTTTGATTTTAAAAATAATTTTGTACGAGATTTTGAAAGTCTCATAATATTTAACTTTAAAATAATTACAATCCCACGTCGAGAAAAAAAAGAAAAAATGAGTTGTATTACTTATATATAATGAATATTATAAAAGGGGTTTTGAGGGAAAAATCTTTTAGAAGTTCCAAACTCTCATTCTAAAATTATTGAATTTTCTTAATTTTAAACAATTAATAAAATTCTTATTGGATAGTTTCTATTTACCTTTTATTTAACAATCCCATATTAAGAAAAAATAAAAAAGTGAATTGTTTTTATTTATATAAAGTGAATCTTATGCTCCAATTTATATAAATTATTATATTTTCTTAATTTTAAATTGGCTAGCTTCCATTTAACTTTTATTTTACAATCCCATATCGAGAAAAGAAAGAAAAAGTAAATTGTTTCACTTATATAAAGTGAATCATATACTCTCATTTATATAAGCAAAATGAGAGTTTTAGCAAGAAGCCTTATGATCAATATCTCATACTATTTTTTTTTTATTTTCTTAATTTTAAACAATTAAGAAAATCTTAATTGGCTAACTTCCATTTAACTTTTATTTTACAATCCTATATAGAGGTTTTGATTTTAAAAATAATTTTGTACGGAATTTTAAAACTCTCATAATATCTCTCCTTCAAAGTATTATTTTATAAAATATATAGATATATCAATAATCTCAATGTTATTCTTACTGTTCCTTAATATAAAAAATATGAGATAATTATGATAATTTTAAATTTGTATTTAAAACTTATAAATTATGAGATAGATTATTATACTTTTAAATTTATATTGTGTGAATTTTAAATTTCAATTAATAGATTATTTTTCATATTTAGTGACAGTTTAAATTTTAATAAAATAAAATTCAATAGTTTTAATTAATTAATTTTTGTATAAGTTGGTTGGTCTTTTAACCTAACTGATTAAGTTAAACTATTTTTGGTTTGAATAATTTGCTGATTTAACCATGATTTTAACGATTTTACATATTACGATGATTCTTTTTTACTCATGAAGTTTTTTAATTTTTTTTAATTATTAGTTCCCTTTCAAAAACCAATATGATAATTTTTTTAAATTCATATATTTTTATTCTAAAATAGTTAAGTATTAGAACTATGTCATTTTTTTTATAACAAAGCATAATTTTAATTATTAATTGTCAATACAACAATTTTAATCTATCTATACTATATATTATAGTAAAGGAACATTTGAAATAAAGCTTTTAAAGTTATATATAAAATTTTATTTACAAGAGATAAAATATAAAAAAAATTAAATATAATCATCATATTTTTAATAAATAATATATGATTTTATTATATGAATAGCACCGGCGTTATGCTAGTATATATATATATATAATGAAGTTTGGAACATGGTAGAAAACAAATAAAATTGCAATGCTTCCTCTACCTCAGTTCCTCGCTCACTGCACCACTATAACTCTAGCCTTCCCCTAAGCCCCTCCAGAATCTCTACATGTTCTGTTAGTTCATTTAATATCATTTATTTATTTATTCATTTTGTTCATGAATCTTCCTTGGTTTTTATTCATGAATTTTATCTTGTTTAAGAATGGAGATTCATTACTTTGGTTTTGTTCATGAATTAATATTAATTATAATTCATGAACTTGGTGGTGAATTCATGTTTGGGTACATTCTTCATTTTCTCTAGGTTCTTGGCTATTATTATTGTTGATGTATTTTGTAATGTCCTTGAGGCCTATAAATAGTTCCCTCTTCTACTCTTTTCTTAAACAACAAATCAACTCACAAACTATTTTCTATATAAAAGAGATTACTAGCAAAGAAGGGTGTTTTTCTTGGTGGAGCTTTGGGTTCACCATCTTGTGCAGAGTTGGCTTGAACCATACGACAAGTGGTCGGGCTATTGTATCCTGGAGGGGACATGTCATAGTTTTGTGACTGCTGCATCGGTATTTGGGTTCTTCCAACCGCAGTGGGCTTGATCTCCTTAAAGAAAAGGAGATATCCGTACATCAGCCTGATCTATTTGTATCTCTTTTTCTTTGCATTATTTATCAATAAAATATATTTTTTCTGGTATTTTCACCAACAATTTTAAGGAGATCAAACCATGAATCAAGTACCAGAAAAAATCAATGATGGAATTAGAGATCTCAACAAGCCTTTCAAGTTCAAGGGAGTTCATTTTAAGAGGTGGAAAGGAAAAGTTTTTTTTTACCTTAGTCTTTTGAAAGTTGCATATGTTCTTACAGAGAAGAACCCAAACAAAATCTCAACCGAGGAGATGAATGATGAAGACTACAAGGCACATGAAGCAAAAGTGGCTTCCTACAATACAGATAAGTATAAATGTCATTTTTATCTCTTGAATTTCCTTGCTAATTAATTTTATGATTATTACTATGACACTACTTACACTTTGTCTTCTATTAATTTTTTGGCATGTTCGCTTGTGTCATATTAACAGTAAATATGTGGGAATCATGAGTAGTTTAGGATTAATTCCTAAATTGACAAAATTTTTTGAGAAATGTGAAGTTTGCAGTAAAGCAAAAATTACCAATAGGCCTCATAAAAGTGTTGAAAAAAATACCAAATTGCTAGAATTATTTCATACATATTTGTGTGAGTTTGAAGGAATTTTAACTCGGGGTGGTAATCGATATTTTATCACTTTTATTGATGATTTTCAAAATATACAAACGTATATTTATTAAAAAATAAAAGTGATACTTTTGAGAAATTTAAAGAATTCCTTCTTGAAGTGGAGAATCAATTCGGTAAAAAGATTAAGAGAATTAAAAGTGATAGGGGCCGGGAGTATGAATCTCTTGGATTCAACTCTTTTGTTCAGTCATTGGGAATTATTCATGAGACTACTCCACCATATTCACGTTCATCTAATGGCGTAACTGAAAGAAAAAATAGAACGTTAATTGATTTGACGAATGCTATGCTTATTGATTCAGGTGCTTCCTCAAATCTTTGGGGCGATGCTATTTTGACAGTTTGCCATGTGATAAATAGAGTGCCACATAAAAAGACTAAAATTGTACCTTATGAGTTGTGGCGGGGGCATAAATCAAATCTAAGTTATTTGAGGGTTTGGGATTGTTTAGCTTTTGTGAGACTTGTAGATCCTAAACGACCTAAATTGGGTGAACGAGTTACCACCTGTGCTTTTCTTGGGTATGCGTTCCATAGTACAGCTTATAGATTTTTTGATATGGAAAATAATATTATTTTTTTAATCAAGTGATGCTATTTTTCATGAAAATAAATTTCTTTTCAAATCTAGAAATAGTGGGGGTCAAATAATTTCTAAAAATATTTTATTCATGCGTAGTTCTTCTACTCCTTCTCAAGTTTTTCAAGAACAAGATAAAATTCAAATCCAACCAAGGAGGAGTAAACGAGCTAGATTTGAAAAAGATTTTGGCCCTAACTAATATCTTTATAATATGGAAGAAATTCCTCTTACGGTGCAAGAAGCTTTATCATCACCTGATACTATTTTCTGGAAAGAGGCTGTAAATGATGAGATAGATTCACTACTTTCAAATAAAACATAGAAGCTAGTGGATTTACCTCCAGGTTGTAAAACTATTTGGTGTAAATGGGTCCTTTGTAAAAAACTTAAACCGGATGGAACTATAGATAAATATAAAGCGAGGCTTGTCGCTAAAGGTTTTAAGCAACAAGTTGATCTTGATTTCTTTGATACTTTTTCTCCGGTTACTAGAATTACATCCATTAGACTGTTGATAACTATGGCTGCAATTCATGATTTAAAAATTCATCAAATGGATGTGAAAACAACATTTTTAAATACAGATCTAGATGAGGAGATTTACAAGGACCAACCCAAAGGCTTTGTGGAGCCTGGCCAAGAAAGCAAGGTGTGTAAGCTAACTAAATCCCTTTATGGTTTAAAACAAACTCATAAACAGTGGTATGAGAAATTTGATTCCTGCATGCTTGAGAATGGCTATAAAACTAATGAATGTGATAAGTGCAAATATTATAAAACTTGTGAGAATGTACATGTAATTATTAGCCTATATGTGGATGATCTACTTATGTTTGGCTCTAATTTGCATATTATAAATGAGACTAAAAATATGCTTAATAGCCACTTTGATATGAAAGATCTTGGTGAAGCCAATTTTATTTTGGGAATTAAAATTACCAAGACTAATGATGGTATTTTTATTGATCAGTCACATTATGTTGAGAAAATTTTAAAGAAATATAATTTTCTAGTCTGTAAATATGTTGCTACTCCTTTTGATACAAGCATACATTTATCTGTTGTAATAAATGAAAAAGAAGTGATTAATCAAAAGGAATATGCTAGCATGATTGGTAGTTTGAGATATACTACTGACTGTACTAGACCTGACATTGCATATGTTGTTGGAGTACTTAGCAGGTTTACTAGCAAGCCAAGTCGAGATCATTGGCTAGCCATGGGAAGAATTATGAGATATTTATTTGGTACCAAAAATTATGGTTTGTTTAATAACAAGTATCCTGCGGTACTTGAGAGATATAGTGATGCCGATTGGAACACTTTGTCAGGTGATTCTCTCTCTACTTCGAGTTTTATTTTTACCTTGGGTGGTGGTGCTATATGTTGGAAGTCTAAAAAACAGACTATAATTGCTAATTCTACTATGGAAGCTGAACTTATAGCGTTAGTTTCAGCATGTGAGGAAGCAAATTGGTTAAGAGATTTCTTACATGAAATTCCTTTTTGGGAAAAACCAATTCCTTCTGTGTTAATTCGTTGTGATAGCATTGGTGCTATTGGTAGAGTGAATAACCATTTTTATAATGGTAAATCCAGACCTATTCGAAGGAAACACAGTAATGTGAGATCCTATTTGAGTAATGGCATCGTAACTGTGAATTATGTAAGATCTTGTGATAATCTTGCAGATCCGTTAACCAAGGCCTTGGCAAGAGATAGGGTTCGGAATACATCGAGGGGGATGGGTTTGAAGCCTATAAAATCAAAAACCATGTATGAGGATACCCAACCTAGGGACCAGAGATCCTGTAACTAGGTTCAAAGGGAAGAACGAATCATATGGTGGTTGTCAAAAATGCACTCCTTAATATTTTGTTATCCATTTCTATGATATAAGTGCATTTGTCCTGTAATGTTGGAGGGTTGCGTTTTTATACTCTTAATGAAATTCTGTAGCTCTTGTTAAGTAGGGTGTGTCAATTACAGGAACATCCTTGACAGATTTCACCTATGTGAGCATGAAAGTGGGGCCGCTTTCTATGAGAACAATGTTTATTCTCAAATATGCTCATGAAAACTGAGATAAGCACAAGACCGTAATGTGCTGGCTATTAAAGCTCATGTCAACACCTGGATTATTATGTGTGAGCAATACTACTTTATTTCCCCTAAGCAGTCATAGTTCAAATCTGAGACTACTACTGACTCTAGAGTAGAGGTTGTTGTTTTACTAATGAAGGTTCAATGCAGAGTACACCTTCATGATGCATAATAGTCTATCTTTGTTTGGTAATCTCTCTTATCCTTGTTGATATTAAAATGAGTGGCGGATTGTTAGTTCATTTTAATATCATTTATTTATTTATTCATTTTGTTCATGAATCTTCCTTGATTCTTATTCATGAATTTTATCTTGTTCATGAATGGAGATTCATTGCTTTGGTTTTGTTCATGAATTAATATTAATTGTAATTCATGAACTTGGTGGTGAATTCATATTTGGGTACATTCTCCCTTTTCTCTAGGTTCTTGGCCATTATTATTGTTGATGTATTTTGTAATGTCCTTGAGGCCTATAAATAGTTCCCTCTTCTACTCTTTTCTTAAACAACAAATCAACTCACCAACTATTTTCTATATAAGAGAGATTACTAGCAAAGAATGGTGTTTTTCTTGGTGGAGCTTTGAGTTCATCATCTTGTGTAGAGTTGGCTTGAACCATACGACAAGTGGTCGGGCTATTGTATCCTGGAGGGAAGAGGTCATAGTTTTGTGACTGCTGCATCGGTATTTGGGTTCTTCCAACCGCAGTGGGCTTGATCTCCTTAAAGAAAACGAGATATCCGTGCCTCAGCCTGATTTATTTGTATCTCTTTTTCTTTGCATTATTTATCAATAAAATATATTTTTTCTAATATTTTCACCAACATGTTCAATCCCTAATATAAAATAATTGGAAAAAGTTATTGGTTTTAAATTTTCAATTAAATAAATGACCAATAAAAATATTAAAAATCTCAAAACTTCTATTAAAATTTCTATTAAATATTTCATATAGGTGTGAGATCCACATGGTGTGAATCCTATTTGGTAAAATTTTTGGAGCTTGTTACTCAATAACCAAATGTCTCACATGAGTGTGGGGTTATAGTGTGGACCCTACACCCATGTGAGATATTTAATCATTTATTTAGTAAAAAATTTAAGACTTATAATATTTTTCAATTAAAATTGATTCCGCAATTTTGTATAATTTGTTTTTTCTAGTTTCCATATATATGCAATTTTCTTCCTCAAACAAGCACGAATACTTGGGCTGTTACCACCAACAAGAAGTATAGTCATTTGAATAAATTTATCTTTTCTCGAGTCTAGATATAGACAGAGAGTTCAGTTTTAACTCTCAAATTATGCCATATCCTACACATTTAATAAATTTTATTCATTCACTTAGATTTGAATGAAATTCTATTGAATTAATAGGCTAATAAAATGTAAACATTTAATTTATAATAACAAGAAAAAAAACACACAATCTAAGAATTGTAATTTGACTGTTCATACAATATCCGGGCGGGAGAGAAGCCATTCTCCCTTTTCAAAATTTGGATAAATGATAATGCACTATTTTAGCATTATCATTTACATGCAAACTCTAAAACTAACCTCCCTCACCATCTCCCCTCTACAATTTCCCTTCAATCCCTCAAACCCTAGCAAACTTTTTTCGGCAGAGGCTCCGCCAAGATCCACTACCTCTGTTGCCAAAACCCGGTTTGTCAGTCGTTTATACGACCCAAACCACTTGGCCTCCACGTAGCCGTTCTTCCTCCACGGCGGCACGTGCAATTCCCTCTTTGTCAAGGACTGTTCCATGGCGGTACACATTAGCCTCACCACCACCTTGAGCTTGTCTTCCTTGCAAACTAGAATTCGAGGGAGGAGTTTTAGCAGGGAAGCGTAGGTGTCGGTTGGGCGGGCGATTGTGAAGTGAGTGGTTGGGGATAGCTCCACAATGTAGCGAGTTTTGGCGATTATGACGTCGATGTATTCGTGCTCACCGGGTTTGGACTGGGCGGTTTTCTCCCACCAGGACTTGCATAGACCTGAAAATTAGATTAGGGTTGCAAAAGAGAAGAAAGTTTTAAATAACAGTAAATAGGTACGAGTAATGTTAGGAATCATGAAAAAAATATTATAAAAATGATCATGAAAGAGTCTTTACTTTTAAATTACACATACAATAAGACACCATACATTAATCAAATAATGAAAAATCTTCATAATATATTTCATGATATTTTTTTCATGATTCCTAATATAATTCAACAAGTATATTGATACCAGTAATACAATCATATATTAGTTGAAAGAAAAGCTAGTGAGTAGAATTCAGCTCCAACAAGGTACAAAGGATGACAATTTTGTTTTCTGTTTTTATTTTTCATTTTTAGAAAAAAAAATACAAAAACAAAATGTTTGGAAAGTTATTTCTGTTTTTGAAAATGAAAATAAAAATAAAAAATTCACCTTTTTTTTAAAATACCAAAAAATGTTTTCCCAATTTTTTAAAATTATTTTTTATAAAAAAGTAAAATATGATATGAAAATGATGCTGATACCCAAAAAAAAAAAACACCAAACATTGTTGTCCCAATTTAAAAAATATATATGTTTGATACGAAAATGATGCATTTTTTAACTTTCTACTGTTTTGTTACCAAAAACAAAATAATGATTCAAATATATTTTTTCAAGTTTGCATCCCAACATATAAAAGTTTCTAGTGTGAGCTCCGGGTTTCGATGCAATAGTATGTTTTGAAAATCAGATTGGTAAGCAAACCGAAAAAGAAATTGATAAATGGGTTACCGGTTTAACTGTTAAGTTAAAGCGGTCGAACCGTGACGTCATAATTAAGATTATAAATTATAAATAAATAAATATATATATAAATACTCAAATAAAAATAAAAATTGTTACATAATATTTATTAATAATATTTAATAAAGTCGTAATTGATAAGAAAAAGTCACTTGTTTTAAAATGTTTTAAAGAAATTAAATTTTTTTAACATTCCCTCCAAACAAATTGATTGAATGCTAGATTTAATTTTAGAGGGAAATGGAATTTTCAACTCTCTCTCCAATCAATATGATTCAAATAATTTGATTGAATCTCGCATAAAATTTTGTAGGTTTTCTTTGAAAAGCCTTTTCCTATAAATAGCAATAGACTTTCATAATCTCCTCAAACTTACAATGAGACTCCTCCTTATGAGAGGGAAGAGTCTCATGAAGTAAGAATTTTTAGTCAAAACTTTGAAATATATAAGAAAGAAAGAAAGAAAGAAAAGAAGAAAAAAAGAAAAGTATATATAACAGAACCGGCCGGGTCTCAAAACCCGGTTCGGGTCACTGGTTCTGGCGGTTCGACCGCCGGTTCTGCTGATTTTTCAATTTTACACCGGTTTTGCCCTTAGTTCAAGTTTAAAGGGTTTTTCGGACCGGAACAAGACCTGGTTCCCGATCCAACCGGTCCGTCCGGCCGGTCCGATCTGGCTTTCTAAATAATGGTTCAAGAGTTTACAAATACAAAAGAATAATATTAGAGGTTTCAAATATTTTATCAAATGTCTCATATGTGTGTGAGACATTTATTATGTGGATCCCATGTAGGTTACACTTATGTAAAACATTTGATAAAATATTTGGTAAAACATTTAAGGTCCCTAACATTACTCAATATAAAAACTAATCAAACAAAAAACACACAAATATATAGAATTTTACAACTTTTATCAATGAAATTTCTTTATATAAAATTTTATCCACTCATATATATATTTTTCTCAATGCTATAACAAATATTAGTAAGGGAGTTTCTATTTACGTGTCGTCTCAATTCATATCATCAAATATGAATTTTGAACCAAAAAAAAATAAAAATAAATAAATAATCAATTATTTGGATTAATATAAAATAGTGCCATCATTCAAAATTTGTATCAAATAATTAATTTTTGTTTTGTTGAATTGTTTAGGGACACTTATTCATAAATTATTCTTCACTATTTTAGTCTAAATTATTTTTTTATGTTGCCATAAGTTCTATGAATAATATAGTTATCATAATATTCCTAATAATAATATTTACATTAACAATGTAAATGTTCTGTAATGTGAACATTCACACCTTAAATGTGAATATTCATAAGTTAATATGAATATTCTCATTGTAAAATATGAGTGTTTACATCACCAAGTTGCTAATCGTTCAAAAAAATATTTGTAATAATAAAATTGTTCATTAAATATCTTAAATATGAGAATTAAGATTTGATGAATTTATTAACAAGTACTTAAAAAATGATTTTCTAATTAAATTTCAAATAGTTTAGGAATTAGATTCTCTCTAGTCAACTATGTGGATTGGGCTGTGCTATTCGGGCCCATAAGGCTCACTACGATTCTTGTTTTGATAATTTAAATCATTCAATATGTAGAGCTTGTCGAGAATTTCGTTAAATAAACAATCACATTGATCGGATATCGATAGTTACTTGATTAAATCAAATTTTTGTCAATAATTTTTTTAAAAATCATATTTACAGTAGACAAAAATATGATTTGTTTAAGTGGGTGTTGATATCTGATTAACGTGATTTTAAACAAAAATAAAATATTCATCAAATTCTACACATTAAACGATTTGAATTATCGAAACAAAACCCTCGGCATCGGATCTCTAACGCAACAACATGGAAGAAATTTAAATCACTTGTTTAAAAAAAAAGAAAAAAGAAATATAAATCGTGAAAAGACAATTATACCCTCGTAATTACCTGCATCTAAGCCTCTCTGACGCAACAAACCCATTACGCTTCGCTTAAAACCCTCCGGCGAGCCACGCCCCAATCTCCGCCACGCCTCCTCCGCTTCCGCCAGAATCATCCGCCTGACGCCGCCGTCCTCGGCCTCCTCCGCCCCCTCTCCGCCGCCCATCAAACTCATCAACACCTTCTTCGTCTCCACCTCCTCCTCCTTTCGACTCCTCTCTTCCTCATCGCATTCTTCTCCAACTCTACAATCTCTCTCCAAGAACGATTCCACCAGCTCCGACAGATCCACCGATCTCTCCTCCTCGGCCACCGCAGAGTGCTCGCTTCCGCTGCTCTTGAACAGCAGAGCCCGAGCTAGATCATCGAAAGCCGCCGAAGATCTCTTGAACCCCAAAGCATTCTTCGCCATTCTTGCTCTCAAAAAAAATGTCAGTCCTCTCTCTCTCTCTCTCTCTCTCTATATATATATATATCTCTTCTACACTATATACATATATGTATATGTGTATTTATAGATTTATTTAGATGGATGCATTATCTGCATGACTTTATTGATAGATAATTATCTGTTTACTCATTACTGGTTTATCTTTTTCTGAGTTTTGGCTGTTTTGGGAGAAAGAGAGTGTGTGTATTCATGTATGAATTGATGGGGATGTCTGTTACATGTATATATATACTACTGACTGAATACTTAGGGGTATACGTGTCATTTTCTGATTATTTATTATTTAATTTTTTTTTAGTTGATATATAAACTACACTTATTTTATGTTTGAAAAAAAATACAACACTCACAATTTAATATAATTATACTAATTTATCTTTAAATAGAATTAAAATTATTGCAGATGTTATGAAGCTATACATAATCATAGTGTAAAATTGATGACAAAGTTGTTTTTTAATTAATATGATTAACAAATTATTGATAAAAATAAGATTAAATATTATGTGAATTAAAATTTGAAGATTATATTTGAATTATGAATTTTGGTATTAAAAAGAGAAAAGAAAATATAAGAAAAATGTAAATAAAATATAAAAAAATTTATTTTCAATTTTTTTTTATTCAAATCTATGATGCAAGTATTATAAAAAATAGTTAATATTATAATATTAGAATTGTAAAAATTATTGTAGCTTGATACACTATAAAAAAAATTAAGATTTTGGAGATCAAAATTTAGGGATAAAATTATTTTTTAGGAACCAAATATTTTTGTTGTAAAAAGTGTTGTTATTATATTTTTAGAAATGAAAATTGAACATTAGTAATAAATTATTATCTTTTTTTAACCAAATTTTTTATCCCAAAAAATAAATTATTTTGAGAACAAATTATTTTGTTCTTAAAAGTTTATTTATTAGTGACATTTTCAAAATTTTGTCACTAAGAGTGTATTTGTTTTGAGAGATTATTTTATGGGATTGGACTATTAGTCCATTTAGACTAATAGTCCATTGTTTGGTTCAATTTTTTTGCTCCGGATTAATAGTCTCTCCGGACTATTAGTCCCTCATATGAGGGATTATTGTATCCTAGGGGGAGAGGTGAGATTATTTCTATGGGATTGGTATCCCATAAGACTAATGTGTGAAATGTCCATTTTACCCTTATACTATTACTTAATAAACAATTAGAAAATGGTAAAATACTCTTTTGAACATTTATAAATTATTTTTTTAGTGTTGTTAATTTAAAATTATATATTAAGTAAAAAATAAAAATTATAAATTAAATTTAATTAAAAATAATAAATTAAAAATTATGGCCTTATAATTTTTTTAGTGTTGTTAAAAAATTAAATTTATATATTAAATAAATTTATTTTTTTAGTGTTGTTAATTTAAAATTACATATTAAATAAAAAATATAAATTATAAATTTAATATAATTGAAAATAATAAATTAAAAATTATGGCCTTATAAATTAAAATTTTTTAGTGTTGTTGAATTATAAATTATAGATTTCAAATTTAAAATTATATATTAAATAAAAATTATAAATTACAAGGATAAAATAGTCTTTTGAACATTTATCCTTATCCAATCTGTCTCACCAAATATTGGATTTACTAAAAATATTCCAATCTAGACGTCTAATCTCATGACTAAACAAACATAGGATACAAATCCAATCCAACCAAATTGTCCGGGGACAATGTATCCCAAGACTTACAGTCTGATGGATTATAATCCCCCATTATTCAGTCGTCCAAATAAACACACCCTAAAAGCTTTGTTTTTTACTTTTCAGGACTACCTTTTAGTGACTATTTTAAGACGATAGAAATTAGTCTCTTAATATCTTTTGCAATAAAATTTTTATTTTTAAAAGTAAAAAAAATTAATTTTTAAAATTTTTATATATTGTAGTGATATAATGACAACGCATGAAAAGGGACAAAATTTTAAAGCCAACACATGGTGGAGAGAGAGAGAGAGAGTGAGTGTGTGAACTTTGGATACTTTTTTTGTTTTTGTTTTTAGGAAGCAGTTGGTTTAAGGAGGAGTTAAATGATTGTCTTAGTTGTCAAAGTATTGAAAGTGGCCAATTTTCAGGGACAGGTTCATACTAGGCATCATCACCTTGCTATGGATAAGGTTGATTATCTGTATCCTACATGCATTTACTTTTGATTGCCTTTTTTCCTAACTAATTTTTGGAAACTATTTTTCTCCAACTTAATTTTTGTCAAATTGTATTGATGTAATGGAATCAATACAATTTTTACACTTTACTATGTTTAGAATAAATTGTTGAAATATTTAGATATATTAATCTTTTTTTATAAAAATTTTACTAACTTCATTTTTTTAAAAAAAAATTAACTATTATTTTCTTTTCTTTTTCATATCTTTTTTTTTATTACACCTTTTCATTTCTTTCAACGCTATTATTTATTTGGTACATATAGATATAGTGTAGTATTAAAAAAAAAAAAAAACTTAAATCAATGTGTAACAATAGAGAAATTATTGAGTATTCTTGGAGGAAGTTTAAGTGCCCTTCAATAACAATTAAGTCTAAAAATAGTAGAATACTAGTCGTAGATTGCAATTTTTGGGTTTTGAACTAAACAATAAATAATTTTGAGTGCAACACTAAATGAGACTTAATGCATAGATTAACTTTGTGCATGGATAAACCAAAGACAAATCCTCTATCTTTAGCACATGATAGTATCTCAAATTATGTGGCAAAAAAACGAATTAAGATAGAGAAAAAAAGAAGAATGAGATTAAAGGATTCAATCTCAATAAATCACATCCATGGAATACATGAATTCGTGTCTATTAATGTTTTTGGGTAACAAATGTACAATCTCAATGTTCACTATTTTATTTTAATCAAAATAGCAGTTAAAGAAAAAATGAAAGAATAATAATTTATGAACATATAAATCTCATGAACTAATTTCGCTTAGATGTGTGATGATTGAGGGGATGCTATTATTTTATTTTGAATATCAATGTGTTATTATTACATCTACAAATAAAAATAATTCATAAAATTTATAGGTTTGTATAACAATTTCCAAAATGAAAATGAAAACTCAATAAAATGCTCACTAGCAGGACACCTCCCTCTCTATAGTTGGGTCACCTTCTCACTATTATTATTATTAGGATCATTGCCTAATATTGTCACCAAAAAAAAAAAAAATACTATGGTCAACTTTCTAAGTTTTTCTTTTCTTCGTTGACTCGACTCGACTCACATTAAAGTTTTTTTTACTCTTTTTTTGATATAATCTCAAAGATGTACGGTACAATATTAATGACTTCAATAAAGATTACAATAATTGCTCAGAATCCAAATCTATTTTATACGTTACTAAATAAAAGTCAAAATTTTTCTCTTTTTTTTAAACTTAAAGTTTCTCTTGACAAAATAAAGTTAAAATTATTTGATAATTGTGAGATAATAATGTCCTTATTCAATTTGTTAAAGTTGCGTCAAAATGATCTTATAAAAATGTGACACTCACAAATATTTTGTGGCATTAATTCCACGCTTCGCAAGTGTTAAAAATAAAAACTTGAGGCGCAATTTTTAAGCTAAGAAGTGATTAAACCTTTTAATTAATTAATCTTTGGTTTAGTGTGGGAATGAAAAAAGTATAAATTTCAATGTTGAGTAACAATTATAATAAAACATTTTGCAAAAATGAAAAATTATGTATGAAAAATTTTAAAACCCTCGAAATATTCATTTGTGATTATGTTTCAATTTTAAACAGTGAATATCAATCCCAATCAAATAATCAATAACAAATCGACACAACGATTTAACATGAAAAAGTCACAATTAGAGCACTTCCAATTGCGATATTAAAAAAAAAAAATCATAGGCCAAAGTTATAAAACAATCCACTAAAAAGAATTACACATGAGTACCCTCAATCACTTAGTAAATCCATGATCGAATTGAACCAAATCCGATGTGCCTCTTCCACCACCATCTTCATTTTGGAATTGTTTTACCCAACGTTGAATTCATGATGCCGATGTCAAATTCATGACGATGAGTCACTTTGGAGTCCACCAAAACTTTAGGTTCAAGTTTTTCAGAATCTACTGAAGAGCACCTTTCCTCTTTTGTGAGTGAAATAATAAAAGTAAACCCCTTGATGATGTTAATATGAAACTCGTAAATTTATCGATCACTATCAAATCATTAAGGAAACCAATATATAAACACCTTTAAATATAGAAAACTTGGGTAGCTCTCCTCTCTGAGAATTTGGACGGGTTAAACCCTAAAATAGCTAACAGCGCACTTCATACTAAATAGAGCCACAAAGACCGCTTGGACGCACACTTTACAGCTCAAGCGGTATGACTAAAAGGCAATACTCACATATAGGCCAACCGCTCGAACGCAACATCTATCGCTTAAGTGGTAAAACTTGTCTCCTAGAAGTTCAGACATAGGTAAGGATACTGGATGAATCACTTCACCACTTACGCACAAATAACTGCTCGATCCTCGTATATAGTCAGCCGAGTGACAAACAAAGAATGTTCAATGTACAGAATGTTAACACAAATTCCTTTACACATGTATAATTCGGCTTGGATTCGCATTTAAACACCCATAGCCTCACTGAAAAAAAAAAAAAAAAAAGAATAAAATTATAACTAACAAAAGTTTTGTCCAACAGGATTGCCAATTATAAAAACCTAACAATGTGAAATTAATAGGTAGATATATGCATGGAAAAAGATGGCAAGTTTTATTCCAATTTTTACACTTCATATTAAAATATGAATAACAATTGTATAAACAATTTTAATTTACTTAAAAAATTATATTTTTAATTATAAAAATTAAACAAATTATTGGCCAGACCTAACTTGTAAAAATTGATGGGCTACACCAGCAAGCTTCAGAATGTTTTTAGAATGGACTTGAGAATTTAATTTTGTCACAATTATTGGCCAGATTTACCTCGGATCAGTACATATTGTGTTATGTAAAATTCATATCATGAATTACGTTGGAAAATGCTATAAATCCCAATTTTTTTACCAAATGAATAATTAAATGTCTCATATGGGTGTGAGGTCCACAAACCTGTGAGACATTTAGTAATTTATTTGATAGAAAATTTTGTATTCTTAACATTATCCAATTACTTTCCAAAACAAGAATCAATGGATGAGCAATATAAAGAAAAATACTAGAGATTCCAAAAGTTTTATCAAATTTTCTACCAAATATCTCACATGGGTGTAGGACACACATCATGTGGGTCCTAAGTAAGTCCTACACTCATGTGAGACATTTAATAAATAATTTGGTAAAATTTTTGAAATTTTTAGCATTACTCCAATATAAATCAAATCCCATCATTGCACCATGCAACTTTCTCTACCCAAGTCCCTCCTCACCGTAAGAAATTAAAGTTTTAGAGACAAAATTTAGAAATAAAATATTTTTATCCCCAAAAGTGTTATTATTTTATTTTTAACTACAAAATTAAACATTTAGTGTTGAATTACTAACCTTTTGGGACTGAAAGTTGTCTCAAAAAATAAATCTTTTTTGGACCAAATTATTTTGTTTCTAAAAATACATTTATTAACAGCATTTTTAAAATTGTCCCTAAAAGCTCATTTTTTGACTTTTCGAGACGACCTTTTAGCGACTATCTTTGCAACAATTGAAATTAATCTCTAAATATTTTTTACAACAAAATTTATACTTATAGAGACCCAAAAAAAAAACTCTAAAACTCTTATATGTTATAGTGCCTTCTAAATGTGAGGAATAAAATAAATAAATAAATAAAATTATGCATTTCTTATTTTGGTGATTGTTGCAACCATTCCACAAAATTGGCCTAAAAATTGGAAAGTTCCAAAAATTGTTTGGACATTTACTCGGCACGCCCAAGATTAAAAAACAACTCACCACTAATAGAACCCAAAACAAGATAAAAAACAACTTTCATTTATGTAATATAAACAAAATTCTGTAAACATATATGAAGGAATGAGAACCTTTCACTTCCAGAACATTTAATTCAAAAAAACCACCCAAAATGTATTTCATGTCCACAACCTTACAAAAACCAAAAAGTAGTATTTGTTGTTCCCACTTCACATTCAAACTTCAGATTCAAAATCTTCTAAGTTAGGACTCCACCCTCTGCAGAAGGAATAAACTGAAGAGCGTCGAAATCAAGTACCATCCATAGGAATGTCATTACTATTTGGATTTGCAAGGTTTTCCCCAAAAGGGACTCCGGAGCCAGCTCCAAAAGTAAACTCACGAGGATTAATGTTCAAAGTTGGATGGCCAAAAATTGAGGTGGCGCCAGGACTGTTGAAAGCAGGGACAGGAATTGGATCGTTTGGCTTTGGAAAACCAAAGCTGAAGGACGGCACACCCAATGACTGGAAGACAGGACTGCTGTTCTCGGTCGATCCAAAGATCTTCTGCTCGTACTCCTGTAACTTCTGGTAGACAGCTACATTTCATGAATGAAAAACTGAATGTTAAAGATTTGAGAAATTCTGCTTGTCAAATAACAAAACGAATGGCTATCAATCCTATTGCCATCTTTTGAAAATATAACTTACATCTTACACACAAAATAAAAAGGATGTCAAGATCAAAAGCTAATGGGTCCAGCTAGAGTGGTCTCTAAATATTAGGGTGCTGAGATGTTGAGAACTATTTGCATTCTCCACTTCCGTGGACAACTATTTGTTGTTCTATTAAACAGAAGTAAAGGGCCGTAAAAAGAGAAGGGAAAAAAAAAAAAAAAAAAAAAAAAAAAAGCCTGTTGACAATCCTTTTTCATGCACATTTTTGTCCACTATAACCACCTATCCTGGAGGTTGTATAGATTAATTACTTCAGTGATTTTTAGTGTAAAATCCAACAAGTTTAACAATGAAATAACTTTCACTCGTTCTATTGCCAGGGCATAGGTGCTTCACTCAGGCATAAGCAAAAGTCATTATTGCTTGGCTGAGTGAAGAGCATGGTGGTGCCCATGTGGGTATGGAGAGGGAGGGTGGAGATGGTGGATGATGATGGCAATGGAGGGATGAGAGTCTGGTGTGTTGACTGAGCAATAAGGGTAATTTGGTAAATTTATTGTAGCATGTGAAGGTAATAACATCATTTTGTGTTTTCTCTTAACAAGGTTACAAGAAAACAGGTGCAGTTTCTGAAACGTGGAGGGAGAATCTGTAATAAACTCAAGCCTCGGGGAGTGCCCATGTAATTTACCCAAAAGCTAAAAAACAACTGTCAACAATCCTTTTTTCATGTACATTTGCATCCAATATAATCAGCTACCTCAGAAGGTTGTATACATTAACGACTTCAACAAATATTTACTGTAAAAACCAACAAATTAACCGTGAAAAGAACTTTGGCTCATGATATAGCCAGGGCTAAAGTGCTTTGCTCAGGCAAAAACAAAAGCCACTATTGACCGGTATTAGAGTTGCGCTAAATGTAATACAGTAATAGAGATTGGAGTTCGTAGCGTATCTTAAGAAGAGCACAACCATACACAAACACATACAAACAAGGCATCCGAGTTTTACTTCTTGGCCAATAATGATGTTTCTCTACCGCCCAATCCTACAACATGACATGCATACACCGGTACTAATATTTTAATTTCATTAGCAACAAATTTAAAATTTAGTTAGCTAGTAACTCATAAGAAGTGATTGTGTATATTAATGGATGAAAGTTTATTTATTTGCTGTATAAACTACATGGCATCGGTACAGACCTTGAGTTAATTCAACAGATGGTCTCCGCTCTTTCACCCATTGGTAACCTTGTGCAAGTCTCCATCCTTTGCTCTTCATCAAGTAAGCTATCACAATTGCTGGCGACCTGTTGAAAAGTAGCGTAGTTATAGTCCCAACAAACAAGATCTCCAGTAAGAAATTATTCTGTCGGGCAAATGCAAAAAGATCATATACAAATCTTGCAAACAAGAGATTAAGCAGCTAAATTTATCTACACCAATAAAGTACAACCTGGCCTGCGATCCAATGGTATACTTGTCCACCTAGCTGGTGGAAGTCACAAAATAAAGTCCTCTATAGCTCCTTCTCATCATATTTATAGTCAATGATACCACTTTTTAACATCTTAATGATGGTCCACTAGCGCACAACCAGAAGTTAACCAAAAATTAAGGGAAAGGGGAGGAGGGGAAAGCTCATAATAAAACTCACCTGCTTTTTCCAGACATGCAGTGGACAAGAACACGTGCCCTGTCCTTTTCACATTGCTCTGCAAAGCAAAGTTCAGCCAAATTAGCCAATTAAACTACAGTAAACATAAACAACAACTGCCAATGAAATTAAGAGCATCCAAAGTTCTCATGATGCAACTTAGAAATACAGATTAATTATGGCACAGTAATTGGAGCAACATGGCTGATTAAATTTTACATGCAATGGAGCCTATGAAACCATGAGTGATAGGTTAGCACAGTACAAGATCAGCCAGTTATAACTATGAAGTGTGGGATTAGTTCCTTCAACTAGAACAGAACTGAAGGGCGAAAAACAAAATCAAATCAAACGAGACCAAATCAAAAAGGGGAAGGAAAAAGACATTACTCGACTCCCCCAACCCTTTCCTCTCCTTCTTTGGGTACCCAAAACTCCAACCAGAAAGTTGTTCACCCACAGAAGACGGCATTTCCCAATCCACATCGCAAATTATACCTACTCCACCCTTCCAACAATAAACAAAACAAAATGAAGCAGCTGATTACCACCTACCGCATACAATATGAATTTTAACACTTTTGAAGTAGCAGAAAGTTTCTGACACTGGATACTAGATATAGATTCTTTCTTTGGAACCAAGATGAAAAAGGTAGCATTCAAACTATTTGTACAGCTATCGCTTTCAGAAACCTCTCCCATCACTTTAACGCAGTCCTCTTCAACAACCTCCCAACCCTTCTAGTAAAAAGCCATATAAACCTAAAGTTTTATCATTGACTATTTGTGCAACTTCTGTTGCAAAATGGTCATACATTGCAAAGCCTCAAAGGTCCACCAACCAGATGAAGACCATATCAATACATTGGAATTTTATCTCCTTCAGCCTCTTAAATACCCTCAGTTGCCTCACAGTACTCAATATGACTTGATAATCTATCCACATTAACATGAACTTTAAGTTGTCTCTGTGAACCAAGAATCCCTAAAACTTATAGAGAATCAGAGATATCATTGAAATGATGTGAAACCAATTATCTGTGTTCTGACTTTTGAAAGCAAAATTAATTCAAAACCCAAATTCAACTTACTTTTTTAGTTTCAACCAATTCAATCTTGAGGTTCTTCCATGTTACCGTCATTGTACAAGCACACCAAAGCAAATGAACAAACTGCTTTGTTACCAATATTGATGCTTTTATTTTATTTTATTTTGTTTATTTTTGATAGGCACATATTGATGCAATTAAGAGGCCTCAAAAGCATCCTCCATAATTATTTATTCAACATTTTTCTCTTTCTTTTTCTTTTTTGATTGGTAAAATTATTTCACTTGGAGGCACCAAAGGGGGCTCAGCCCCTGTTCATTTGCATTTATTTATTTTATTCTGCTTTTAATGTCAATTTGCAATAAGTTGCTTTAAAGGGCATCCAAGTATTTATTTCCATTCAGCTCATGCTTGACCACACCTTGAGATAATAAAATAGGCAATCAAAGACTTCCTAGCTACGTCAAACCACCTTACACAACCGTCTTTCATCTTATCCTCAACTAGCACATGATTTTCTCTTCAAGATACATCAATTCCTCAGTCTTTTCTTATATTTCCACTCATTCATCTAAACATACTTAATCTATCTTTTAATCAACTTGTAATATGTTTCCTTCAATTTGATCAAACATTATATGGCCAAGCCATTGTTTATACTATCTTTCCTCAAGGTTTCCCATGTTAAATCATTGTGTATACCATCTTACTGCGATTTGTGTGTGAATGGCCTTATCTTCACG
>CM069911.1:33655374-33893640 GCA_036172215.1 Camellia granthamiana | reverse complement strand
ATGGCCTTATCTTCACGTGAATTGATCATTAATTGGCATAATTAGTAATTGGACTTTGTAACTTTAATTGGCTAAAATGTTCCTTTGGGTTTGTCCTATTCACCCCCCTCTACAAGCAAACAGGCTTGTGCCCAATGATTTCAAAGGCTTTCATTGATGATCATATCCAATAAAAAGGCCTATACAATCCAGAAAGATGACAACAAAAAAAAAAGAGAAAAAAATGTTTTACCTTAATGAACAGAATTTAGACTCGAGGGAAGAAAATTGCAAAAAACAAGAAGAGAAAGAGATAATTCAATTAGGTCCTAAACCAACAAACTTGTGCATGAAGAAAGTGGTAAAAAATAGAATTCTATCACTCCAATGATGTGTCCAAAAAGAGGGAGGGCTCAGCTAAAAGCTACATATAAATTCATTAGAGAATCTGTCTAAGGAGATTTCCACCTGCCCTAAGTTTCGGGAGTTGCAGCCAGTAGTTTATCACTCTATCTCTTATTTCCTTAATCAATATTTTGTATTTACCAAAAATTCACTCTAGTTTTTCCACATAAACTGTATCTACAACAAACAATAAGGATTTCATATAGAGCACTCCTGGGACCTTGAGTTATCTTTATATTTTATATACGCATTTGAGTTATCAAAATTTAGATAAGCTTTTCTCAATGAATTTCAAGTCACCAAAAAGTATTCATAGCATATCAGCCTGATGGAACTAACATCCTCTTCTTTCTTTACAAATACTTAATTTGTAATTAAAGATTATGCATAACAACCAACATTCTGAAGCTTCCTCTGAATTTGGAGCTATAACAAAACTTGATTCAAGATTGCTATTCTAAAGCCTCAAGTATTTGAATCACTAATGAGTTACATAATAAAAAATACTTAGCAAAAGAAAGGGTGTTTCCAAATATTAATTGTGAGGAGGCCTTTTAAAATTTATCGAAAACAACATGAACAATGTCTTCCCCAATACAAATCTCATAAGCTATACGCAATTGGTACAATAATTACAATCCTGTCCTGACTAGCATAAAAATATGAAGAACTTTCTAAACCAAAAGAAGAAACCTTTAACAAGAAGCATTATTTCACAGCATACGATGTAGATATACGCACCTAGAATTTGGATGGCATCATCAAAAGGTAAGCTTTTGTCATCTTGGAGACAATGATATGTAAAGGAGTTTTTATAAAGATTTTGACAAGAAGGTACCGTCTGCAGACATAGAAAATAACCAATAGAAGAATATGTCAGATCCCAATTAAACTCGACCAGGTCACTATTTCAATTTAATGGCCTAAAGCAAGATAAAAAAAAAAAACGGTTGTACACCAATTAGAAGAAACTCATGTTTCATATGCTAAATGGTATTTAAAAAAAAAACTCTCAGCAATTCTGTTCCTAGAAAGAGATAGTGGATCGATGTACTTTTTCACTAATAGAAATGAACCCATATCCTAATGCTAAACAAAACTGCAACAACAATAATAAGCAATAAATTTAGGGTTATTTAGTTATTAATAAAATAAGAAAACCAAACACTAATATCACCATTTGAGAAAACCACACAGTGATCCCCCAATTCATGTCCAGCGGCTCCTACCTTCCGCATCCAAAGATTAAAAAAAAAAAACTCCTTTTAATTTTTATATGCATCAACATTGTACAACAAATATTGAGTCATCTGCATCTGCTCGACCTATTATTGGGACCTAGGTCAAATCCAAAATCATATTCACATAAACTAATAATATCAGTAGTCCCAATTATTGTCACTGTCTACAGCACAGATATCTACAAATATCATTAAACAATCCTGTTTCATTGATCGATGTCCAGACACAAATAGATAAGCAAGAATTTCATCCCAAACCTTAAATTCAATCAACTAACTCCAAACAATTCTGTAAGAGATTCACATTAACTAATATAGTCCATAAAAATGTAAATCCCTATACTGCACTCAATTTACCCAGAAAATTGAATTAGAACTCTTTTTCCATCAACCAATCCCCATTGAATTTACAAGAAAATTCACAGCAACTATGACCCAAAAGATTAAACAGCACAGATATGATCTAATAGATTGAATTGCTCAAAAAACTGATCAGTAAAGACAAAAACTCACATTGAGAATACGAGAAATCCCTTGAGTCTTGAGAAGCTCCGACCTCGACGCATTGTCGTAGCTACCGAGATACAGGAACTCCGGCAAGATCTCCGACGGAAAAGCACTAACTTGGAGCGAAGTTTTCTCCGATACCTCCGGCATACGGTGGCCACAAATCCCACAAACCTCGCCTTCCTCGTATTTGTGGTAGTGCCCACAAACCCCACAAGGGTTTTCCCTCTCTCTCTTCCTCATACCGATCGATTCAGACCCAAAAAACCAAAAACCCAGATCAAGAATTCGACTATAGAGCTTAGATGTACGAGGATTCAAACAAAGAGAGTGAAAATTGGAGATGGGTATGAGTGAATTGAGTGAGACAGGACTGGAAAGGAGTAGCGAAGCTTCAACAAAGAATGGGGTTAAAGATTTGTTGGATTTGTTAGCGTTTGTTGTCCTCTGTAGAATTGGTGAGCATGGGGGTTTGCGGGTATTGTTGCGTTTCGTTGTGTGTGTAGAAAGCCGAGAACGCGACAGAGAGTATTGGATTGGAGCGGATTTTTGATAGGCGGTATCATATAAGTGAAGGAAAAGCCCAAAAGATTTCCGTTTTTATGCTTTCATTTCACATGGTGCTTCACAAAGATGCCTCCTTAGCTGGTTCTCGACTTTCATAATTTTGTTTTGTGCCTTTGATTTGCCAATCATGGAAAATATTATGAGTTTTTTGTTTTATTTTATTTATTTATGATTGGCAAGTAGATAAATATTACAAAATGAATTGTGTAGAGGGTAACCCAAGGGGTTGTGGCATTGTGGTAAGGGCTTGGGGTTTAAGCCCCAAGGTCACAAGTTCAACTCCCAACCCCCCTTGGGCCAATCTCCTGGGCGGAAGCACTGTTGGTTAGGAGGTTGGACCTCAAGTTGTCTAGTCAGCACTTGGTGTGGGTTCAATGCTCCCCCGCTGTGCGAGTCCTGACTTAAGCGGAGCTTGTCTTGGGAGGTCGGGGCAAGTTCCCAGGTTATAGTCTCCTCGCTCGGAACGGCTAACAGGACACCTTGGTGATCTCTGCAAGGGGCGCTGCCTTGAACCTGCGGGAGGGTAGGGAGGATTTTCCTGTAACAAAAAAAAAAAAAAAAAAAAAAAAAAAAAAAAAAAATTGTGTAGAGGGACGGTTTGTTACCTTTTTGAGGGGATTATAACTTATTTTGGTTTGAGAGTCTTCTGTATAGTATAATTTCTGTTTATAGTTTATTAAGTAAAAATAATTTGAATAAGTTAAAAAAATATTAATTATTTGAAAGTTAAGATAGGGATACTTTTAACTTCTACTTTTTAATTATCAACTCTTAACTTAAAAAAACTCCATCAAATAAAGCCAGAGTAACGTTTTAAAAGTATTGAACACTAATCTATTGTTAATCGCAGTATTACATTACATTGATATTAATAAGGGAGAAAGCTTAGATATTTTGATAAGAAAAGTACTATATCCATAATTACTATAGCCATTTAACCATATATACTTCGTTTTTTCTTTTTTGGTGAAAATCATATACTTACATTTGGTTGTTGCTAAGGAGAGGTGTAATAATGACCCGGCCTGACCCGGTTCACTTGGGCTTGGGTTGGCTCGTGGCAAGCCTTGTGGGCTCCTGCCAAAATTCAAATCGAAATTGAGCCTGTCTACTGGTCAAAAAATTAGCCTGTCTACTGGTCAAAAAATTAGGCTTCGGCTTAGGGGTATTTGGATCTCGAACGAGCCGGTGGACTAGGCTTCGGACGGGGGCCAACAGGCCTATGCCTAAGCTTGGGCTTGGGTTAGGCTTGAACAATTTTTTTATATTTTTTCTACCAAAAATGACACCGGATCTCGAGTGGATCAAGCCTTCAGTGGGTTAATGGACCGGGCTATGGGTCTAATTTATGGGTTAGATTAGGCTTCAAAATAACAGTTCATGATCCCAGGTTGGGATTGGGCCCAGGGCTTTAACTGGCCAACAGTCCACCCCAAGCCACTAACAAGCTTCAGGCCATCCATGAATCGCAACCTATTTGTACACTCTTATTAAGGGAAGTAATTGAATTAATAATTTAAGGAGTTTAGTCATTTTAACGTGACTTACTTGATAAGACAATACGGTAATATTTGATACCACAGTGTAGTGATTCAATAACATTATCTAGAAAAATGATTGGTAGCTCGAAAAAAGTGGCCCAATTTTGGCTCAAATCGCAAAACGACGTCGTTTTGCGATTCTTTTTTTTTTCTTTTTCTTTTTCTTCCTTTTCTTTCTCAACCTTTTCTTTCTTTCTTTTCTTCTTCTTCTTCATTGAACACAGGAGAAGAACAGAGGGGAAGAGGAGGAGAGAGGGAGAAAGAGAGAGGAGAGGAGAGAAGGGCCCCTCCTGTGCCTCCGCCGTCGCCGATCGTCGCAACATCTCCGATCGTTGCAGCAGCTCCGATCGTCGCAGTCCCGCGCAGCTCCGCCTCCGGCCCCGCCTCCTCCAGCCCGATTTTGATGGCCCCCTCCCCTCCAGTTCTCCTTATTCCTCCTCCTTCCTCTTCTCTTCTTATTCTTCTCCAAATTCAAGCCAAATTCGAGCCTCCGAATTCGAGCTACGAATCGGAGTTGCATCATCTATTGTGTTCAGGTGAAAAAAATGAGCGGGAGGCACACTTTATTCATAAAATTTTATTTGAGTTTCTATATAGGCACTATTAAATAGTAGATAGATAAAATAAAAAAATAAAGGTCGTCCCACTTATCATAAAATCTCTCTAAAATTGATGATGATGGATAATATATAAGGATTATTCAAATTATATAAAGCGTAGCTTAGTGGACAGACTTCTTTTCAGTTCGTGATTGGATTGGAGCGTGTTATTAGTTCTATAACGGCTCATCACGGGGCTTGTTTCGATGATCCGAACCGTTAATGTGTAAAATTCGTCGAGTACTTTGTTTTTATAAAAAATTACATTGATCAGATATCGATAGCTATTTGATCAAATCAGATTTCTACCAACGGTAAATATAATTTTCAAAATAAATTATTAACAAAACTCTGATCCGATCAAGTAGCTATCGATATTCAATCAACATGATTTTTTACAGGAATAAAATACTCGACGAGCTCTACACATTAAATAGTTCAGATTATCGAAACAGGACCTGTGGTGAATCCCATAGACCCAACAATACTATCTAGTTCACAAAATATACTGGAAACAAGCCTAACCCAACCTTAGCATACACGATTACTTTTGCTTCTTGATGATTAAAATTCCAAATCTATCCATTATTAAAGGCAACTCAAGCTATTCTTAAATATTTTGAGTTGCTTGCAACTTTAATTTGGATCAAAGATACAATTTTTACTAGAAACTTACAAGTCAAATCAAAGATTGACGAAAACATTAGTTTATCCCCGTACTCAACGAATTTGCAATATTTTGACCTTACAAATGAATGAAAAATGTTGAAGAAATGCAAGCAAATCTACTCAATCAGTCCAACTTTCATTTCTTCTACGCAACAAATTTGCAATATTTTTACCCTACAAATCAATGAAAAATGTTGAAGAAATGTAAGTAAATCTACTCAATCAGTCCAAACTCCCGTTTCTTCTACTCACTTGCTTGATGAGTATTTTTGCACACCTCTATCGATTAGAGTAATTACTAACAACTTGCGGGTAATACTTTTCAACCATTTAATTCAATGAGGCGTTTGAAACATATCATATACTTTTATTTCACAGTAGCAATGAACAACCAAAGAGGACCCTAGTGGTCAATGAACTTCTAGCTTCAAAGAAATACAAGTGCCAAGGAAGGGAAGATAAACCAATTAGAAAATCTACCAACACTTTTTAATCTGATTCTACATAAACACGAGTAAAATGAGCAGTACAACAAAACTGAAGACAATCCAACATAGCTGATCTCTGCTACCGTGTTAGAACAAGAATCATAAGAATGAGCAAAAGAAAAAACTACCTGACCATTTGAATCTCTAACAACTTCACCCAATCCAGCCACACCAAAATTATTGAACTTCCCAAAAGAAAAAGCCAGCTTACTCCATTTTAACAATTGAGCTGAGGACAATTTCATCTTAATATGAAGAAGATGACATTATAGTTTTCAATTTTATAATTGGATGGTAAGATTTCATCCAATTTACACATCTGAGTGGTGTAAGCGAGTACAAATGAAACAACTCTACATGGGTTGAAACAGAACCCTCCATATGGAACAACACTATACATGGGCTGAAAATGTTACATATAGCACCATTCTGAAAGCACAAGAACAAATGCTTCTCAATAAATTGGATGCCAACGAAGATCATATGATTCTGCATAAGCCACATCACTGCAAATTTTAACATTACAGTCCGAACAGATTATTTCAGCATTCCGAAGGGTGAACCCGTGAATGATGGGCAAAGGGAATCCATTCGCGAGGTGTAAGTTCACGTACGGCACGAAAACAGTTTCAATAATAGTCCACATAAATGGCTGCCAAAAAACAAAATATGTATATCACAGCAAGTTGTAAAATAAAAAGTTTCAAGAAGGTAAGTGAAACTTTTCCAAGTTTTCCACTCATGGAAGCAGACTAAGAAAACAAGAGTTTAGAAGATAGGATCAAGTTTGCTGACTTTATTATGATATATATGTTTATTTATTTTCACATTAATGTTCATATCATATGCAAAATATTCAAATATCAAGCCATAATATATCTTCGACAAGTTAAAGAGAGCATTTCACTTTTGTTTGAATTTTGAAGTATGGAAAATCGTATCACAATCACAACAAAACCCTCAAACAATGATGGGTTCTTTTCTCCAAGGATCTATACCCATTGAAACAACTAAAGCCTTTGCCTGGAAATATATGTATCTAGTATCTACTATAGTGAACCTGTAACAAAAGCAAATAATTATCATTTAAACTAAGCAAAATCGTGATCTTAGGTTTAATGGCTATATTGGCCTCCCTCCTCCTATATAATGAATTCCTTCTGGGATGAGAGCACATTTATCATTTGCATCGACAACATACAAAACTTCCACACCAATGTTGATGCACTCCATATTCAGTAGAAAAATTAAACTTTTAGGGAGTCAGATCAATGTACAAATAGTCCCAAAAAAGTCCGCCATACTCTTTGGACCTAAAGGGCACATGATGATTCAAGCTGAACTAGGAAAAAAACTAAATAATATAATTCACAACACTGCATTACCAACTCCATCAAACAATAAAAAAAAGGGGTGTTTATACAGTTTCAAGAAAGTTGCAGCATTTTTTGAACCAGAGGACATGACATGACATGAGTTTGACTAGTCAGAGCTTCATTTGTGGCTGAAATGCCTAATTCGGGAAGCAATACAAAAAACCCCTTTCATGCATGGAGCATGCAGGAAAACTCATAACCCCCCCCCCCCCCCCCCCCCCCCCCCCCCCCCCCCCCGCGTTCTAACAGATAGTGAACATCCCAGGCTTGAATGGAGAAAAAAATTTATGTTTCTCAAATTCCCTGTTAAGGGGTTCATTGGTGGTATTTTGCTCAGAAAAAAGGCCTTTCTAGGTTCTGAAAAAGAACTGCAACAACAACAATAACAACAGCCGCTGCCACTGCCACCAACTTGGATAAACATCCCCAGTCTTAGAATCTTACATATTTCACCAAAAATATAAGCGCATGCAGCATGAAACTGATCAAGCAAATTTGTTTCATGGTAACACTCAATTACCTGAATTAGGTACATTCGCAGGTTGCCAATTTTACTCCACTTCAACAGCATAGAAAAATCATTCAATTTCACACTGCCACCTAGGTTATTCTTTATGATTTTAACTGAACCAGAACCACGGATTACCTGCACCAAGAATAAGACAGTGTCACGGTGATAAGACGAACATAAAAAGGGGTTCCAACTACAGATAAAATCTCCACAGTCATTCTTAATATACCAAAGAATTGGCTCGTCTGAGAAGTCAAGGTTTAGAAAAATGAAAACCATAAACTTTATCTCAGTAGAGCATAAATGCATAACCTATGTGGCTATGCTTATTGTTACTCTTACTTGCAGCCACATTAAAGATGCTAGTGACAAAGAGGCCATAGAGATTAAAATTAAACAGACCAACCAGCAATAGATCAGGGTGTGGAGGAGGCAGCAATGAAAAAAAAGCACACCAATCAAATTAAAAGATACTAAAAACAAGTGAAATAACGGCTTTCAAGCAAATTCTTTGTTTCTGATCAATAAGCTTACCAATGAAATACAAACAACTGGAATTACATCACCGGCTTCCAAAACATCAATGATCAAGTCTGCATAAACAGTAGCATCAATATTATTGGATGAAATCCTTATGTCCGGAGGAGAGGATAGAGAAATGTTCATGTTCATATCATCATTTGGGTATTTCTTGTACAGTTGGGGAATAATGAATCTCCATCCAGCAGTGTTCAAAAGAGACTGATCTGGTACTTTATCAACAATCCATTGCATAAATTTTGCCTGAACAAGAAAATAAATTTATTATTTAACCAGCAGAGAAATCACTAAAGGCAAATACAGTGAAGCATAAGGGTCAGATCATGCATTAAATTGTGCGAACCATTTTGTATAAACTAACGTGCAATAGATCTTAAATAATCTGCAAAAAATAAGAATAAAATGTGAAATAGAATCTAATAAATAGATAGTTATTTATTTGAAAACAAAAAAACAGAGGTTGGGGTGAACATAAGGCCAACATGAGACATCCCAAAGCATAGCAAACAAAGGGAATTAAATATTTTAACTTAAAACTTGCCAAGGGAATCAAAAATATTTTAATTTCCTACAACTGTTTCATATTTTTTCTTTAATTTTCAGTCAGGCAGTTTTGTAATTGTGTGCTTTGCAGTATAAAGAGTGAGCTGCCAGAATGGGTATGTTTATGAGATGATTTTCTTGGTTTTCGGTCAATTTAATAGCCTTAAGAGGCCTAGACATACAACATTGCCTTGGCCTTTTTCATGGACCCTAGGAATTACTAGGGCACCAACTAAGAAGCATGGACACATCCCCTTAGGGGATGTATGTGTCAGACATGGACATGCCACGTGATACATGTTGGACATGCATAATTCCAGGTCTATTTTTTTTATTTTTTATTTTTAATTTCTGTTGCCAGACAGGCAGCGAACACTCCTTGTACACGTTTGTCCCTTCTGAGACAATTGCCGGACAAAGCGGTGGCCAACGATAAAATGAAATAAACAACCTTGTTCGTTCAACCTATTGGAGCCCCATATCTATGAAAGATAACTAATAAAAAGGGCAGTTCTAGTGCCCGAGGCTCCTTCCTAGGGCAGGGGGTCAAAGATACTATGATATACTACGGCCTGGTTTGGGGTGTTCCAAAAAATCAAAAAAGTCAAAAAGTTATAAAAAAAAACAAAAAAGTTATCATTATTCACAAATTAAAAATATAAAAAAATTAATATACATAATATGGCTTATCAAACCAACTTTACACAGTACCGTGACAGAATTGATGGCTTTAGTACCGTGACAGGGAAACAAAAAAAAATTACATATATAAAATCACTAAGTTGGACGGTAATGTTAGGCCCGTGGGGCCCACCACAGGTCCCTTTTTGATAATCCAAACCGTTCAATGTGTGTAACTCGTCCAGAACTATATACCTGTAAAAAATCACGTTAATCGGATATCGCTAACTACATGATCAAATCAGTTTTGTATAAAAAATGGATGGTGTTATAATTTACAGTTGACAAAAAAAACTTACATGATCAGATAGCTATCGATATTCAATCAACGTGATTTTTAATAAGCATATAGTACTCGACGAGTTCTACACATTGACGGTTCCGATTAGTAAAACGGGACCTTTGGTAGGCCCCTACAGGCTGAACAATACCGTTCAATTCAAGCCCGAAAAGGAGGCAATCATTTCTTATCTCCTAACCAGCCGACTACACTGTCAAAATCGTATGGCCTACTCCAATAACTTCTCCTATACACTTATACAATTTTTTAATATACATTTTTTCGTAAAAAGTCAAAAAATTAACCCAAACATCAATCTTTTTTTCCTCAACTTTTTAGTCCAAAGAGAAAAAAAATGCACTTATTTAGGACACCCCAAATAACCCCTAAATATATATGTGGATTTTAGAGAAGACAAAGGTATATCCTTGTAAATAATGAGATACGTAAAATTTCACACTTACATTGTAGTACAATGTTGCTGCAGAGGTAAAAACAGACTCGTCTAATGAAATTCCAAGCATTTTAGATGGATCCGTGCAAGAAACTGAAGGTTGTGGACTATTGAGATAATAATTTGGAAATGCATCTTTTCTTTTTCTTGTGAATAACCCATTGATCTCAAACCCAATGGAAGAATTGCTCAATGAAAGGTCATTCACAAACGTAACGTTCAACGAGGCAGTATCATCCACGGCGATCTCTTTTGGAAGAGCTTGCAAAAAGGAATCAAGGTCTGAAACTCCCCCTTCAAGTTTCTTTGTAATAGCATTTTCTACCGCAGACCCTATTTGCCCTTCAAAAGCATCAACAATCCTGGAAAATTAAGAAAATAAAACCACAAATTCTTCAACAATAAAGATACAAACAAATGATGCAATTCAACTACTGAATTTTTGGATAATCTATATAACAGTGCAGGTAGAAATCCACATCAATTGCCTACAATAAATAAAGAGAGCACCCCAGGTTGGTTCCTATTTATCAAACATGCTAGGAGAAAGAATCATGTGTAAAAGGAAGGAAGAATCTCTGGATCCTTTATTCTTGCATTGCTCTATTGCTTTGTCTTTGTGGAACAGATTATCCACAACGGTGGAAATTTGTTGGGTGGCTCCAAATTCTTTTTTCCATTTGCCATGGATTTTCAGGGTTTTGGGTTCAACAAGAAGGCAAAAGTGTTGTGGGGCTTTTTTTTAACAATTGTTTAAGTCATTTGGTTGGAACAAAACACAATCAGTGTGTTTGGTTTAAGTTTTTTGGATTAAGTTTTTTGAAAACTGAGTTTTTTGGTTTTCGTTTTTTTTTTTTTTTTAGTGAATATTTTAAAAATTTAAAACATTTTTAAAACTTTTTTAAAGGCACCTTACTTAGATGTATCTAAAAAACAAAAAAATTGTGAAAAAATATTTTTAAAAATTAATAAATACATAAAAATATAAAAAATGTACTGAATTCTCGTATTTTTTTTTGTATTTTTGGTATTTAGTAAATTTTTAAAAGATTTTTTTCACAAATTTTTTACTTTTTTGGCATGTTTGATTGAGTGGATTAGAGTATGGGATTGAGATTATTAATCCGTGGGGCCAATTATCCTATGTTTGTTTTAACATTTTGGTTTAGGATTATTAATCCAATGGATAATTAATCCAACAAATTTGTAGGATTATTAGTAATAGGGTAGGGGTGGGATTATTAATCCAATGGATATTAATCCAATTGGATAATGAATACCACACTAATTTAATAGGATTATTAATACTTCACTATTAGTCTTGTGAATCAAACATGACCTTTAGGTATATTTATGTTAGATATGTCTAAAAAGTTAAAAAAATTGCTTAAAATATTTAAAAAATTCGGTAAAAACAAAAAAAACACAATATGAAAGTAAAATTTTCTGAAAAGTGTTTTTAGAAAAATGGAACCAAGACAAGATGAAGGACATTGATACCTTATGGGATAGAGTTTGCTTTTTGTCAACTTTTTGGGCCTCAATTTCTATCCCTTTAGAGAAATTCCTCTCTTTTGATCACTAGCGATCAGAGGACAGTGTATGCAATGTGTAGTTTGAAATGGTGTTTATTTTCACTTTTATTTTTTCAATCTCAGTATCTTGTAATTTTCTTTTTCCTCTCTTTTAATAATATTTTTCCTTTTGTTGTTGCCGATCAAAAAAGAAAAGGAAAAAAAAGAAAGCCAACTACCAACACAAAATGCCAAAAACAGAAAAAAGAAAGATAAGCAATAGCCACTTGAAATAAGTTGCATTCTGTAATGAATTTCGTACCCTTGATAAAGCCAAGATGTTCCTCCGTCCAATATTATGGAGATATCTTTAACATAACAACCACATTCCATTACGGACAATGCCAAGGATCCTCCTTGATTCTCCAAGCCTAGAGTAAGCCCAATTTCCATGCCTTCAACCTTATCCAGAAGCAGCACTCATCAAATTCCCTTTTGAAAAACCCATTCAAAATGAGCACAAAAATAGAGACAATAAACAGATTGCATTTAGTTATACAAGAGGCTTACCACTTTCTAGTCGGCAAAATTACCCCTAACTTTACAAATAACTAAAACTGGTTTCATTTTGTTTGGGTAAAAAGATAAGAACTTGAGACTGATCTTTTACAGCAGTGAATTGAGTTTCACATAAGAAAGCCATGACAAGTCTTTCAAATGATGTCAGTATCACACATCAGTTAATGAAAGCTCTCTACATCACTTAACTGTACTGTTGTACATTCTAAATATCTTTTGATGTTGTCATACTATACTAGCACAATAAGATAACTAGTCTAACAGACTCAATGCAAAAATGTTTGACTCTTTTAAGAGTAATCTTTGTACATAAATGAGACGAAAAACGTCTCTTCCTACAGCAAGAGAGATGATAGAGGGACTTCAAAGGGACTTCTTTCTCCGTTCAAACATGAATCTAACCCATGATGCCATGCATGATATTTTAGGTACAAGCTGACCTACAAAAAAAAAAAAAAAAATTTAAACCAGGTATGGATAATAGTTTCATTGGAAGTAAATTATAACTGGAAAAATTTAAGGTTGCAATTCAAAAACTGGAACACATTGTACAGTAGTAATTCATTGGCTTCTAAGCATATAGTGAGCTCATAAAAAACTACACACATATTTCAATGGCGGTCTTCAACTGAATCAATAAGAGCATTGAGGGCATACCCTAACATGTAGAAAACATATACTTCTATACCTGTACTATTGTATAAGTACTAATTCAATTTATCCATATAATAGCATAAATTTTGACAATCTCTTAGTTGGTAAATCATAAAATTGGGTGTTACACTTCCCACATTCATGATTCAACTAATGCCATCACATCAAGCAAACATTAGAAAGATCACAGCTTTTAGCCATTGCTTTAAACCCGAAAAATACAAACAAACCCAGAATCCATAAACCCTAATTCGTAAGCCCCATAAAAAAATAATTGCATAAAGTTCACCATTGCACAGACCCAAAAAATAAAAAATTAAATTAAAAAAACCAAAACTTTGATTAAAAAAACAACCATATAAGCAAAGTAGAAGCAAATATACCTGAACAGAAGCAGACCCACTATCAGAAATCTGGAGAGGGACAACCCAAGTACTATAAGAATAATACCAATTCATGCTCAAATTACAGGTGGTGTTGGAGGCGACAATCGCGACGCCGGTGTCCCCGGGCTTGACATAGGACGACTCGACGTCGATTCGATAGATTGTGATGTTGGATAGGACCATGTGAACGTTACCCACAACTGGGATTTTCACAGATTTCTGAATTTGGGGAAGTTGGAGGGGTGTGAATGAAGAGATTGCCTTGTTTACGAGCAAATCTTTGACGAAATCGAGGCCAGTTTGGGAGATGAGGATGGAGATGAAGGAATTGTCGGGTGGTTGTTTAAGAAGGGATTGTGAGGGAACAAGGAAGAGAGAGAGAATGAGGAGGAGGTGAGAGATTGTTGGTGACATTGAAGTGGGGAGAGAGAGAGAGAGAGAGAGAGAGAGGGAGAGAGGGAGAGAGTGATCGGAGAAGAAGGTAATCAGAGGTTCATGGGTGGTAGAGAGAGAAAACTTGGGATGAGAAATCAAAATCAGACACTTTCATGATCGAGACTGGTACGACGTCGTCTGAGGTGTAGAGGAGGGAAAGGAAGGCGAAGGGAACGAGAATCGGTGGGTGCTCATGCGGGTTGAGATCGTCTCTTTTGTATTCCTTCTTAATTCAATCATGTTTGTGAGCTTTAATTTGAAACTTTTAATACAATTTTAATGATATAGAAAATATTTATGTGAAGCTAGAGTTTATACTTCTTTCTCTATCTCTGTCTTCCACTTCACTAGATATGATAACCCTGTTTCGTGTTATATTAATTAATTTTAATTTTAATTATGATTGTGATTATATGTTTAGGCCTTGTTTGGAAAGGTTAAATAAGTGCACTTTTTGTCTTTTTTGACTAAAAAATTGAGGTTGAAAATATGGATGTTTGGGTTAACTTTTTGACTTTTTATGGAAAAATGTGTAATAAAAAATTTAAAAAATTGGTTTGTAGAGGAAAATTTGAATTGGGAGTTGTGCAGCCGTAATTGTTGACTTTTGGTGAATAGTGTTAACTTTTTAACTTTTTGAGTAACTTTTTGACTTTTTGGATTATTTTAGATATCCCAAACTTAGCCTTAATATAATTTTAAGTGGCATTTATATGATTATTTGTGATTTTGAATTTCTATCTGTTCACTGTAGGAAAATCTGTTCCACTTACTATTATGAACTGAAAATTGAAGGTCTTATCGGCCACAGAAATCAAAATTGACTATGCCATTGCGATTGGCATAATTTTTAAAACTTGTGGTGAAATTTAATTAAAAACTGATTCGGAACGAAATAATTAGATTCAGAACAATTAAATTAAGCTCAATTACTTAGCCTAAATCAAATTTGATTAGGCCAACACACACTACGCCAAAAATGAACATTAACGGCGGTTTTTTACCGCCGTTAAAGGATGTAAAACCGCCGTTAAAGCCTTTAACGGCGGTTTTAACGGCGGTTTCGTTACCGCCGTTTATGCGCGTGTCGGAAAAAGTAAAACCGTCGTAAAAAGGCAAAATACCGTCGTTAAAAATCGACCAAAAACGGCGGTTTCGTAGGGCCAAAAACGGCGGTTTTTTACCGCCGTAAATAGGTTAGAATTTTTCAAAAAATAATTCTTTCTTCTTGCACTCCCCAAGTTTTGAACCCATGACCTCTCATCCACTCACACCACCAACCACTCTGCCACAGCCACTTTTCATGAAATATATTACCTAAATAAATATTTAAACATTACTTTTACTTTGTAGATGGTTTCGCCGGAGTGTCGCCGGAGTGCCGCCGGAGCTTCGCCGGCAAAGACCGCCGGCATTAACGACGGTAATGGTTGAGCATTAGCGGCGGTTTTATTACCGCCGTTAAAAGTGGGCATTAACGGCGGTTCGTTACCGCCGTTAAAAGTGAATTTAATTACCGTCGTTAAAGACACTTTTAGCGACGGTTTTTTTAACGGCGGTAACGAAACCGCCGGTAAAAGTACTATTAACGGCGGTAACGAAAACCGCCGTTAATAGTACTTTTAACGGCGGTTTTCGTTACCGCCGTTAAAAAAACCGCCGTTAATGCTCATTTTTGGCGTAGTGACATATAAGTGGCTTATTTATATTTATGAGCAATGTTTTGAGCTTATTTCCTCTCCTTTGGCCGCGAACACTCTAGAGAGGGAAAGAGAGAGAGAGAGGGTCGGTTAGATAGAGAGAGTGAAGGCAATTAAAGCTTTGATCAAGATGCTTGGAAATCTTGAAGATTAACTCAAGAATTAATCATAATTTGGAAGATTTGAGCTTCAAGGTGAGTAATTGGTTATGAGTTCATAAGTTTGAGGTTGTAATTTTGTAAATTCAAATTAGATGGTAATCAAGAACATCATTTGAGTTGAAATTGATAAATTTGGAGCTTGTATGTACATGCATGTGCATAATTGCCATGATTTTATGCATTCAAACATAAATCATGTTAAACAAGAAGAATTGAGCACCAAATCTCACATGCATGCATAATTTTCATGAGTTTCATGATTATAAGTGTCATTTGTATCATTTGAAATAAATATGAAGTCAAGAGTTGACATGCATGCATGATAGATAAGGATATGGAATTTGTATGAAATTAAGTACATAGGTTTTGAAAATTATGAAAAGAATTCAAAATAATTTATGAGGTGGACCATGATTTTGGTCAATTGGTTCCAAATTACTCATGTTCTTATGTTATATGATGTCTTTCCCTGCTTTTGTATAAAAAACATGAGTTTTGAACCTTTAAACATTGAATTTGAACTTCAAGAACGATTCTGGAAATTCCAGAATTTGGCATGTCCGCTCGAGCAGGGAAATCGCTGCTTGAGCGTGAAATGTTAGCTCCCAGAACTTTTGCAATCATTGATGTCCGCTCGAGCGGAAATAGTTACGCTTGAGCGTTTATACACATATTTTAACTCTCAGCTCAAGCGTAGAAATAGGGTAACCAGTACTTTTACAGACCAAAGGGGTCTGTTCGAGTGGGGAAACTTGCGCTCGAACGGGAAGCCCTGTTTCAGAAATTTTATAAGAGTATTATATGGTTTGCTTTCTGTTCTCTTTCACTTCTAAGCTCTCTTAGGCATGCATTGAGCACTGTGAATGAATTAAGAAGATAAGAAAAAGGCCTAAGAGGAATGAATAAATTAAGAATGGATTGAATTGCTTGTGACTCATTATGTGTTATGATTAACGTAGGGTCGAGCACAAGGACAAATCCTCCGACAGAACACTGTGAGTAATATCTTAGTAAAGAAATTTTGAAGTATGCTATTTGTCCAATTGCTTACTCTTATTTGAATTTCATAATATTGTTAATTTGAATTGTGGACAAATATTCGTTGCACCAAATGATTGGGCCAAAGGCTATCAGATATAATTGAATGGGTCAAAGGCCGTCGGATATAATTGAATGGGCCAAACGCTGTCGGATATAATTGAATGGGCCAAAGGCCATCGAACATAATTGATTGGGCCAAAAGGCCGTTTGACATGAATGATTGGGCCAAAGGCCATTGGACACAAATGATTGGGCCGGAGGCCGTTTGACATGAATGAAATGGGCTAGAGGCCGTTTGATATACTCGGGCTTGAAGCCGTCTAATGTACTAGATAAAACCATAAATGGGCCCAAGGCCATTGGATATATGTATATCTGTTTCGAACTTCATTCATGTATATCTTTATTTGATATTATTCATTGAGCTTTCGCTCACTCTCATTCATATGTATGTAGGTAGGGGTGTGCATAATACCGTCGAAACTGCCGAAACTGCCAAAACCGCACCGAACCGCACCGCCAAGGCAAATTCGTTATTATTTGCCAATCGAACCGCCGGTTTTTGGTAAGAAAAATGGCAAATTCTAGTGACATTTTTATCAATCCGCCAGTTTCTATTTTTCTTCCAAACCGCACTGACCCGCACCGCTATTCAATCATGTTTTATAAGATTCTAAAAATTCTTTTTTACTTAAGTTTGCTTGTTGTTCTATACCTTAGAATATAGTATTACATTACTGCTCAAGGGGAATTCAAAATGTCAGTAATCCAAAATAAAGTTAGATTCCAATTCACTTTTCAATCTCTCTCTTTTTTTTTCTTTTTTTTTCTTTTTTTTTTTTTTTTTTTCTGGCCATGTTGCAAACTTGCATCAGCTCACTTTTCAATCTAAATACTTTTCAACAGTAAACATTTTCAATATATTGTAAATCCTGAATGATATTAATTTTATGTATTGTATTTGATCATTGTAGCTTTCACAGATGCTTGTAATTAACTGATGGCATAGTCGTTGATATTATCATGTTGTTGCTACACTTGCTGCATCAGAAAAAAGCTTCGCAAGATGCTTAACATCACAGTATCTCTCGTTTTTTTTTTACTCTTTGATTTAAGTTTTGTAATTTGAATTATATTTTTTTATAAACCACCAATCCGCCCAAACTGCCAAGGCAAATCCGCCATTATTTGCCAACTGAACCGCCGGTTTTTGATAAGGAAAATGGCAAATTCTAGTGACACTTTTATCAATCCGCCACCCGCCATACGATTTCTATTTTTCTCTCAAACCGTACTGACCCGCACCGCGCACACCCCTATATGTAGGTGAGCCAAGAGATGTTGAAACCCAGCCTCGGTGAAGTATGTGAGATATAGTCAAAGTTTTGAGGAGTCAACCTTAACGTCTCACGCACGAGACTTGTTTTTGCCTTTTTGTTCTCTAGTTATATTTTGCTAATGTTGGCGAAAACGTTGGTTTACCTTTGTATATAAGTTTGTTTGGCTGACTAAGACTTGAATGATCATGTCGTGTGAAACTTATATGTTATTCCCCTTCGGGTGTGGGTTATTAATGAATTTGTGACAATTTGATTTGACATGCCATATAAGCACAACTCTATAGACAATTTGTAAGTTTGCTTCTATTTGGCCCCTTAACTCTGATGAGATATGTTTTATTTGGTTTGAGGCCGTAGGAAATCCCTTGATTACTGGCCGGTTATGACCTTAATCCATAGGGGCGGGTTCGGGTCATGACGCTAGAGTTCCCTTTAGAGCTCTCAAATTAGAGGTATGTATCATTATTCTTCTTAATTTGTAATGGTGGAGATATACTTTGAGTTGATTCAATAGTTCAGATTTGAACGCGAAAAGCAAATTTGAATTTGTTTTATTATTCTTTTTATTTTTAAATAGCTGAATCTAAACCATTAAATTAACTCAAAGTGTATGTCAACGGTTACAAATAGAGAGGTAAGGAGAGAGCTCAAGGAGAGGATGACTCGTGCCTGGTGGATGGTGGAGATGGGAGGCGGTTGGAATTAAGGGGCATGATGTTAAAATAATTTGGCAAATTACAAATACATTTTGAAAAATGTTAAGGATCTTAAATATTTTATCAAAAGTTTCGTATAGGCATGAGACTTATATCATGTGAGTGTGAAACATTTGGTAAAATATTTAGTAAAACATTTGAGTTCTCTAACATCACTCATACATTTTCCGAGGTTTGATTAAAGGGGTAGGTCGTCTCCAGTCCACATAATGGATTGGACAATGCTGTTGGATTTGTGGGGCCTACTGAGAGTTTTGTTTCAATAATTCGAACTATTCAATGTGTAGAACTCGTTGAGTACTTTATCCTTGTAAAAAATCACGTTGATCAGATATCGATAGTTACTTGATCGGATCAGATTTTTGTCAATAATTTATTTTAAAAATTATATTTACCGTTGACAAAAATCAGTTTCGATCAAGTAGTCATCGATATCTGATCAACGTGATTTTTTATAAGGATAAAGTACTCGATGAGTTATACATATTGAAGCAGTTTATATTATCAAAACAAGACCCATGGTGGCCCGTCACGGGCCCAACAGCACTTGATCATGGACTATAGAAAAGTTTAGCCCTTATCACTCATTGTAGTTCTAAAAATTACATTCTATCCCTTGAGATTTATAATTTTATAACAAATCACCCATTTCATTAATAAATCATTAAGTCAATTGATAATTTTTAATGATGTTAGAAATATGTTTCAATTAATAATTTAAATAATTTTATTATTATATAGAATAACAATTATGAATTTCAATTTTTAGTTAATTCTGTTAAATAAAATTTTTTCTGACAATGGGGTATTTGTAATTTTTCAAATTACAAGGGTAATATGTACTTTAAGCAAATATCAGGGAGTGTATTTGTAATTTACTCAAATAATTTAGATTATCATATTGAATATATATTGGGGATATTTGGGATAACTTATTTTGGCCAACTTATAAATTCTATCTTTAAAAAAATTATTTTGGACTGTTTGGTTAAACTACTTTTAAATACTTTATGATTCTAACAACTTATTTTAGCGCAAGAAAACTAATTCTGAGAAGTTGTTCATTCTCTATTTCTGATTATCAGCTTCTGCTGTAAATATATTAATTTATAATTATATCCTTAAATTTTTTTTTTTGAAAATAAAAAAAAGACTCCAATGGACTATGGATTGATTTATTTATTTTTAATGGAAAATGTGGATTAGTAGTAAATAACAAAAATAAATAAATAAATTCAATTTACAATTAACATGGGTAAAAGATATTTACATATGAGAAAGTTATTTTATAACTTATTTACCAAATACTACTCAGTAACTTAAATTTATAATCCAACAACTGCACAAAACAGACTAGTCATAATCTATAATTTATTTTAACAGCTGCACCAAATACTCCCATTATATACACAAGTAACACAAAAAAAAATCTTACCCTTTTTTTTTTCTTCTTTTTTTTTACTCATAAATTGTAAAGATCTCTCTTACATTATATAAATTATTTATTTTGATGTTATTAATAATTATATATATATATAAATAGAGTTTAATTTTAACAAATTAATTAACTTAGCTGCACTAAAAATATAAAAATTAAAATTAAAATTTATGTACAATTCAGACAATTTGGGTTTAATATGAGTCGGACTTGGATAGACAATCTCAAGTTACAATTTGAACTTAGGCAGGCATGGATAGCTCTTGGATTGGGTTTGGACAACTTATCAATCTCCGAATCCGCCCGAGTTGAACTCCTAGTCAAAACGAAATTTTAGAGTTTAAAAGATTGGGGGTTTAAAAATGACTAACTTTGAAATTGAAATTATGATGAGGGTTTAGAGATAAATTGAAAATGACAAATAACTTTGAAGTTATGGTTATTTTAGTTGAAAAGAATTTGTAGTTTTTTTTTTTAATACTTTAAATTAGTGTGTTAATTATACACTAACTAATATTTCCTGCATTACTCATATCTTTACATTCTACTTATTTGTGAGTTACCCAATAATTGGACATCCCTTTTTCCTTTGCATTTCAAATACTGAATGCATGGCATAGCCTTCAAAGCAATAATTTTTTTTTGATCAGCACCTTCAAAGCAATAAATTGGATGCAGCTATGTACGAGAAATTCTGGAAGATCATTGTTCCTTGTTCAAGTGGATCAATGACAATACCAAAGTGAAGGAAAAACTTGAGGGCCTCAACTTTGGGGTTTAGTTCACCCCAAAAAAAAAAAACATATATGTCGGGTACTTTTTTTGTCCATTAATTTTATTTTGGTTTGTGTGGAAGGAAAGGAACAATCAAGTTGTGGATACCAATTGTCAACTCGATGTAGAGAATAAGACCTGTTTTGACAATAGTTTAAAATAATTAAAAAGTTAAAAAATTATTAAAAAGAGTTTATTCTTTATATTTTTTTTGTAAAAAAAAAAAAAAAAAATTAAAATAGCAAATTGTCAAAACAACCGCTAATATGCTAGTGAGTGAGTGATATTGATGATGCTTACTCGACAAGTGTATTGAATGACAAGTAAAGGAACAATCAACCTCTGGATTGTTTTTGTAGGCCGTTCAATTGAGGACTTTTTTTTTTTTTGGTAAAACACAGAAATAGAGAAGTTCAATTTTGAAACCATGGGATTAATTGAATCAATTTGAAAAGTTAGAGGGCTAATGTTTAAAAAAAAAAAAAAAATGCCAAGTTTTAGGACTTTGGCATAATTTACTCTTAAATTTGAGGAGAATATTAAGAACTTGCATGAGTAGTTAAGGAGACGAGCGTTGTAAACTTGAATCGTTTTAAGTTCCTCACTTACTAGTGTTTTATGGGGATTGCAAATAAAACTGACATGTTTGTTGATGCTTGAGAATTTATATCAACCAAGAAACTGATTTTCAGTCATAACATGTACAAAGTGAATTCAACTTAGAAGAAGCCACTACACACATAATACATTCCCAAACACAACTGAAGAAACTCTTGACAGATTCAATAAAAACCCAATTTGGAGCTGTCGTCGCTGGCTGCAATTTCAGGCGAGACTGTTGCATCTTTGCATTTGTTTTCGCTCTTTCTTCCTGCCTGCTTCTGCTTCTTCTTTTTATCATTTTCATCCTCCCCTGGACACTCCGTCTTGCTTACCTATAGCAAATAGAAGCAGAACAATATAAAGAAACTAACAGTACACAAAAGATGTAAAAAATGACTTAGTTTGCAGTAAGACATGTTATTTCAAAGAGTAATGCTAGAACGGGCATTCCATTCCTTCATACCAAACGTACATGTTCTACCTTATAATTGTAGCTCGGAAAAGTTTTCCGTCTTGATTTGTTTCTTGTGGCCTTGAGCCTATTTTTAGTTGGTTTAGTATCATCTTTCTCTCTTGCTGCTGATACTGAAATGCTATCAAACTGAACAGACACATCATTCGATCCACAACTCTCCTTTTCTTCACCTCCTACATCGAAAAGTCTCCTTCTGACCATTGATCTTTGGTTAATGTTGATCGAACTTGCACTGTTTTCTAAAGGGGAACTTTCTGGAAGACGAGTTGCCATCCACCGCTCTAGCCAGCTCCAACCCATGTTTGGTTCAGTAGTGCCATCGGATCTGTTTTGTTTCTTCTTCGAACATATTCGGAGCTGTAATAAACAGATTGGAAAAAAGCAGAATTGGTTCACTCTTCTCTAGTTCCCCAAACTCATATTGTATATAAATTTTTGTTGTACCTGTTGTGAAAAAGCATAAGCTAAAGCTCTCTCGCGCCTGGTTGTTGCCTCCAGTCTGTTCTGCATCCTCATTTTTGATATATTGCTACTCACTGTGCTATCATCCCAATCTTCCTGCAAAAGCTGTGTATTAAAATATAGTAGGAGTTGAAAAAAAGTCTGTTTTCCAAAAAATTTTGTTTGAAGTTTTACCAGTTTTCAACAAACTGTCAAAGACTACTAAATCAAATGAATTCCCATTTGGGCTTGTGTAATAGAAATTTGAGTCAAATTCTTTTTATTCTTAACAAATGATTTTAAGATCGTACTTTTGCTTTAACATGAGTCTTGTGCACTAGTATCACTTTTTTTTTTTGTCCCCTTACAAGTGATTACCACATTTTAAATGTTTTTCCTAACTGTAAAATACTCAAACTTACCTTTAGTTTTAACACAGGAGTCCTAGCTTTCTGCTGTTGGAATCGATGGTGGACGGTCATGGTTTCCTCTGGAATTGAGAAAACTTCCATAGAATTTCCAGTTTGAACTTCAATTGATGTCCCCAAAGACTCTTTACTTGGACTTTCTCCTCCTCCAAGCGCCCCCAGCTTACCATCCACTGTCTCAATTGCTCCATTTCGATGCCTAGCCTGAAATTTCAGCACTCACATTGCTATAACAAACCAAAATCTTTTTTTTAAAAAAAAAAAAAAAAAAAAAAAAGAATCAAATTTTCATGGTAATTTTGTATTGACCAGAAAGCCTCTAAATGCTGACTGGATGACTAATGCTGCGTCTTCTCGGCGAAACAGAGTGGCAGTTGAGTTCTGTTTTTCCTCTTGTAACACTTGCTTGGTGTCATTGCTTTGGATATCTTCTTTCTCAGCTAAGTCCTCCAATATGGGTTGTGTCACAGAGGCCTCAGAGCTCTCTAGCATTGGTTGTTGTATCATAGTTGGTCCATAGCTCCTCACAGAAGCTGAATCCTCCTCTGCAGCAACTGAATTGAACTCATCTCCGCACAGGTATGACCTCACTGAGCTCCTCCATCTTCTCTTCTCCACTGCACTGTTCCTTGCCTAATCAAACAAAGGCAATACAGAGAGAAATAGATGAGCGGAGTGAAATTATTAATAGGAATTCAAGATTGGGAGGAATTGAATGACTCACATTGGTGTCATGAGTTCCAACAGAGTGGCTTTTGGAGAAGACACTTCTCACTAGTTCCCCAGTGATTCCCATGTCTCAGTTGGAGCAATCCCAAAGCAGAATTCTCAAGTGGGTTGTTTCCAACCATTCCAAAAAGCCATTATAAATCACTGATGCTGCTTCCTGTACAAAAGAAAAAAAATTAAATAATTGTAGAAAAGATGATAATTACTAGTAATGTCTCATCTCCTAGTATAAAAAACGTAAGGAAGGCCTTGTTCGGGGCAGCTTATTAGAGTTGCTTACATTTTTTATTTAGGATAAATTACAAATACCCTTTAATGTTTGATTAAAATATGAATCACCCCTTATAGTTTTAGAAATTACATTCCACTCCCTGAGATTTCTAATTTCATAATAAATCACCCCTTTTATTAAGGAATTATCAAGTCGATTAATAGTTTTTAATGAGGTTAGAAATATGTTTCAATTAATAATTTAAGTAATTTTATTATTGTCTAGGAGAGTAATTATGAATTTAATTTTTTCAGTTAATTCAGTTAAATAAAAAATTATGACAGGGGGGTATTCGTAATTTTTCAAATCACATGGGACAATTTGTATTTTAAAGAAATCTTAGAGAGTGTATTTGTAATTTATCCTTTTATTTATATATATTTTTTAAATTTGAAATTTTTTACTAATGTATTTGGCATAATTTTTATAGCTTATTAGGCAAAAATATAAGCGCATGTGGCCTCATCCGATTGTCTCTCCTGTGTGCAAGTCTCTGTGAATTTTTTTTGTGCAAGTTGCACAACTACCATGCTGTACTCAACTTTGTAAGCTTCAATTGCGTATACGTTATAATTAAAGCTAAAACAAAGATTTAATTATTGGTGATTAATTAATAAACCACATGTTAGATAGAATTAAGTCAGAAGATATGCAAGATTTGCAGAACTTTAGAGCTGGACTTGGTGGACCCTTTTAAATCAACAAATAGAAATAGAAACTGTAAAGTGGAAGATTAGATAAAATAAAAGGATATGTACCCACTTGAGAAGTGCATATATATGTAGTTTTCGTTGCTTTTTTGTATTTTACTTTTTGCACATGTCTTGTAGCAGATTGGGTTCATAAAGTTTGCTTGCCATTGGGGCTATGTCTATTCCTTTGTTTTTGATTGCTTTTTTGCCCTTCTACTATATATTAAAGTGTGGTTGTGCTGGACGTGCTCAGCTCTTCTTGTACCTTGCCAACATGTCTCTGCTTTTTAAGGGCTGGTTTGAGAAGAAGCTTAGTGGTGTCTAGTCCACACCAAATTGACAAGACCAAAGGCTCTCTCTGGAATGTTTGCCTTTAATCTAACCCTGAAGATATTAAATAATGGTACTAAGAGATGTATCGATATTAAAAAGAACAAGTGATATATATTAAGAATTAGATGTCACAGTCGTATTGTTTTTAAAACTATGAATTGATACGAATCAAGCCAGTTGATATGCATGCAAATTTCATTACTAAGTTATATGTTGGGATGAACGTTATGAGTTCAACTATTATTGAGAATACCTTGACTTATCTTTACCTATCGTCTGTGGTAGTTGCTAGTATTGTGAATTTTCCCACCACTAATTGGGTCCAAAGAGACCCAACGTTGGAGGGGGTTCCTCATCTATTATATTTTATAATATAAAGCACACAACTCAGAAGTTTTTTCACATTTTTTCTTCTTCTCTTACAATGTGCAAATAGTAGAATGATATGGCACTTAGAAATAATAAATCATAATAAAGGCTGCTTTAGTTAAAAATAAAAGGTGGATAAAGGCCACATATTTATGTATAAAAATTCTAAATACAATTTATGTTTGTATATCAATATCTATATAAAAAAAGAGCTGTTTTTAACCAAACAAAACTTGTTGGCCTTGAGAAAAGACAGAGAGGTTGGTATAGGTGGTGCTCAACTAAATCTTAAATGTCCAAACAAGCTCTCATTGTTTTCTCATATAGGAAGGGACAAATCAATAAAAGATTTATTTATTTATTTTCATGGAATGGAGTAGCTTATACGGGGTGTTTGTGTTAACAAGGATAGTGATAATGACATGCCATGTTTGCAAACCACACAACCAGCACGTCTTTCTGTCATATAACTAGATGTGTTAGTTCACTACAGTCAAATAGAAAATGACTTGCATGCGATAGAGGTTTATGTCAAATTCAAATCTAAACTTAACTATATCATATTCGAGTTTGTAGAGCTTACTATAGATCTCATTTCAATAATCCAATCCGTTCATACAAAAATAATTAAAGACTGCATATATTTGACCCTCTTCAAATCTTGCCACGACATGAGCTTCCTGTGCTTAATAAAGCAATAATGAATTGTTTTGACCATGCAAGTACATTAATTGGATTAGGAATTTCAGCTTTGAGTGCCTTTGGGATTGTTTGAACAGTACTTAGTAATGTAATAAAGGAGGAATTACATGCAGGTGTGAGTTGAAATTTTTTTTTACCAATACATGGAGGGGTGGAAGTATTTGCACTCTCACAACTTTTTATTTGTATTTCACCACAGACATACTTACACTTCCCATGTGTTTGTAATTTTTTTTCTCAATTCCCACCTGTATGTACTTTCCCCTATAATATAAGGTGTCATGTGCTGCACACTGAAGGATTTCAATATGCACAGATTAAGTGGTGAGTGTAAAGCTGGAGCTCTGGATAAAAGTGAACAAATTGGCATGAAAGTTACATAAAATTCATCATCTTAGATTCTCAGAGGTGGTCCAGAAAAAAATTGTTTGCTTTATTTTGCCAACATTTTCACATGGACATAGTTGAAGATGATGACAGTGACACAATATACAGAGTCTGCCAATAGTTACAACAGCCAGCCACTCATACCATCACTTTTTTTTTCTTTCTTTGTTTGATGTCTTGTTATAATAACAAGGTGAAATTCCTTATAACAAGGTGAAATTCCTTATTTTGACATTACAAGTAAACAAAAATAGAAAAACTAACGTTGTGTATGGTTGGGGAATTTGGGAAGGAATTTGGAAACGAAAAAGAAAAATGTAGGTGAAATATGAATAAAATATACTTATATTTCATCTAATTTTACACACATTTTCTCTTTCCTTTTCCAAATATCTTCTCAGATCTCCCAACTAAACACAATGCAAGAGAATATGTATGTGCTTGAATGTTTCAGTTCGTTTTGTCCCCTCCTGTTCCATTTTCTATCCTCATTTGTTTTTTGGAAAATTTATCAACTCATAAATCGATTGTATAATTAGACACAACCTTCTCACATAAGTTGAGTTATACTTATTTTTTTTTTTTTTAAATTCTATACTCATGTGAGAAAGTTATATTCAATTCTATGATTGATTTTTGTATAAGTGAATGATGTTTTTGGGCAATAGATTATTGAACTTTCAGCACCTTTAACCAAATTTTGAATCCAATATGTCACTAATGAATTGATTTATATTGTAAGTATATGTATTAGCAAATTACACTTTTATTCTTCATTTTTTATTTAAATTTTACTTTGTATCTTATGATTTTACTTTGCTTTCTCCTATTTTAATTTTCACTTAAATTTTAAATGGTGTGTGTGGGTGTTGATTTTCGACCACACAACCAAACAGGGAAACTCAGCAGCAGAGCACCGGCAGAATAGATTGAGCCCAAACAACTTGACACAGAAAGATAAGAATCCGGCGGTGGTTCGTCTACCCGGGGGGCACTCTGACGATCAAGTCAATAATCAATGTCTCTCAAAGATAACCAATAGTGCTTAACTCACTAGACAAAGCATAAAAAACATACCTTAGACCCATGAGGGTACCTTACTTTTATAGCCAGCACTAACCTGATCCCTATAAAAGATTAGCTTCAGTGGACTTTGGCTCAATGCTCATCTTGGACTCCCAGTTAGATAGAGATAAACTCCCTAAGAGCTTTATCTTTATCTTGATTAAGGTGCTCTCCTATTCTAGGACTCTTGTCCCTTATCCGTTCCCCTCGGATTCCTTTATCTCCAAAGATAACCTCGGCCTAGCCGAGATCATCTCGTACATGACTAAGCCATGTGGCACTCTGGCTGACACATCGATGCCACCTCGGCCACGTGCTGTCATTCACAAAATATGCCCCCACAACTGCCCCCTAGGTTCTATTACCTCGGCAATCTGAGGTGATGAAACCTACACCGTTCGTCCAGACTTTATGTCGGCCAAGAGTTCACTCTTTTCTTCGATCGAGATCATGTCTCATCGGCTTCATATCAATTGTCCATCTTTATCAGTAGCCATGAACCAAGGACCAAGTTCTTTTAAGTTTCTTAACCAATATCGTTCCTCTAGCCGAGGTTTTTGCCTCATTAATCAAGAACTCTAAGAGTTTAATCTGCTTATGAGCTGTCATGCACGGTTTACTCAACCGTTTTCTCCACGCGTCACTCTCTCATTGGTTCGTACCTGACACGTGCTATCAGGTCACGTCGCTTCTGCGCACGCCGCTTGATAGACACGTCATCCAAGGCGTATTCATTATGGTTTGCCGCCTTTTCACAATTTTCACAAAACCTCTCCCCCTCTCTCCGTCTCTTCACTTTTGAGTATTTTGTCTTCAAACTTTCTTTCTTTAACGTCTCTCTTCCAAATCGCCATTTTTATACCTTCAAAGCCTTCTGCAACCGCGCTCCGTTCCGTAGCTCCGGCAAAACCTTTACATCCATCCGTCTCCGGCGAACTTTACTTCGGTGTCCTCGTTCTTGACTCGATTCGGTAAGTCACAATTTTTTTCTGCTTTAAATTCAGTCTTTCATTATTCCCTTGATTTTCAAAATCCATTGCCTGTTTATATGTTGTTCGCTGCCATTGCAAATTAGTTTTTTTTTTAAAATCCTTGCTATATTTTGAATCTTGTGTTTTGTCTGTGATTCATGCACATACGTAGTGTTCATAAATTCGAAGTTTTAACAATTTTGCCACTGTTCTTGGCCTTTGCACATCTGCACACACCTACTCAGTGTTTCTTTGAAAAAGCTACTTTCTTGACTTTGAATCATTTTTTTTCTTTCTTTTCTTTTGTTTTCTTTGACTTGTTTCCAGATTCTTGCCCTTGATTCTTGTTTCCGTATAGACTTAGGTTTGGGATTTGGTAGAAATCATATCCTTTAGGAAAATCGAAACAAATTCCTCCTAGATCTTAAAACCCCCATACTCCGGTTCCAGCTTAGGTTTTAGCCGAGGTCTTTAAACTCATATCAACCACTCTTTTCTGAATTTTTGCCCCAATCTTCACTAGCTGACATCATGGGTATGTTCAAGTGAAGAGTAGATACCCTAGAAAAAATAGAGTATTTCAGTCGAGAGTTCTCCATCCCAGTCGATGTTCAACTCAGGTTGGCTGGGGATGAGGACTCTATCATGCCGGATGGGGATTCCATGCACTTCCCAGTAGTGGCCTTTATAGAGTGCGGACTTCGGTTTCCTCTAGACATTCTCTTTAGGGAGGTCCTCCACTACTGTAAGCTCAACTCTATGCAGCTAGCCATAAACTCATATAGGGTTATCAACGGCATAATTGAACTAGCACACCGCAAAAAAGCCAGGATCACTTTAGCCGATATCCAATTCTGCTGTACCATGTGTGGTTTTAAGTCTGAAAAAGGCTACATATACTACCTTAAGCCCAGATCCACCGCCTTTAAACTAATAGCTGACCTCCCAGACTCCAACAAGGGTGCTGGAGATGATTACTTCATCGTCTCGGGCAACTAGGAGTTTTCACTTGATGACGACCTCCATCTCTATCCTCTGAGCCGAATAGTTTTTAAAGAGGGTAATGGTAAGACTTTAGTCATTCATACTGAAATTTCATTTTGGTTAAGGCTTGCCAGTTTATTCATCTCTACTAATGTTTGCTCTTTGTTTTCTGCAGTTCTTCCTCAGCCAGCGAAGGGATTTCGACAATCATTCATTCCTCGCCGAGATCTAAAGAAGCTCTTAGATCTCCCTATGCAGAAACGCAAGGCCTCTCTTCTGCTAAACTACATACCAGCATACAAGTCGGCCCTTCCCGACGTTCCACGCCGAACTAAGACCCCTCCTTCTGCCATAACTCCACCAACAACTTTATCTCCAAGGCCAGATCAGGCCTCCACCTCTGACCCAGTTGAGCAACCATCTACTTCAGCCCCTCAACTAATTCCTTCATCCCAATGCCAACGCCGACGCCGAGCTCCAATTTCTACTACTACCAACAAAACTCGCAGCCACAAATGTTGAGATTTTGAGGCATCGGCTTACGACCCAGCCAATCCCCCAATTGCCCTTCCAGCAATACACTTCGGCACCAAAGTAACAGTTGTTTCCCTTGTCGACGAAATAGGCTGCATACTAGTAGTTGTTGAGGACCTTCTAGCCAACATCCCAGGGGTAATGACTGTGCAGTCCTCTTTTTCTCCTTTTCAATCCAACCTTAAGCCAAAGAGGATCAAGAAGGCTAAGGCCAAGGCTACAGTGACTCAGATTGATTCTGAGGACACTGTACCAATCTCCAAACTGGCCGAGGCTGAAAAGAGCACTCCTTCTACTGACAAGAGGCTAGTCGAGGCCTTATCGTCCAACGCCCCACTGACCAAGAAGCCGAGGTCCGATCATCCCGAAGGCAGCAGCTTTCCCCGCAACATAACCTGGGTGCCTGAGGTCATGGTGGGAGACAGACCCTTGATGGCTGGTGACAGCGCGATCAAGGATGTGGAGGTTGGCGTCGCCTTGTCGACGGCCGTTCTCCTTCCCGAGGACACGAATTATATGGCCGATCTTCACAAGTATGAGAACTTTGGCCTGATGATGCAGCACTCAGTCTTGGTAATCCTCTTTATTTACCTTTTTACAATCTTTCTATACTTAGTCAAATTTTACTAATCTGTTTTACTTCTTGCAGGCTATCCAGCATGCTCATTCATACACGGTCAAGACTGAGATGATAAGGAAGGAGTTGGCAAAGAAGACTAAGGAAGCTGCCAAACTCCTTACCTCACTCAACCATGCTGAAGCCAATAATCGAGTCTTGCTGGATCAAGCCAAGGCTGCTCAGAACTTAGCCTAGGAAAAAGCAAAAATGTCCGATGCTGAAGCCGAGACCACCAGAGCCGATCTTGAGGCTGCGAAGGCTAAGACAACTGATTTAGAGACTAAACTTCAAAGGCCTTTGACTCAAAGGAGGCTGAGGTCAAGGCAGCCGATGAAAAGGCTTACGAGGAGGGGCAGGCCGCCGTCCGTGACCAGTACAAAGAGCAAGTCAACCTAGCTTGCAACCGAGGTTATTACCTTGGTTGGACGGCGGCGCTCAACAAGTTATATGTCCTAATGGACTCCGACCTCTGCGACATCAATCAATTTCAAGTGACTTTCCCTCTAGAGCCCAAGGACTCCGATGAAGAAGCCGACGAGGATGATGCCGAGGATGGTGATGCTGATAAAAAGGAGGAGGAGGTTGCCATTGATGCCAAGTCCCCCACCCTAAATGAGCAAGTCCTAGACTTGACTCAAGATGAGGAGGATGACTTGGCTTCCAAGGGTGTCTCTCCCAAACCAACCACTTCTAAGGTCAAGGTCCAATGGGCCAAAAATAGTATGGATCAGACTTTGCTTGAAATAGATGTTGAGATAGCGGCGGAGAAGAATGCAATATGGCCAACCAAGGTTGACACAACTCCAACTGCCGAGGCTGAGCAATCTCAAACCAATCCTAGTGCTTGGGATATTGTTTCTTTATTTTGCACTCTTTCTTCCTTAAGTTGTACCTTCATTCTGTTTGAACAATTTTAAGTTTCAATTTGGCCGATGTGCCTTCTTTTGTCTTTGTAGATGAACAAGTAATCTCTTATGCTGGGCCAAAGTGCCTTTTTGTATCTGAATAAGTTTCACTCCTGAATGCAAGTCTTATTTTTTTCTTCCAAGTGTTGAATGTATGCCTTCTTCTCTTCTATGCAAGTTTACTGCTTTCATACTTAGAATATTTTTGTATGCATTAACTTCATAGGAACTTTGGGATGTAATACCTCGGATATAAACCTTGAATGTTTTCCTCGGCCAACCATTGGCATACCTCGGCTAACACTTTAAAAATACCAAAATATTTTTACAAGTGTTATTCAGTATTGCTTTTTTACTTTCATATGCTATCTTCTTTCAAGACTTCACCCTTTCCAAGCTTGGACAACTTGGTTGGTTACCTCGAGTAATATATATCTCGGATACTTTTTGCAATATTACCTTGGCTAACTTCAACCTGTAAATTTTCCTGAAATTTCAACAAGTGTTAAGCCAATTCAAGCTTGTAAATTTTTCTATAAACAAGTCCCAAGCACTTTAAACTTTTTAAGTTTATTCATCATTCTCCAGCTCTTTGCCCCCTAATGTGAACCTAAGTTTCGCTTAAGTTCACATTAAGCGTGTGACAATGGTATTTTGCCGAAGTCAGTTTCAAACAAAGATTTCCTGAGGTGTGTCAACCTCGGTTTCTCTATTAATGAACTTAGTTCTCTTCTGAGTTTGACTCTGCCGATATGGCAAGTCCAGGTTAATCTCAACTTAGTTCAACTCTATTATGTGCAAGTATAATTTAACTCTGCCATATAATGAGTTTAAGTTATTCGTCATATTTCACTTTAGAAATATCGCCAACTTAGTTCAACATTATTATATGCAAGTATAATTCAACTCTGCTATATAATAAGTTTAAGTTATTCGTCATGTTTCACTTTAGAAACATTGCCAACTTAGTTCAACTCTATTATATGCAAGTATAATTCAACTCTGTCATATAATAAGTCTAAGTTATTCATCATGTTTCACTTTAGAAACATCACCAACTTAGTTTAACTCTATTATATGTAAGTATAATTCTACTTTGCCATATAATAAGTCTAAGTTATTCGTCATGTTTCACTTTAGAAACATCGCCACGGGACTGGTTAATCCCATCATACACATTTCAAATTCATCAAACTAAAATCTTATTATTACTTCGGCTAATAAAATTAAGACATAAACTTCAAAAAACCAAAAATCTAATGATAGAAAAACTTCAAGTTGCAAGTGTTCCAAGGTCTTGGCAACTCTTTGCCCTCATTGTTTTTAAGCCGATATGCACCATTGCCGGTGACTGAAATGATTTTATAAGGCCCTTCCCAATTTGGGCCAAGCTTGTCCTCCCTAGGATCCTTCTTGTTACCGACTACTTTCCTTAGCACAAGGTCCCCAACTTTGAACTCTCTTGGGTTGACCTTTTTGTTGTAAGCCTTAGCAAGTTGTTACTAGTATGCCCCCAGCTGAATTGCTGCTCTCTCTCTTTTCTTCTCCAGTAGGTCTAGATCTCAGGCTAGAAATGCCTTATTAGTACCATTTTCCACTCCCTGGGTTCTGATCCCTGGAATGCCGACTTCTAGTGGGATAACCGCTTCAATACTGTCACGACCCAAACCCGCCCCTATGGGTTTAGCATCGAGATCGGCCAGTAATCTGTGATTACCGAAGGCCTGCTTAATAGTAACAACAATGATACAGAGTAAGGGGCTGGCGGAAGCTAAACAGTAATAGAAAGAATGTCCAATGAGTTGTGACAATCTGAATGCCAAAAGACTTTTATAAACCAGTCACATTTGAAGCCAAAACATATATATATATAGACATAAACACAAAGTCCAGATTAGGGACCAAATCCCTAACTATAACTGTACAGACAGGTCTTATTTAGTTAATACAAAATAGAGGCAAAAAGGAGGTGGACCTAAAACACCCCGAAACAGCCTTGGCTTTAACACATTCGGAACCTCGAGGTGAGGCATAATGGTTGGCTTTGACAAAACAGGAGGTTAGCCTAATGCTCCTAGCTTCGGTTCGGTGCCTGTACATCTACATATAAATATAAATAGTGAGCTAAAGCCCAGTGAATAACATATGCGTAAAGGGGTTGAGAATGAATGTCCTTTCAGTAATCAAAACAGTCCATTGTATCAGTAAATCAGTTATTTAATCAGTGACTCATATATCATGCCATAACAGTCATTTAGAAAACATAATAGTCGTATGTGGTACATCTAATAGCAAAACAGTACAGTAGGTCTTAACAGACCGAACAGTCAGTTGATGGCCATCATAACAGTAAATAGTATTAGTTCCAAGCATTGGAACTGACAGAGATCTCTGTGATAGTACAGTAACAGTAAGTTGCTAAGGATGTCACGAATACAATTTACAAATAGGACAAACATTCATTCAGTAAACGATGCCATTTCAGAAAGCAGTATAATCAGTCGTTCAGAAATAGTTATAATTGAACATATCTTTACGACATTGTTAGTCACAGAGTACTGGGCTATAGGTAGGCTAATGAGCGTCCTCGGATGCCAACCCTACACAGTTACAGAATGAACACACACTAAGTTACACGCTTGGGAAATAATAACTTAGCCCCTATCTTGACTTGGTGTGGTTCTATAATATTATCTTTATTAAGATGCCTTAAACATGGCCTAGCAATGCCTAAGGTGGAATGAGAATGCAAAAATTACACTTTAAAACACTTTTCAAAATTTGCTGGAAACAAGGGTCTCGCTCGAGCGTGGTTTTCTTCGCTCGAGCGAGCATGCCAAAACAGTGGGGTCGCTCGAGCGTAAACTCCTTCGCTCGAGCGGTCTGTAAAAATGCAAAAAGTACTGGATGTTGCAAATCTCCGCTCGATGCTCGCTCGAGTGTGAGACACAGCTCTTCGCTCGAGCGTAGGTCTCGTCGCTCAAGCGTGCGTCTGCGTGCACAAAAACCTGAGAGCTTACAATTTATGCTCGAGCCAGCATTCCTTCGCTCGAGCGGAGCTCTGAACAAAAGGATGGTCGCTCGAGCGTGGAATCCTTCGCTCGAGCGTGGAAGCCAAAATCTGGAATTTCCAGATTTGCCTTCAAAGCTCAAACCAAGCATTCAACACATCAAAACTCAATCTTTTGGGCCCATTTTCTGGAAAACACTTGAAAACTCATACTACAACATATTTTGAAGATCAATTTTGTAAAATCAAGCCCAAAGGAGAGACAATTGAACACAACTTCAAGGAAACTTTCATGAATTATGTAAAAACATAACATGCATGAGTTCTCATGAACTCCAATGCTCCAAAACATAACCAAATGCAAGTTTGAACTCCAAAACATGGTGAATTCATGGACTACAACCAAAATGTGGACATGCATGTTGGAATTCTCATGAAAACAACCTCAATTTCAAGAATATGTACATGTATGCATGGATTAGCTACTCAAATCAACTCTTTAAGTCAATTCTTGACTCTAATCACCAAATCTCCATGAACTAAGCATGAAACAACTTAAATTCACAAGTAAGAAGATGAATTCTCTACCTTATGTCTTGAATCCTAAATGTGGAAGCTCAAATATGCAAATTCCCTTCAATTCTTCTAAGTCTCCAAGCTAAATCTTGTTGAAATCAATTTTTTTCCTACTCTCCCTCTCTTTCTTGGTTTTGGTCTCAAGAAGGTGAGCAAAATGATGCAACAAAGTGATAGTGCCAAACTTATGAATCAAGACTAAACAATGGTCTAGAATTAGCCACTCAATGGCAAATATGTAATTTACTTAAACTAATGTGATTTAACATTATTTAATCCAATTTAATCATTCCAAATTGAATTCTAATTAAACCTACCATAAAATCACATAAATCCTAGGTAGTACATAACACTAATCAATTTCTGATTCGGTCGCCGATAAGACCTTCAATTCGCAGTTCGAAATTAAAACATGAACAGATTCATTCAGAAATCAAACAGATAGAAATGTATTCAAAACAACACACTCATACAATCGATTCAGGATATCATTCTTATCAGTTACTTATCATGCTTAACCACAGATTAGCACTAATCAGAGGTGAGGGTTATCACAAGTACCATAAGCTATGGCAAATGGAGATTCCCCAGTTGATCTTCTCGGCGTAGTCCGATATGCCCAGAGTACATTGGGCAACTCCTCCAGCTATTTTTCCTTTGCTGCTTCCAACTTCTTTTTGGTCTCATCCAAGATAGTCTTATTCGATGCTTTTACCTGACCATTACTCTGAGGGAAACTTGGAGTAGAGTAGTAGTTCTTGATTTTGTACTTTGCACATAAGCTTTTGATTAGCTTACTGTTAAATTGTGTACCATTATCTGCTATTATTGCCCTTGGGATCCTAAACTTGGTGATAATGTTCTTCCATATGAAATTCTTTACATCAATATCTCGAATCTTCGCAAGGGGTTCAGCTTCTACCCACTTTGTAAAATAATCAGTTATTACCAGCAGAAACTTTCTTTGCCTAGTTGCTTGGGGCAGTTGTCCAACAAGATCCATACCCCACTGGGAAAATGGCCAAGGGCTGGATACTGGGTTCAAATCTGCTGCTAGTTGATGTATCAAAGGTGGAAACCTTTGACACTTCACACATTTTTTGACGTAGGCTTCAGCATCCTTCTGCATGTAGGGCCACCAGTACCCCTGAGTAATGGCCCTATGAGTGAGTGATCTGCTCCCAGCATGACTGCCACATACCTCTTCATGTATTTCATACAAGAAGTCTTCAACCTGGGAGGGGTGCACACACCTCAAAAGGGGGCCAGTAAAAGACCTTCTATAGAGATATCCTTCTGTTGTTAAACTAAACCTTGCTGACTTCAGTCTAGTCTTGTGCGCCTCTTTGCGATCATCTGGTAAATTGCTGTTTCTAAGAAACATCACTATTGCATCCATCCAACTTGGACTCATCTCCACACACATTGCTTTATACTCTATGATTAGTGGTTCCATACTTGGGCCTGACAAATAATCAACCATTATTGTCCTTGCCTTTCCTGATTTCATTGCACTAGCCAGGTTAGCCAAGGCATCGGCATGACTGTTGTTATCTCGGCTAACCTATTATAGTCGGCAATCCTAAAACAAGGCTAACAGTCTAACAACCTCTTTGATATAGGCTATCATCCTTTCATCTCGGGCTTCATACTCACCTGTTGCCTGGTTCACAATAAGTTAGAAGTCACAGACGACTACCACCTCGTCGGCTTCCATTGTTGCTGCTAACTTCAACCCTGCGATTAGTGCCTTATATTCTGCTAACTTCAACCCTGCGACTGTTCCAGCATTCTTCCATCTGGTGATACCAACACTATTCTTCCCTTGCTCCTTGACGGTTCGAATTCCCATCAACAAACAAGTGGAATGAGTTGCCGATGTAGATATCATAGGGCTTGGGTTTTTCTTCTTTCTTCTGCTCTGCTGTGGGATTTTTTATTCTCATTTGAGTCTCTTCTTGTTCCTCTGGACACCCTAAGCCGCGCCCCACTGGAGCCCGATGTGGGATGACACCAAGTGTGAACTCGGCCACAAAGTCGGTCAGAACCTGGCCTTTGATTGCCGTTCTGGGTCTAAACTCTAAGTCATATTGGCCCAACACTACTGCCCATCTGGCCACCCTGCCTGTCAGATCTCCTTGTTGCAGTAGGGATTTCAAGGGGTGCTCAGTCAACACCACAATCTTGTGGGCTTGGAAGTAATGATTTAGTTTTTTGGAAGCCATCACTAAGGCCAGTGTCAATTTCTCCAGGGGTAAATACCTGGTCTCTGCGTCTGCTAAGATTTTACTCACACAGCATACTGCCTTTTGTTCTTCCTTCTTTTCTTTAATTACCACTGCACTCACTGCATGCTCCGAAACCACAAAGTATAAGAATAGTTCCTCTCTAGGTATTGGATTTGAGAGAACTGGAGCTGTAGTCAGGTATTTTTTCAAGTTAGCCAAGTCGACTTCGCACTCCTCTGTCCACAAAAAATTTGTGGCCTTCTTCAATAAACTAAAAAATGATTTACACTTATCTAAACTTCTGCTTATAAACCTATTTAGGGCTACGGCCTTTCCTGTCAACATTTGTACTTGTTTTGCCGATGTTGGGCTCTTCAAGTCAATGATGGCCTTGATTTGATCTGGGCTTGCCTCAATACCCCTTCTAGTAACCAGGTATCCCAGAAACTAACCAGACCTAACTCCAAATGTACATTTCGAAGCATTGAGTCGGAGTCGATATGTTCTAAGGATATCGAAAACTGCCTTCAAGTCGGCCAGGTGATTCTCAGGTTCTTTGGTCTTCACGACCATGTTATCAATGTATACTTCCACTGTTTTGCCAATCAAATGTCTGAACATCTTGGTCACCAACCTTTAGTATGTTGCTCCTGCATTTTTTAACCTAAAAGGCATCACTTTGTAGCAACACAGCCCTTTTGGGGTGATAAATGCAGTCTTCTCCTCATCAGGGGGTGCATTGCTATATGATGGTACCCCTTGTAAGCATCCAGGAAGCTCATTCTTCCATGCCCCGAAGTGGCATCCACTAATTGATCGATCTTGGGGAGTGAGAAACTGTCTTTGGGACAAGCTTTATTCAGGCTAGTGAAGTCTACGCAGACCCTCCACTTCCCATTATTTTTTTTCACAACAATTTTATTTGATAACCAAGTTGGGTAGTTTACCTTCCGAATGGCTCTGGCCTCTAACAATTTGTCCATTTCCTCTTCTACTGCATCCACATGAACCAGTGTTAGCCTCCTTGCTCGTTGAATAACAGGTTTAGCCGACCTATCTACGTTTAGCCTGTGGTATGTGACCTCGGGGTCAATGCTAGGCATCTTATAGGGCGTCCAGGAAAACACCTTAATGTTTGCTCGCAAGAATGCTTTTAACTCCTTTTCCTCCTTCTCGGCCAAGCCTGAGCTGAGAAAGAAGAAGCGCTCTTCATCCCCTTGCTGGACCAAAATTTTCTTCAAGGCTTCCTTACTTTTGTCGCTCGACTTTTTGCCGACGTCCTCGAGGACCTCCATGTCCTCATCTTCAATCTCTACTGTTTCTGCTTCTCGTACGTTGCAGGTGGATTTTATTGCTACCATGGAGCAATTCTTTGCCTGTACCTGATCTCCTCTGACTTCCTTAATTTTATGCTCCGTTGGAAACCGTAACAGCTGGTGCAGTGTTGAGGGAACAACCCTCATTACGTGCAACTATAGCCTTTCCAAGATAACATTGTAAGGGGAAGGGGTGTCAATTACTGTGAATTCTGTACTTACCTTCTTGGTGCCTGCCTGCAGCTCCAAATTTATTGCTCTCAGGGGCCATGTCGCCGTTCTATTGAACTTAACCATTAGGCTGTTGGACTACTCCAAATCATCTCGGTGAAGGCCGAGCTCCTTGTAACATCTGACATACATGATGTCACAAGAGTTGCCTTGGTCAATCAGAATGTGCCTTACCTGGCATTCTCCAATCTTGAGAGTTACTACCAAAGCATCGTTGTGTGGATGCTGCACCATGTCCAGGTCGGCTTCCGTAAAGGACACCATTGGTCCCTGGTACTCGTCTGTCCTAGGCCTCTTTTGCTAAACCTGATACACATGCTGTAAGTGCTTCACCCTTTGAGTCTTCCCCACGTACCTTAATCTCATTGACCCTCGAATAAATCACATTAATCACTCGAGGTCCGTCTGCTTGCGGTTGTGGTGCTGGTGGAGGTGGTGTTGCCGGTGCCTGGGGTAGCCTTGCTTGCTCTTCCTTCGTTCTGGCTTCATCTACTAGGTCTCTTAGGTGACCTTGTTTAACCAGGTCTTCTAGATGCGTCTTCAGGGCTCTGCATCCTTGACTCAGATGCCCATCCTTATTGTGGTAGGCACAGTGCTTCCTAAGGCTTCTTCCATAAATTCGCCAGGAATCTTCTCTGGTGCTTTATAGTCCGGCTGGTTCCTGATCATTTCTAGGACTTTATAAACTATGATCCGAAACACTATGGTGATTGCCTGTGTAGCCCTCAGTTCTGTTTCTTGTCTATTAAAATTTGTATTACCTCGACCTTGCTTCGACGAGCCGTTCCTCTTCTCTTGCTTTGACGCCTTCGTTCCTGGCGTATTCTCTTCTGTTCTAGCATATTTCTCGATCCTTGCCATGAGCTCCTCTATGATTTTTGGCAGAGTCTTTGCTAGTGACTTCCGAAGCATGCAGCCATCCTCCAGGCCATTTTAAAAAGATACGACTGCCAACTCCTGGTAGCATCCTGGTATTCGATTGAACACCTCGTAATACCTTTTGGCATAAGCCCTGAGGCTTTCACCCTCGCCAATTTTCAGAGCCATTAGGGAGTCTACCCTCAACGGTTGTAATTTGTTTGTAACAAACCTGGCCACAAACATCTCGGCCAGGCCTTCCCAACTCTTCACAGTTCTTTTCGGCAACTTGTGAAACTAATCTGATGTAATTTCCCGAAAGGATGAGGGGAACACCTTGCAGAGCAACGGTTTGTTCCTGGTATACAGTGCCATTGAAGTCAAATATAAGCCGATGTGAAAGTTCGGATCGGACTTACCGTCATATATCTGGAACCTCGGCATATAAAATCTTTTTGGGGCCTCAAACTTATCCAACTCCACTGAGAATGGTGTTCTCGGCTTGACCAGAGATGTGACCTCGGCATTCTATCGCTTCCTTTGGAGGTAGTCCCTTAAATCCTCCTTAGTCCGACCAGGAGCTCGGCTGTCAATGACTTTCAGCCTTTTTGGTGCGCTGCTCCCGGCATCGTTATGAGTCCTCTTGGACTTCTCTTCATTTATCGTGTCAAAACAAAGTTCCTTCCCCTAAACATCCTGATGTTCTTTGACATAAGTCCCCTTGGTATGAGGTGTCCTCTGAGACTCTCCTCTTCTTGACTCTGCTCACCCGACATCCCGTGAAGGCCGATGTGAGTGTTCTTTCACCTTGTCATGTTGAGGGACTGCTGGGATTGTTTTCTACCCCCCTTTCTGGGCGTCGTTCTTAGCTGCTGGAATCGACGTGTCCCTCAGTGGAAACGGTGGCTGCATGACGTTGTTCTGTATCATGAAGTTGGCAACCGATTGTAGGTCTGCCAACTTGTTTGCCATTTCCTTCATCTCGCCGTCCCTCCTCAGGCATTTGTCTTTCCATACCTTGAAATCATTTTCTTTCTAATACTCGTCTCGGCCTACTTTCTTAGGTGGGTCTCCCTCTTGGTAGACATCCTTCTCCCATGGATTTTGATCTCGAGGTTCTTCATTACAATTTTTCTCCTCCACATTAGGATCAGCGTGTTTGCCACTCCCACTAGCGATATCGTCCTCGATCTTTTCTTTTTGCCCGTCGTTGGCTATCTATTCTCCTTACGTTTCTCACAGACGGTGCCAAATTGTGGGTGTTGATTTTTGACCACACAACCAAATAGGAAAACTCAACAGGAGAGCACCGGCAGAATAGATTAAAGCCGAACAACCTGACACAAAAAGATAAGAATCCGGCGGTGGTTCGTCCACTCGGGGGCACTCCGACGATCAAGTCCATAATCAATGTCTCTCAAAGATAACCAATAGTGCTTAACTCACTAGACAGAGCATAAAAAACATACCTTAGACCCACGATGGTGCCTTACTTTTATAGCCAGCACTAACCTGATCCCTGTAGAAGCCTAGTTTCAGTGGACTTTGGCTCAATGCTCATCTTGGACTCCCAATTAGATAGAGATAAACTCCCTAAGAGTTTTATCTTTATCCTGACTAAGGTCCTCCCCTATTCTAGGACTCTTATCCCTTATCTGTTCACTTCGGATTCCTTTATCTTCAAAGATAACCTCGGCCTAACCGAGATTATCTCGCACATGACTAAGCCACGTGGCACTCCGGCTGACACGTCGGCGCCACCTTGGCCACGTGCTGTCATTTACGAAATATGCCCTCACAGTGTGTGTTTGGAATACTCCACTGAAATACATATCGAAATATGAAAAATTAATGATTGCAATTAGAATGTGAGAAACAAAAGTAAAATTGAAATGAAAATATAATTTACCTCTATTTTTTTTTATAGATTATTATACTATAAATCCTTGAACATTTTATTTTTCAATAAAATGCTTAAATTTTATAAGCCATTCCTTAACTGGTCCAATTTAGCCATTTTAAAAGTTAACCATATATTAAGCTTTGTGAAGTTTTGGTTAAAAGGTCAAAAAAATTAAAAGCCACAAGATTCAAAATGTTACATTATTTACATAAATTAATTACTCTTTTTTTTTTATTTTTTTTTTACAACTATCTATTTAGTTAAAAAAATATTCCAAACATACTAATTTTTTTCACAGCATAAATTTTTTTTTAAAAGGAAGCTATATAAGTAAAAAAAATTAAAAGTTACCAAACAGATTCGGAATAAGACCAACTTAAATGATAAATTGATAAAATTAAATATAATACTTTTTTTTTAGAATAAAAAATTAATTAATTATCACCCTTAGAAAACCTAAGAGCGGTGTTGTGTTGTTGGTTCTATTACGGGTAAATGCCCGTTTCACAAATCCGGGTCGGGTGGATCGATTATAAAAGGGAAAATTACTATGTAGTCCTATGTAGGGGATCTATTTCCCTTCTAATCCCAATATATTTTTAATAGACTAATAGGTCCACAGTTTTTTAAGCTTTGTACCTGGAGGTCCCGTTTTATATTTTCTTATTTTTTAATTGACTATATTACTCTTTGTTTTGAGATATATATATATATATATGTGAAAAATCAAATATTTGCCTCTGCGATCTCGATTTCTCTCCGTTATGGCGATCTCTTTGTGTTGTGAGGTCGATCTCGTTGTGCTGTGAGGTGGATCTGGTTATGCGATTTGAATCTCTGTGTATAGGCGATCTCTGTGCATGCTCTCTGTGTGTGTGTGTGTGTGTGTGTGTGTGCGTGTGTGTGTGTGTGTGTCTCACTCTGTTTGTATCTGTCGATACATATATGTATGTATATATAGATAAGTAAATTTGCGTGATATCTGGTTTGTGTTTGGCAATGTTGTTATAGTTCTTTGTTTTGTGATAAATTTTGTTTGTTTGATATTTATTTTGTGATTTTTGTATGTGATATAGTGTAATGGTTTTGATTTTGTTGATTTTGTTTGTTGTATAGTGTAATGTGTTTTGAAGTTGTAGTTTGGAATTGTGAATTTTGATGTTTTGATACTGATATGTTGTAACTGTATAATTTTATAGTTTGGAATTGTGAATTGTGAAGTGTTGATACTGATATGTTGTAACTGTATAATTTTGTAGTTTGGAATCTGTGAACAATTGTTTGCTGGTTTGTGATTTTGTAGTATGGAGGGGTGTTTCATGTTAATGTACAAATACAGTAATTCTTGTGCTGCTATTAAGATTAGTGAGGGATGTAGTTATCATGAAGTTGTTGAGAAAATATCTGCAAAGTTCAAGGAGTTGAGTGTTGGTAACTTTTCTTTGTTTTTCTCTATTCCTAGATATTCTAATTGTATTGTTGAATGTGATGATGATTTGGAGAATATGATGTCAATGGTAGGTTGTAGTGGTTCTCATGTTGTTGATGTTGTTGTGGGTGATAAGAGAATTGTGGAGGTTGATGATAATTCTTCTAGGATTGATTCTGTAATTTATGAGAGTTCTTTGGTTAACGATTGTGATGATTTTAGTGGTTTGTTGCCTAGTTTTTATCCAAAGCCAGAGAGAGTTTTGTTGTCTGTTAGTTGGAAAGGGATTATACACAGTGTTGGTCAAGAATTTGAAAGTGGAGTGCCGGCGTTTCGCATTGCATTGGCTAAGTATGCAGTTGAGTGTGGTTTTGTAGTGAATTATTTGAAGAACGATGCAACAAGAGTAACTGTTGAATGTATGATGAAGTCGTCTACGAGTTATAAATGGTTTATGCATGGAAGGGTGTTGATCAATTTCGGTATTTTTTTTATTATGAAGTTGGATAATGTGCATACTTGCAGGGTTGTTGCTCGTAGATCTTGTAGCAAAATGGTTGGTTCTAGACTTGTGTCTGATATTGTGCATAATGATATTAGTGATAATCCGTTGACTCGTCCTATTGAAGTTAAAAAAAAGTTGAAGAAGCAATATGGTATAGATGTTTTGTTATTGAGTTGCATGGTTAGGAGTTGATAAGGCAAGGGGTGGGTTGTTTGGTGATTTTGCAACTTCTTTTGACCAATTTCGATGGTACCTTGAGATAGGTATGAGAACGAATCTTGGAAGTGTGTTTGAATTAGATATGGATGAAAGTAGTGGGTTTTTTCGGAGGTTGTTTGTGGTATTTCATGGATGTTTGTATGGCTTTCAATTTTGTCGTCCGTTGTTGTTTGTTGATGGTACATTCTTGAAGGGGCGTTACAAGGGGCATTTGCTTGCAGCAACATCAAATGATGGTAATCAGGGTATGTATTTATTTGCAGTTGGTATAGTTTTGGTTTGTCAGTGTGTAAGTCTGCTAATTTTTGCAGTTCCATGTTATTTTGTTTCTAGGCCTGTTTCCTTTGGCTTTTGCGATTATTGACGTTGAAAATCAGGATAATTGGAAGTGGTTCTAAAGTCAGTTGTTAAAGGTTGTTGGTTTAGGCCGGAGATTGACCTTTGTGTCTGACCGTCAACATGGATTGCTAGATGCTCTTTCAGTGATTTTTCCCAAAGCACATCATGCATATTGCTTGAATCATTTCAAGAGAAATTTGATTGACAAATTGGTGGGACTTTGTACTAACTATAAGCTTACTTTGATGAAAATATTAGTTAAATGTGTTTATGCACCAACTGTTGTTTCTTTCCAACATTATATGGAGAAATTGAGGCGTATTGCTGAGAATGGTAGAGTTGATAGCATGTTGGATGGTTTACAAAATGATAAGTGGGCCAATGCATTTTTTAGAGGGAAACGATATGGTGAGATGTCATCTAATGCTGCCGAGTCTTACAATAATTGGATTGGTGGGGCCCATGAGTTGCCTATTACTTGTATGGTTGATATGATTAGGGTTCAAATCATGACTCAATTGTCTAATAGAAGAGCTGAATCTAAAAGATGGACTATGAAATTGTGTCCAGTTATGGAAAAGAAATTGGTGGACTCTTTAAAGCTAGCTAAGTCTTGGGATGTGATTGTTACTAGTGATACTGTGCTTGAGGTTCATTCTTCTATTTCTTTTTATGTTGATATTGGTAGACGGACTTGTTCTTGCCATGAATGGCAATTGAATGGTTTTCCTTGTTGTCATGTTGTGCATGCTTTGCGTAGTAGTGGTAGAGATGTGTATGATTTCATTGATCATTTTTTTCATGTGGATTGTTTTAGAGAGTCATATAAGGAATCTGTTTATCTAGTGCCTTCAAGTGAGAGATTTGACTTTGATGGTGCCGCTAGTTCGATTATCAAACCTCTTATAACGAAGAAGCAGTCCAGGCGGAACAAGAAGAAGATGATACTTTCTAGGGGTGAGAATGTGAAGCAAATCAAGTGTGAGAGGTGCTTGAAATATGGGAATCACAATAAGAAGACGTGCAAGGCTGCTATTTGAGGCCATAGTCTATTCTTTTGGATTTGTATTTGAATTTGAGGAATTATGATAATAAAAAATGTGATACTTGGTATTATGGAAGTAATGAATAAAGTTGGTTGCATTCTTTTTTATTTTTTGATGTGTTCTTTAGTTATTGAAGTTGTTTTGTAACTGTTTTGTTTTGTTTTGTGTGGATTTGGTTGGTTTTATTTTTGTGGAATGCTGAGAAGGTTGTTGAAAATTTCTTATTGAAACTGTATAATATTGAAATGCAGTTTTACTACATGATATATTCATTTCATATTTCGTAGTGACAAAACTGTAAAATTTTGCAGTTTTATTTTCAATTTTGAAATGCAGTTCATCTATTTGTTGAGTCATGAAATTGGATGCATAATTGTATAGCATAATTTTTGTTTGAGTAATGAAACTGTATAATTTTGCAGTTTTAAAAATTATGAAAAATAATCTGATGAAACTGGATAATTTTGTAGTTTTAAGAATTATTAGAAACAACTTGATGAAATTGCATATTTTTGCAATTTGAAGAATTATTAGAAACAACCTTTATTGTATGAAAATATATGCAACCACAAATATGACGACAATAATAAGTAGAAGAACACAAACAAGTATAATAAGCACAAGAAGAATAACAACAATAATAATAACAAGAAGAAGAGCAACAACAACATCAATGACAACAATCATTTTCACCATAATAGCCACAAGAAGATCAATTCCAAAAAGCATGAAAAGTATTTATCACATGTTAAAAAAAAAAAAAAGTACAAAAATATGTTCACTTGAGTATTTGTATTGTCAAGAAGTTTGTTTATTGTTTCTATGGTTTGGTATGTTTTATCAATATTTGATAGTGCTCAAGTTTCCAAGGTTAGTTCTTATTATTGAGGAATTAACTGATGATTTTTGCTCGAAATTTGACCCACTCAATTGGTCGAAGTGATTTCTGCACAGGTTGCCAGTTGTTATATTGGTTGATAACATTGCAGACGGCGATTGCACAATCATTCCTACAAAGTTTAGATGAAATTAATTAGTTAGGTAAAACTGTAAAATTTAGCATATTGGAACATTAGTTTATTGAGTTTGTGTCTTGCGAGTGTGGGGTTTGTTATGGGCATTCATCAATTGATGTAATTACTGTCTCGCACTCTTGAGATGATAACATGTTTCCTTGATTGCTGAATAATGCTTTATTCCATCTCAGTTGATGCTGTTGCTACAAAATAGTTAGTGGGTGTTTTTGTTAGTTATAGTGATGTGCTGAGATGTTTTGAATGGAATTGAACTAAGTAGGAAATTTTATTTAACTTACAATTTCCTTTGCAATTTCAAAGTGCTTGTTGTGGCAATCTTTTGCTGGCCTCAAAGAGTCATAGTGCCTCCATATCCCATTAGCATTGTCAAAGACCAAAATTGTCCAATGGTTGTCGTGGTTGATTGGGAAATGGATATATCTGTTTTTCATTGCTTTTGGAAAATGGCTGTCCATCATTTTTTCTCTCAGTGCTTGATCTTGGTTTTGTAGTGGAGTCTGTAATTTATATATGTTTGAAATATGTTATAAAACTATGTAGTAAGACATGTTAAGAAAAAAGAAAATTTTGCAGTTTGAATAATATTGAAAGGTATGTTAAGTTTTGCTTACATTGATGAGTATTGAGAAAACGTAAGGTTTTCTTGCGTATGGATTTCTTACAAAGGCTAAATCATGTTTCTCAAATTCTTCAATTGATGGTTGGAGTGCCAATTTCATTTCTGAGAAGGCATCAATGACCTGAAACATGTTATATATGAGAATGTGATAAGTTTGGGGAATAGGTTATTGAATATGAACAGAAACTATAAAATTGTGCAGTTGGAGACCTACATTCCTATATAAGGCTTCCTTGTTGGTCAATCTGCATATATCTAAAAAGTATTTGCAATTTTCATCTTTGCTGCCAAACTAGACACAAGCACTTGATTGTGTGTTGTTGATAAGTTGAATTTGGTCTTGATCTTTTTTGGATAGGCTATGTCAAACCTTGTTTGTTTTGCGGCATGAAATGGCGAGTGGCTTGTTGTGGATTAATTCTTCCTTGAAATCATTATCACTTTCCAATACTTAAACTTGTGTCTTCTCTTAATTGTCATCCTCTTTTGGCTTGGTTTCAGCAGCACCTTCTTTCTCTTGGCCAATATCTTCTTTTATCTTTTCTTTCTGCTGTTGTTTTGCTTCATGAGCACCCTCTTTTTGCTCGGGTTTAGTAGCAGGTTCTTTCTCTGTTTCGATTTCTTCTTTTTTCTTTTCATTCTTCTTCTCTTTTTTTTCATCGGTATCCTCTGTTGGTTTGGGTACATCAACAGCAGTTTCTGTCTTGTTTCTTGTATCTTCTTTGGCTTTTGTCATTGGTTGGTATTCAAAATCTAGCTTATGTGCTTGTTTTCTTGACTTTTGTTTGATTTTCTTGATCATTGATCTTTGTTGGGGAGTTCTAGGTTTTTTGGGAGACATTTCCTTCAATTGGTCTTCTTTTCTACGCAATTCAACTATGAATTTTTGTTCCATTTCTTGTATTTGTACTCTCATGGTTGCTATGAGTTTGTCCTTGTCGTCTTCTTTGGTTGATGTTTGTGCTTGGTCATCACCTATAAAAATGTTGGATTGTGTTTTGGTTAGTTTAATTAAATTTTGCAGTTTGCTTCAGTATTAGACAAGAGTTTACCTTGTGCATGAAATGTGTCAGATTTCTCTTGGAGTTCTTCTTGTTGTTCTGTCCTTTTTTCTTCTTGTTGTTTTGCTTGTTCTTTTTTTTTTTTTTTTTTTCATGTTGTTGCTGTTGGTCTGTCAGTTCTTGTTCATTGACTTCTTGTTGTTGGTTTGTTTGTTCTTCTTCTTGTTCTTGTTGTTGACCTTCTTTTTCATCAGTGTCTTTTTGTTGTTCACCTTTTTCTTCTTCTTCTTCTTCATCATTGTCTTGTTGTTCATCAACTTCTTCTTCTTCTTCAGTCACTTGTTTTTTTATCATCATCACTCTCTTCTTCTTGTTCATCACTTTCTGGTTCTTGCTTTCTTTTCTTTCTTTTTTGTTGTTGTTCTTCGAGAAAGTCATCCTCATTACTGTCTAGAAGTCCTTTTTTTTTTTTTTTTGCTTTTGTTTGTTTTTTTCGCTTATTGTCCTTTTTGTGGTCATGTTTCTTTGCTGAAGAGTCTGTTGATGTGCTTTGATTGATATGCAATAACTGTATTTCTTGTTCAGTTGGGGTTAAAGCATTTTGGTCAACTTGCATTGGAACAATGTGGCATATATCAGTAATACTATAAAATTGGTCAGTTTCATAACATGAGTTGTACTGTGAGTAATGTGAGTTGAGTGCTGAAAATATGTTGTTTGAAACTGAAAACTTTTACAGTTTCATAACATGATTTTTACTATAATGACTGTGAAAGGATTGTTGAATATATTTGTGCGTTGAAATTGTAAACTTTTGCAGTTTCATAACATGAGTGATGTTAAATAGGTGTGTGCTTTGAAACTGCAAACTTTTACAGTTTCATAATATGATTTGTACTGTGAGTAATGTGAGTTAAGTGTTGAAAATATGTTGTTTGAAACTAAAAAATTTTACAGTTTCATAACATGATTTTTACTATAATGACTGTGAAAAGAGTGTTGAATAGATTTGTGCTATGAGAGTATAGAAGAGTTTGAATACATTTTCAAAGTTAGCAAGGCTGATGTGTTTCCACTTGGAGTACATTTTGCCAAGGTTCCACTTCATAAACCTTGGGAAGCCTTCTTTGTTAGATGGTCGGAGGAGTTTACTGTGTTCACAGTACCAGTAAAAAAAAATTGAAATATGTTAGATAGTTCGAAATAGGTGGATGTTTGATATTTTTGTGTGAAGTAGTTGAGTAGTGTGTTTACCAAGAGTAACATGACGCATCCAGTGACATGCCTTGGGTTGTTGTTTGCATTTTCCATTGAATTCATTAGTGTGTCTTTTATTGCCTTAACCCAATTGTACTTCTTGATGTTGTTGAGATTGTCAACATAGTTGGGGAAACTCCAACTGAGTGTATGGCCTGTTGTAGGCATGAGAAGTTTCAAGCACAAGTAAAGGGTGATGATCCTTGTAAGATCTTGATGATCATTGGTTGATTTTTCTTTTTTTGTTTGTTGAAACATTTTGGTTAATGACTTGCTATCCAATCTCTTTATTGATTTGCATCTTCATTTGTAACATGTAAGCTCAAAATCCTTTGGTCGTATATAGGATTTGGTGGTGTGCTGTTTTCTCCACAGTCAATACCAAAAATGAGCCTGACATCACTGTTTCTGAGTTTCATTTCTTTTTTGCAGAGTATAAATGCTCTTTTTCTTTTGTTGTAGAGTGTTGTCATTTCTGTTACAATGGAATTGTAGCATCTGCACCAAGAGGCCTTCAATTGTGTTGAGGAGAGAGCATTTAATGGGCCAAAAAGGGATTTTTTGCAGCTCTGTCTGTTGGGCTTTTGTGAATTTGACCCCTTCAACAGTTTGATTACTGTTCCGATGTTGGAACGGTAATTAAACTGTTGGACTCTCTTTGCAGGGACTGCTCCTTTTTTCCTTTTTGATGGCTTGGTTTTTGTTTTGGGAGTTGATTGGCTTTCTTGGAGCTTTCTTTTTTTGGTTGGAGGAGCTTCTTGTTTTTTTGTTGGCTTTCTTTTGTTTGTTTTTTTTTTTTGTGGTTGGAGGTGTGGTTGGTGTTTGTTGTGTGGGTGTTGTCTGTGGTGTAGTTCGTGGGCTTTTTCTTATAGGTAGTGTGGTTGTTTTGTGGGTTTTTTTGGTTGTGGTGGTTGGGTTTTTTGTAGAGGGGGAGATTTTGGTGGCATTTCAGTGGATATAGGCAAAGAACTGTCAAAATGGGAGATATTTAAATCCCTGATTGGATTTTTGGGCATATGGTTTGTTTCTTCCAATATCTTCTAACAGCTATTTCTAAAAAAATGAAAGCGACAGCAGGGTATGAGTAATATAGTGACAAAACTGTATAATTTTACAGTTTTATATGCAGTTTAATATGAAGTTATATCTATTTGTTGTTAATAGTTACAAAACTGTATAATTTGACAGTTTGATTTGCACTTTATAATAAGTTACCTATTTGTTTTGAATAGTGATTAAACTGTGTAATTTTGCAGTTTTATTTGCAGTTTGAATAAATTTAGATATGTTACTTGTAGAGTGATGAAACTATCTGATATTTCAGTTTTATAAATAGTATCAACAATAAGAACAACCCATTGTATTTTGTAAACAACAACAATAACAACGAGAAGATTAAGTATTCAACGAAATCTAGCAACAATACGAAGAAGAAAAGCCAATATTTAACAAGAAGAAGAAGCAAGAACAACAAGAATAAGAACATGGAGTTGAATGTGTAAAAATAGAGATTTATATGTAAAAACAGGGGACTAGAATGTTTTAAAATAGGGGATTATATATAAAAGAGGGTTTATACATTTTGAAGTATGTAAAATGTGAATTACAAGGGTTTTTTTTTATGAAAGTGTTATTGAAACGGTATATACGAAATATGAAAGAATAATGTACAAATTTGAATGAAAAATAATAGGTGAAGAGAGATGTTACTTTTTTTCTCCATCTTTGTGAATCGGAAGTCAGGAACTATGAAATTTCTTAAGAGTGGTGATGGTTCTTCGTGTTGTTGAGAGTCGTCGATTGGAGAAATGAATGACTTGGTGTTGTGTTGGTAAGAGTCGATGATTGAAGAAGATGAACGGGTTCGTTTTGTGGTTAGGGTAGGGTTTCAGAGGGAGTGAAGTCGAACGGTGGAGAGATGGAGGACTGAGAATGCAGAGTCGAGCGGCGGAGATGTGACAGTGTACTGATTAGACTGAGATGATCGTGGGTGAAGGTTGCGCGTGTGTAAATTGGATGATATATTGTGGGTATTTTCATCTGATTGATAATTTGAGGACTTAATGGAGTATTAAATTTCTTTTGGGGCTAAATAGGGTATAATATGTTGGGCTTGGACCTTTGGGTCAGTTTCCCATTATAAAAGGACATATTAGTCGTTCACCAATCTCTCTCTCTATATATATGTTATATTTGAAAAATTATAAATTATTCTCGGAGTATTACGTGTCCGTACTCCTAACCAATCATAATTTATTTTGCCTCTCATGTTTCTCAATCATCTAACACAATAATTCGTTTATCTACCTTCTTCACCAATCACACTATTATAAAATATTACGTGTCCATATTTCGAAATTACTAAATAATTACCTGTTATATTCTCATTTCTGTATGTATCATGTATGTATATGTGTATTTATATGAAAATGATGACGACAGTTGATTTCTTCGACGACAATGCTTTGACAAGTATCACTATTGAGGTGTTTGGCTATTGAGAAAATTTAAAATAAGAGAAAAAATTGAAAACTCAATTTAATGAGCATGAATGACATTATACTTGGAGGACCTGGGCTCACTACGGGTCTTGTTTTGATAATTTGAACCGTTCAATGTGTAAAACTCGTCGAGTATTATAATCAAATCAGTTTTGTATAAAAAAATAGACGGTGAAAAAATAAACAGTTGATAGAAATCTAATTTGATGAGATAGCTATTGATATCCCATCAATATGATTTTTTACAAACATATAGTACTCAACGAGTTTTACACATTGAATAGTTTGGATTATCGAAACAGAATCCATGATGAACCTCAACGGATCCAACAGTACCCTCCAATTCATATCAAACTGGAGGGAAACCCAGCCTGGCTGGGATTGTAAAATACTGTGAAGAAACAGTTGTCGTTTCAAATTTCAAATGAAATCATCCATTCACTATAACAAAACTAGGTTTTCATGGCACCACATCAACTGCATATAATAAATACACGCTATGGTTTCTCACATTTACAACTTGCTTTGTTTGCACGTCGTAAATAATTTTCCAACCACAGCGTGTCTATTGCGTAGACGGTGAATGGTAGTAATGATGATTTTTTTACGGCTTGCAGTGTTTGCCGTAAATAATAAAACTTTCCATAACATACATGTGGCATGCCATTAATACATCAACTATACACGACACACATACGCTAGTCGTGAAATGTATTGCACTTTTCACAGCGCAGACAACGCCGCTATTAAAAGTATTGCACTTTTACGACGCACAATTCATGTCATGAATGTTATGACTAAAAGAAAAGTAGGTGCCAAAATGAAAAACTCTAATGTCAAAACACCAAAAAAATATATTTTAAAAAATAAATATATCAACCCTTTGACTTCTAATAATCGAAAGGAACATAGAACATGTTAGGCATAGAGAAAAGAAGAGAAGAGAAGGGTTCAAAGAAGCAAAATCGTAGGGGAAAAGAAGGGTCTAAGCATCGAATACTATTCAAAACATTCACTCCTTGGCTTCTAATAGCTGAACATAGAATACTGTTCAAGGAGGAAAACCAAGAAGAGAGGGAGAAGAGAAAGGCTTCGAATGGTAAGGGTTTCAAATGGTGCTCTCTCTCTCTTCACCCCACTCTCATACTCTCCTTCATATGCCCTACCACACCACCAATTTCTAGGGTTTATATATCTCGTTGTGGCAAATTGACCCAATTGAGAGTTATGAGAAGCCATGGACGAAGAGACACCACTCGTTGCTGAACACTCAGATTCTAAAATCCTAACCAAGAGCCTTCTTGTTGATTTTCTTGGCTTGTGGTGCTGCTCAGAACTTGGAGAATACTATCAAAACTGTGAGTTATAACTTTGCTTATTGTCATTTTTGAAGTAAAATTTTTTTTTTGAAGCAAAATTTGATTTGATTAATGTTTTTTTTTTTTTTTTTCTCTAGAGTTTAGTTGATTATTTTTATCCTTTAAACTATCAATTTCATCTATTTAGTGTTTTATTTTCTAGAGTGTTTTATTTCATCTATTTGATTTGATTAATGTTTTTTGCATTCGAGAATTTTGCATATATATGTATACACACTCATATATGTTTGATTAAGTTGGTTAGAATTGATACTGGTCATGCCCCAAAACCCTAATTGATGTGTTCAATTTCATGTGCATATATGGTGCTTGGTTGCTGAAGACAACGTGTTTGACAAAAGTCCCAAGTAAGGTGAGCTTCCTCTTGCTTTGATTATCTTTTCTGACGAACCAAACAGAGTATTTTTCTCATTTGATTACTCTGGTTGATTGTATGTTACAATTTTTAGCCTAATTTGTACTCTTTTTTTTTATTTGTTTAAAAATTATTATTATACTGTGATTTACTATAGAGGTCTAAGTGTGTGATCTTTGAGTGAACTGAACTCTTAATTCTGGAACCTTTTGTGACCACTACTATTGTTATGTTGCTGCTTTCAGTTATATGTTTATAATCACCTCAAAAATAATGCAGCGTTCATTGCTTATGTCTTTTATGCATCCATTCTTAGATTTCATTTGGTTTTTCATTTCACTCTTTAGTTTACTGAAATTGTTTAATCTCACTATAACAAATGAGAATAAGAATGTTTGGTTTTAATTTTGCAAACAAAGAGTGAGCCAAATACATATTCCATAGCACTCAAATTTTGCATTTTGCATTTTGCATGGCAGAGTGCTATGGAATATGTATTTGGTTCAATCTTTGTTTGCAAAACTATTGATGCAGTAAGGCAGGTTAGTCTTCTTTAGACGTGCTTTTTCCTGAGGTGCTTTTCTAGATGATAAATTCTAATATTGTAAATTGCTTTTTGAAGTTGAATTATTATGTTTTTTTCTCCTTAAATTTTGTTCCTGCTATGTTCTGGTCAAGTTAAAGTTGAGTGCAAGTATTACTTTTGATTTACATGAACTTTAGTTCACTAAACAATACTACAAAGAGGAATAGAGCATGAGATACTGGATTTGGTTATCAAAATTTGGAATTGATGATTGAAAATTTCATCCTTCAATGCAATCTTGTTACTTTGGTTCCATTCAATTGATATGTTAAAGTGTTAAATTTTGTTACTTCTATTTCTACTACTTTTCTATCTAGTTCTTAGTGGATTAATTATAAAATTATTTCAATTCCATAATTTAAAACATATTCTACTTCGCATGAAAATATACTTCTATATTTAAAATGATAACTTAGTTGATTTCTTTGTGTAGCAAAGATAAATTTATTAGTATTTTTATTGTGTTTCACTCACACTTCTGCAGTGTTTGGCCATGTTTCGGACTTTAGCATCTCATCTTAAACAATGTTTGTCAGTTATCTATTCAACATTCATTTTGTTTTGAAATCAGTGACATTGATAGACTCTCTGCACCAATGACTTTATTACACAAAAAAATGTACTTATTCTACATAAAGTAGTACAGTATTTATATTAACTTAATAAGTTAACCCTTAGATTTGGTGTTAGTCTAAACTTAATTTTCAACTCATGCATGTCCACATCATTCGCTTATTGCCTTTTACCTTCAATTTCAAACCTTTGTACCTTGAATAAGTATTTATTTATTTATTTATTTTTATGTGATTGTTCTTAATCTGAATTTCACTCAATGACTAGTCCATAGGTTGCTTTTAATAGGGAAATTGGCACCCTGTCACACCCCATATTTTATTACTCGGAATCCATTACCAAATTCATTAAGTTTATTCAATTTCAGAGATAACATGAGGAAACTCTTTACATCATTTGTAAGAATAGATAAAGATTCTCTCATCCGAAAATGCAACATGTACATAACTAAATAAATTGCCTGCAGACTTACATCTTTAAAGTAAAAGAAAGGGGTTTAACCCTTTTACATCAATGTCATTCTGCCCACAAATAAAAGGCCTCGTGGCCAACACATAAAGAAGATCCTCGATCTTGAAACCCATCTTGACGTTCACCTGAAAAAGGATTAGCAACGTGGGATGAACATAAAGTCCAATAGGGATCTCAACATGATCCTAAACAATAGCAACTTACAAATAGCTATGATCATGAATGCTTGGTCTCATACTGTATAAGTAATGTGACAGTTTATACAGAAATATACGTATATAAGAACTTTTCTCCAAATCGTTTACTTTATTCAATAACATAAGCAATTCACTTTTCTTTCTTTTTGTTACTTTTTTTCCAAAAATTCATATGATTATAACAAATTTTAGAAGAAGACAATTTCCCCAAGCCCATTACGTTTTCTTTCACTTTCCAGACTAACACCTATTTGCCTTTTCAAAACATGTTCACAAGTATTCAGAGTCTTTCACATTCTTCACAATCTCAACACAATACTTACGTCCGTTTCCAACACATTCATAACTATACACGTATGCCATTAATACAAAAGGAAAACAACAAGCCATCAATAAATATCTGCTTTAACAGTTTAGGCAACGCGGCCTTCTAGAACAATACCATCATAACCAATGATATACCCAGATACACTGAGACAATAAAGATAAATGAATTCTGTTCTACCTGCCTTAAGCACGGTAAGCCAATGATACATCTTTAGTCAATTTAGTCTTACTTCATTTCATGACCATTCATTTCAAGTTAACTTATATCATCTCAATTCATAAGCCAATTCATTACATTTAGACACTCAACTGAGGCTACAACTCAGGGGTTCTCAATCAACACAATTATTACACAAACACTTCAATCTTGCCATTTTACGGAATTCTCATCCGAAGGAACCGACACCCATATATATAAGATTTTGGGACTTTCACCCTGGACACTCCGGCCAACTTAATTATCAATGGAGTCCATCTCCTATCTCCTCCCAAACAATGGAGTACATCCCCTATCTTCTCCCAAACAAGATACATATACAATGTATTTAAACTCGTTGTCATATACAATGACCATTTCAATCACATATACAATGTTTACATCCAACCGTCATATTCAATGACATATTCCAATTGATTAGTTTCAATTTACCTAATCATCATGCAGTTTTTACAACAATCATGGCTATCCTCCACCGATAGCCCAAAACATATATTTCTAAACATGTATACGATCTCCAAATAGATAAACTATCTATATTTTCATAAGTGAGAGATTTCAAATATCCAATCCCACCATTTATGTTCATATCTATCCACCTCTCATCTAATACGTAAGGAAAAACGAAATCCAATTCTCACAAAGCTTTCAGTCCAATAATAGTGAGAATATGTAAAGGTTCCAAAATCCGATCTCAAGTTCATTATCAATTTACAAAGGGTGATGATTTCGTTTTCTTTCAAAAGACCACTTTTCTTTATTTTCGAATCTACACAACTCCAACCATTTTCGAAGAGTTCATTCTCGTCATTTTACAAAATCAAAACCAAATCCATTCTCTTTATTTTACAAAACCAATTCCATTGATATCAGAACCATAACTCAACTTCACGTGATTAGTCTAAAACAAAACCAACACCGTGGTTACTTCTCTTTTTATTCTCTTTTGATATAAATACGATTATCTAACCCATATAAGCAAAATATAAAGACTATTCAACTCCCTCTCTTTTAAACCCATAATACATCAATAATATAAAATTAGGGCCTTCCTCCATTTCTTCATAAACATAGTAAGTCATTTCCCAAATTACTCAACAACAAATAATTTAACAACACCATTCACAACTATCAAACCCTAGATCCCCTTTCATGGCTTTCAAGAAAATCCATAATGAATATGATTTTTATGCAATAAAAACTACCACATGTCTATTTATGAAAGAGGTATTGAAAAAGATCAAAGAAATCCCTACCTCTTGAAGCGAAGAGAAAACAACCCAATAATCACCGGCGACGAAACCACGAACCATTTGGATCAATAGAAAGCCCTTGACAAGATCTACAACCTTTCCTAAAGGACCAAGGTGAAAAGATGGCTCTAGGTGAGTAGATCTGAAGATCTAAGTGCGAAAAGTTAAGTTTTAGAGAGAGAGGAGAGAAATCACGGGTTGAGAGGAAAATGCGAGAAAAGTAATAAGAGGAAAGTGGTTTGGGTCTATTCATACTAGTAGCAAATAGCCCCATGGTCAAATAAAATAATAGGCCCAAAAACCCCTCAAGGGTAGTGTCATGACCCAAACTCGCCCCCATGGATTAAGATCATAACCAACCAGTAATCAAGAGATTACCTACGGCCTCAAACTAGATTAGATATATTTTAATAGAGTTAAGGGGCCAAAACGGAAACAAGCTTAAAACTTTTGTCCATAGAGCTGTGCTTACATGGTACGTCATAACATTTCACATATATTCATTAATAACCCACATCAAAGGAAGTTAACATATAAGCTTTACACAACAAGATCATTCAAGTCATAGTCAGCAAAACCAAAAAAAAAACTTATATACAAAAGTGTTCCAAAGTTTTCGCCAACATAGCAAAAATATAACAAAAGAACAAAAGGGCGAAAACAAGTCTCGTGTGTGAGACGTATGGATTGACTCCTCAAAACTTTGATTGTTTCTCACATACTTCACCGAGGCTAGGTTTGAACATCACTTGGCTCACCTACAGACACATGAATGAGAGTGAGTGAAAGCCCAGTGAATAATATCAATTAAAGAAGGTACATGAATCGAATTCGAAACAAATACATCAAACGGCCTTGGGCCCAGTTCACGTTTCTATCTAGTGTATTAAGTGACTACCGATCCAGACGTATCAAACGGCCTCGACCCGATTCATTCATATCTGACGGCCTTTGGCCCAATCAATCATGTCTAACAGCCTCTGGCCCAATCATTCATGTCCGACAGCCTTTGGCCCATTTATTCATATCAAACGGCCTTTGGCCCAATCATTCATGTCTGTAACGCCCTCAAAATAACAACATAAAACCCAACAATATAGACATGCATTGATATATAAAAGATCCACATTCTTCCATTAACAGAGTTTCATTACAAAAGTATTACATGTTAACAACAAAAGCAAATGCCCTAAGGGCTTACAGCTTTCCAAGTTAACACTTGATTACAAAAAGTAGAGTACTAACTCATTTACACATTAAGCCCTTGGCTTGAATTTACATGTAATACATCAAAAAAAGAAAGACAACAAAAAGTCTGCCCGCCCCTAGCCTCCCAAGCTATGTCCTTGGAGGTGGCATGCTACCTGTACCTGAAAATGATGTTCCCATATAGGGTGAGCCACAGCCCAGTAGAAATACACTAAACCAGTTATGAATAATGACTAAACGATTAGCAGCTGATAGGTGGCGAACACTTTACACTTTCATTCTCCCTTTCCCTACAAATTCTCAATTTATAACCATGGCTCAGAACCTGGCCAACAACTCATGTGGGACAGTAACTCATGTCCAACAATTTCCCATTTCACAAAAGACAAGCATACTAGCTATATCAATACTTCCAAAGACATGCATAAGAGCAATATCACACTTCCAAAGACAAGCATATGAGCTGTGTCAACACATCATTAGATAAGCATATGAGCTATATCTTTAGAGTCCATCCCCTATCTTCTCCCAAACAACATCCGGTTTAGAGGTCTATCCCCTATCATCCCCTAAACCGTGGAGTACATCCTCTATCTCTTCCAACACAACACACAATGCATATAAACAATTATTATACACATCAATCAATACATAAATTTAATGTATTCCTTCAACCGTCACACTCAATGACACATTTCAATGATCAGTTTTAGTTTGCCTAATCATCATGCATTGTCTACAACAATCAAGACTATCCTCCACCGATAGCCCAAAGCAGTTATTTCTATACAGAAAATAAATGCAACAAATGGATATAAAATCAACATTTCAATTCGGTGAGTGATAAGTAATTCAACTACACCCTTTAATCCCATACACTTCCAATCTCAACATTCTCACTTCAATTCCTCATTTCTTACAATTAATTATCCCAATTAATTAATCAATGTAATTAGGGTATTTTCCATAATTAACATTACAACCCTTAGGTTCCATTTTCTAACACTATTTCAACATTAATCCCATGTTTCTACACCAAACATGCCTCTAGGTTCATTATAAATAAAACCCCAACTTTTGTAAAATTACACAAAGGCCCAAAGTTTTCTCAAAATTACACAACAACTTCCAACACATCAAAATGCTAAAATTTAAAGACAAAATCCATAAAAAGGAGTAGGATATCCCTACCTCAAAGTTTGAGCTCAAATGGAGATGAAGACCCAACACCCAACTTGCTCCAAAACCAAATATTTTCAGATTAAATCGAAGCCCAAGTCACCCTCTATCTTTTTAACAAAGGACTTAGGGTAGGAAATCACCCTAGGTAGATCAAATCTTAGAGAGAGAGTAAGTTTAGAGAGAGAGGGTCTCGAATTTTAGGGTTTGAAGGATGAAAAGTTTTGAAAAAGTGAAGTTTGGGTCGGCTGTTGCTAGCTGATATAAACAGGCTCGCTCGAGCGAAGCCTTGGTCGCTCGAGCGACCAGACACAAGAAACTGCACTCGCTCGAGCGAAGACACGCTCGCTCGAGCCAACAGTTCAAATTCTCCGATTTGCAACACGACACTCGCTCGAGCGAAGAACCGCTCGCTCGAGCGAAGAACGAACCAGATCGCTCGAGCGAAGAAAAGCTCGCTCGAGCCAAGAAATGCAACTTTCAGGTCTGAGCCAGACGCAATCGCTCGCTCGAGCGAAGCCACTCTGGCTCGAGCCACCAGACACAAAAACCAACTCTCGCTCGAGCGACCAAACCCTCGCTCGAGCGACCAACCAAAAACAGAAGCTCGCTCGAGCGAAGAACAGCTCGCTCGAGCGAAGACCCAAAATTCTGGGCAGCAACACTTGGCTCCCAAACACAACCAACCTGTAACAAACCTGCCCAATACATCCTATAACTCAAATACAAAGTAGGAAAGGATGTAAACAAGACAATACTCAACTACTAACATCCACGGACACATGTCCGGATCACTGTACTACAAGGGGTAAACCCGGGATCGCTATAACCTCTCCCCCTTAAAGAATTTCGTCCCCGAAATTAAGAATAAGTTTTTGAAAGCAAGTTTTTCTCCATTTTAAACAATGTTATAACACAACATTTAACAACTCGACTCATTACCGGTCATTCCATCTCTTTATCAAGAGGCATTTCACTATACATATATTTCAACATGCATTTTCTTTCCATTTCAACCATTTCCAACACACATGGTTCTCAATTCATATCATAAGCAATAATCATGATACCATTTCTACTATATATTCAACATATGCAATGTTATACAAACTTCCATTTGAGGCAAGTTTCCAACTACTATCATTAACCAAAACATGCGCCATGTTTTACAACTTAAGACATATTTAACGGTCTTAAAGTTTAACAATACAACAATATATGTAATATATGTTCAAACATCCACAAATAGGTCCGGATATTTCTCTCGGACCTCCAACTCACGTTCCCAAGTGGCCTCCTCCACCCCGTGATGTTTCCACAAAACCTTTACCAAAGGAATGGTCTTGCCACGCAGGACCTGATCCCGCCTATCCAAGACCCGAACCGGTCTCTCCTCATACGAGGCATCCTCATCTACCTCTAAGTCGGTCCAATCCAATACATGTGATGGATCCGGCTCATACTTCCGAAGCATACTCACATGAAACACATCATGAACTCCGGATAACTGTGGCGGCAAAGCTAAATGATAAGCAACCTCGCCAATCCTTTCAAGGATCTCAAAAGGACCAATAAACCGAGGGGATAGCTTCCCACTCTTCCCAAACCTCATCAAACCTCGCTTGGGTGATATCTTCAGAAAGACATGGTCACCCATCTCAAACGCCAACGGCCTCCTCCTACGGTCAGCATAGGATTTCTGACGACTCTGGGCTGTAACAAGCCTCCTACGGATAAGCTCAACTTTCTCCGTCGTCTCCCTAACCAACTCCGAACCCAACAGAGGTGCATCACCCACCCTGGCCCAACAAACTGGAGACCTACACGGTCGGCCATACAAGGCCTCAAACGGTGCCATACCGATGCTAGACTGAAAACTGTTGTTGTAGGCAAACTCCACCAAGGGCAAGTGCCTCTCCCACGTCCCACTGAAATCAAGGACACAACCCCGAAGCATATCCTCAAGGATCTGAATGGTACGCTCGGACTACCCATCAGTCTGAGGATGATACGCTGTACTAAAGGTCAACTTAGTACCCAAGGCACTCTGCAAACTCTGCCACAACCTGGCAGTAAAATGAGGGTCTCTATCTGAGACAATCGTCACTGGGACCCCGTGCAATCTCACTATGTCCCGAATATACAAGTCGGCAAGATGATCTACCGAATCTCTCACGCGCATAGGAATGAAGTGCGCCGACTTAGTCAACCGGTCTACAACCACCCAAATAGCATCACTACCCCGCTGAGTCCTCGGAAGGCCTACAACGAAGTCCATAGTGACATGCTCCCACTTCCACTCGGCAATAGGCAAGGGTTGCAACAAACCCGCTGGCCTCTGATGCTCGGCCTTCACTTGCTGACAAGTAAAGCACTTAGACACGAAGACAGCCACATCTCTCTTCATACCCCACCACCAAAACTGGCGACCTAAATCCTGATACATCTTAGTACCCCCCGGATGCACCGCAAGGCGCGAATGATGAAACTCTCGGAGTACCTCCTCTCGGCAAGACTCCGGCACAAACAAACAGTCTCGGTATCTCACACTCTGGTCGGGATACACCGTCAGACCCTTCTCAACCTTCCCACTGGAGATCTTCTCTCGGAGGGATTCTACCTCAAGGTCACCTCTTTGTGCCTCTAACACTCGAGTCACAAGTGTAGGCTACGCAACAACAGAAAACAAGGCCGCAGCCTCAATGGATTCGCCCAGAAGCAAATCAAACTCGCCAATCGCCCCCAACATCTCCCACTCCCGGATGGCTATACAAGCTACATCACTAACGGATTTCCTGCTAAGGGCATCGGCCACAACATTGGCCTTCCCTGGGTGATAGTGCAACTCGAAGTCATAATCCTCAATAAACTCCATCCACCTCCTCTGCCTCAAATTCAAGTCTTTCTGTGAAAACAGATATTTCAGACTCTTGTGATCCGAGAACACCTCGAATCGCTCACCATAAAGGTAGTGCCTCCAGATTTTCAAGGCAAAGATCACAGCTGCTAACTCTAGGTCATGCGTAGGGTAATTCTTCTCGTGAATTTTCAACTGACGTGAGCCATAGGCTACCACTTTCCCCTCCTACATCAACACACAACCCAAACCCTCTCGTGAGGCATCACAATAGACTGCATAACCCAACCCTCTCTCCGGAATAATCAAGATCGGAGCGGTGGTCAATCTAACTTTCAACTCCTGAAACGACTTTTCACGAGTCTCACTCCATACAAATTTGACTCCCTTCCGAGTCAGTCTAGTCAACGGTGAAGCTAACCTGGAGAAATCTTTCACAAACCGATGGTAATACCCAGCTAATCCCAGAAAACTACGGATCTCGAACACACTCTTAGGCTGTGCCCAATCTTGCACTGCCTCAGTCTTGGATGTATCAACAGACACCCCTTCCTCGGAAACCACATGGCCTAAGAACTTGACTTCTTCTAGCCAAAACTCACACTTCCCAAATTTGGCATATAGCCTATGGGCTCTAAGTAACTCAAGCACCACTCTCAAGTGTTCCTCGTGCTCCTCCTCAGAAGGTGAATAGAAAAGAATGTCGTCCACAAAAACGACTACAAAACGATCCAAGAATTCCCGGAAGATCCGGTTCATCAAGTCCATAAAGACTGCCGGTGCGTTGGTAAGCCCAAACGGCATTACCAGGAACTCATAATGGCCATACCGCGTACGGAATGCCGTCTTCGGAATGTCCTCCTCCCTGACCCTCAACTGGTGGTAACCCGATCTCAAGTCTATCTTAGAGAAACAACGGGAGCCCTTCAACTGGTCAAACAAATCATCTATACGGGGCATAGGGTACTTATTCTTAACCGTAGCCCGATTCAACTTCCGGTAATCAATACACAATCTCAAGGCATCATCTTTCTTTTTAGCAAAGAGGGCCGGTGCTCCCTACGGCGAAACACTAGGGCGAATAAAGCCCTTATCTAGTAATTCCTGGAGCTGAACTTTCAATTCAACCAACTCTGCTGGAGCAAAACGGTAAGGTGCCATAGAAATCGGCGCCGTGCCGGGCACTAAATCAATAGAGAACTCAGTCTCCCGGTGAGGTGGTAAACTAACGAGGTCCTCGGGAAAGACGTCCAAGTACTCACAAACTACCCTCGGCAACACAGTCTGGGTCTCATCACACTCACCACTCTCAAAGCTAGCGAGTAAACCACTAAGCTCACTCCGCCCTCGCGGATCATACCCCGGTGGCACAACACTACCAACCCGGTCTCCCAAGAAATGGAAACACTCCCCGCTCACGGTACAACAAGTAACCCTCTGGCGGTAGCAATTAATAACTGCCCGGTATGACGATAACCAGTCCATACCCAAAATAACATCAAAGCCCTTCATGGGCATAACTACAAATGGAAACGGAAGCCTATGGTCGGCGACCTCTATATCACAACCTCTACATCCGTGTTTCAAGATTAACTCACCCCCAATAGGTGACACTACACAAATAGGAGATGCTAATAGTGCTAACTCCAACTCCAACACAGATGCAAATGCAGCAGATACAAAAGAATGAGATGCACCCGTATCAATTAACACTCTAGCAACTGAGTTGCAAAACAGAAAGGTACCTCTCACTACTGATGGAGCCGGTACTAGGTCCTGCACGGTAACAGCATACACGCGCCCTGTAGGCCCCTGATCAACCTGCTCACCTCTAGGAGCATACGACTGCTGTACTGACTGGGACGACAAAGCCCCCGGATTGGCCCTCGAGGCCTGCACAGGCTGAGCTGGCTGAAATCCCTGTGTCTGTCTAGAACCAGACGCTCCTGAAGTGGCACTCAACTGTGGGCAAAACCTCTTCAGGTGCCCAGGCTGTCCACACTGATAACAAGACAAGGGCTGTCCCCTGCCCAAACTCTGACTCTGCGGTCTGGCTGAAGAAGATGCAGCTCTCTGACCTCCGCCCTTCAGCGGGCAAACCGAAGCCTTGTGACCCAGCTGGCCACACTTGTAACACGTGAACTCTCCCTGATTGCCCCTCCCGGAGCCTGCACTCGGTACTGGGAAAGTCGACCTAGAAACTCGACCCTGAGACTGCTGAGGGTTATAACCTCTCTGTCTCCTGCCATCACCCTGGCCCTCTTGGCCCCTCTTGGAGCCTCTATGTTTCTCCTCATCCTCCTCTTGCATCATAAGCTCCATGTGAGCTGCAGCATCTACCAAATGTCTATACTCCCGAATATAAGAACCACCAACCCTCAACTTGAGGCCACGCCTCAACTTCCGCTCAAACTCGTAGCAACGGCGTTCCTCTATCGTCACAAGTTCAGGTGCAAACCTGGACAAGCTAGTAAACGTAGCCTCAAACTTGGCCACAGTTAAACCCTCCTGTTTAAGTCGGCTAAACTGATCTCTCAGCTTTTCCCTAGCAGCTGCAGATAAGAATCTCTCCTGGAAAGCATTTACAAACGCCTCCCAAGTACCTCCAACACGGACTTTCTCGTATTTCCACCATTGACCCGCATCTCCCTTCAGCTGGAAGGATGCCAAGGTCACTTTCAGTGCTCCATCCTCGATGCCAAGCATCTCGAATGTCTTACTCATCTGTTCCAGCCACTCGTCTGCTTTCAGTGGCTCCTTAGGATCCCCAACAAACTCTTCCGGGTTAGACCGGAAGAACTCCCTTTTCAAGAAGGAAGGCCCTGCCTCAACTGCCTGATTCCCAGCTCGGAGAATCCCTAAAGCCCCTGCGATCTCCCGGGCCAAGGCACTCATAGCCTGCTGACCCGCTGGCTCGGCCACATTGGCCTGACCAACCCCCTCTTGCACTGCCGGAATCTCATCCGGTAAAGGTACTTCCCGCCTCGCAGGTCTACCACGCCTACCACCTCTTCCTCGTCCTGACATCCTAATAAAGGAAACGAAGAACATTAGCACATTTATAAGTGTGCCGAAACTAAACACTCACGTCCTAATGCATGGACAACTGTAATTCATTCCACGTAAGCACGTAAGCACATAAGCACTTACGAATTTCATTCCCGGATAATGATAGTCCCGAGGCGTTACTAGAGTTCCGATTAGAAACAGTATTGATCAAGTGCTTTTCCAACAAGACTCCCAGAAACCCAAGGATTCAATCAACATCCTAGAAATTAAATCCCATACCCAAATAATCACATAAGCATGTTATCAATTTAAACACATGGCATATGACTCTACACCTAAGTCTCTTTCAAGCGAGACAAACCCATTGTGATTCTAATCACTCCCCACGTACCCAAAGTATTCGAACCCGGTACGCTCTGATACCAAGTTGTAACGCCCTCAAAATAACAACATAAAACCCAACAATATAGACATGCATTGATATATAAAAGATCCACATTCTTCCATTAACAGAGTTTCATTACAAAAGTATTACATGTTAACAACAAAAGCAAATGCCCTAAGGGCTTACAGCTTTCCAAGTTAACACTTGGTTTCAAAAAGTAGAGTACTAACTCATTTACACATTAAGCCCTTGGCTTGAATTTACATGTAATACATCAAAAAAAGAAAGACAACAAAAAGTCTGCCCGCCCCTAGCCTCCCAAGCTATGTCCTTGGAGGTGGCATGCTATCTGTACCTGAAAATGATGTTCCCATATAGGGTGAGCCACAGCCCAGTAGAAATACACTAAACCAGTTATGAATAATGACTAAAAGATTAGCAGTTGATAGGTGGCGAACACTTTACACTTTCATTCTCCCTTTCCCTACAAATTCTCAATTTATAACCATGGCTCAGAACCTGGCCAACAACTCATGTGGGACAGTAACTCATGTCCAACAATTTCCCATTTCACAAAAGACAAGCATACTAGCTATATCAATACTTCCAAAGACATGCATAAGAGCAATATCACACTTCCAAAGACAAGCATATGAGCTGTGTCAACACATCATTAGATAAGCATATGAGCTATATCTTTGGAGTCCATCCCCTATCTTCTCCCAAACAACATCCGGTTTAGAGGTCTATCCCCTATCATCCCCTAAACCGTGGAGTACATCATCTATCTCTTCCAACACAACACACAATGCATATAAACAATTATTATACACATCAATCAATACATAAATTTAATGTATTCCTTCAACCGTCACACTCAATGACACATTTCAATGATCAGTTTTAGTTTGCCTAATCATCATGCATTGTCTACAACAATCGAGACTATCCTCCACCGATAGCCCAAAGCAGTTATTTCTATACAGAAAATAAATGCAACAAATGGATATAAAATCAACATTTCAATTCGGTGAGTGATAAGTAATTCAACTACACCCTTTAATCTCATACACTTCCAATCTCAACATTCTCACTTCAATTCCTCATTTCTTACAATTAATTATCCCAATTAATTAATCAATGTAATTAGGGCATTTTCCATAATTAACATTACAACCCTTAGGTTCCATTTTCTAACACTATTTCAACATTAATCCCATGTTTCTACACCAAACATGCCTCTAGGTTCATTATAAATAAAACCCCAACTTTTGTAAAATTACACAAAGGCCCAAAGTTTTCTCAAAATTACACAACAACTTCCAACACATCAAAATGCTAAAATTTAAAGACAAAATCCATAAAGAGGAGTAGGATATCCCTACCTCAAAGTTTGAGCTCAAATGGAGATGAAGACCCAACACCCAACTTGCTCCAAAACCAAATATTTTCAGATTAAATCGAAGCCCAAGTCACCCTCTATCTTTTTAACAAAGGACTTAGGGTAGGAAATCACCCTAGGTAGATCAAATCTTAGAGATAGAGTAAGTTTAGAGAGAGAGGGTCTCGAATTTTAGGGTTTGAAGGATGAAAAGTTTTGAAAAAGTGAAGTTTGGGTCGGCTGTTGCTAGCTGATATAAACAGGCTCGCTCGAGCGAAGCCTTGGTCGCTCGAGCGACCAGACACAAGAAACTGCACTCGCTCGAGCGAAGACACGCTCGCTCGAGCCAACAGTTCAAATTCTCCGATTTGCAACACGACACTCGCTCGAGCGAAGAACCGCTCGCTCGAGCGAAGAACGAACCAGATCGCTCGAGCGAAGAAAAGCTCGCTCGAGCCAAGAAATGCAACTTTCAGGTCTGAGCCAGACGCAATCGCTCGCTCGAGCGAAGCCACTCTGGCTCGAGCCACCAGACACAAAAACCAACTCTCGCTCGAGCGACCAAACCCTCGCTCGAGCGACCAACCAAAAACAGAAGCTCGCTCGAGCGAAGAACAGCTCGCTCGAGCGAAGACCCAAAATTCTGGGCAGCAACACTTGGCTCCCAAACACAACCAACCTGTAACAAACCTGCCCAATACATCCTATAACTCAAATACAAAGTAGGAAAGGATGTAAACAAGACAATACTCAACTACTAACATCCACGGACACATGTCCGGATCACTGTACTACAAGGGGTAAACCCGGGATCGCTATATGTCCGACGGCCTTTGGCCCATTTATTCATATCAAATGGCCTTTGGCCCAATTATTCATGTCCGACGGCCTTTGGCCCAATCATTCATGTCCAACGGCCTTTGGCCCATTTATTCATATCAAACAGCCTTTGGCCCAATCATTCATGTCCAACGGCCTTTGGCCCATTTATTCATATCAAACAGCCTTTGGCCCAATCATTCATGTCCAACGGCCTCTAGCCCAATCATTCATGTTCGACGGCCTTTGGCCCATTTATTTATGTCAAACAGCCTTTGGCCCAATCATTCATATCCAACGGCCTCTGGCCCAATCGTATGGCATAACAAATATTGTCCACCTTTCAGATTAACAAGCTTACGAAACTCGAATAGGTGTAAATAATTGGACAAATAGCATATTTCAAAATATCTTTATTAAGATATTACTCACAGTGTTCGGTTGGTGGATTTGCCCTTGAGCTCGACCCTGCACATTACATAACACATATGGGTCACAAATGATTCAATCCGTTCTTAATTCACATATTCTTCTTAGGCCTCTTTCTTATCTTCTACATCCATTTATAATGCTTAATTCATGCCTAAGAGTGCTTAGAAGTGAAAGAGAACAGAAAACAAGCTATACAATACTCTTATAAAATTTCTGAAACAGGACTTCCTGCTGGAGCGCAGATTCTGCCGCTCGAGCGGACCCCTTTGGTCAGCAAAAGTACTGGTTACCTCATTTTTACGCTCGAGCGTGACCTCGGACGCTCGAGCTAAAAGTCAAAACATGTGGCTTGGCGCTCGAGCGCAACTCTTACCCGCTTGAGCAGACATCACGTCTGCAAAACTTCTGGGAACTAACATTTCACGCTCGAGCGGCGCTTTCTCCGCTCGAGCAGACATGCCAAATTCTGGAATTTCCAGAACTGTTCTTGACGCTCAAACTTGATGTTCAAAGGTTCAAAACTCATGTTTTTGACACAAAAGCATGGAAAGACATCATATAACACAAGAACATGAGTAATTTGGAACCAATTGACCAAAATCATGGTCCACTTCATAAATTATCTTGAATTCTTTTCATAAGTTTCAAAACCCATGCATTCTACTTCATACAAGCTTCATATTTTCATCAATCATGCATGTATGTTAACTTTTGACTCAAATCTTGTTTCAAATGGTATAAATGATACTCATAATCATGAAACTCATGAAGATTATGCATGCATGCGAAATTTGGTACTCAATTCTCCTTGTTTAACATGATTCATGCTTGAATATATATAAAATCATGGCAATTATGCACATGCATGTACTTACAAGTTTCAAATTCAACAAATTCATCTCAAATTATGTCCTCAATTGCCATCTAACTTTGAATTCACAAAATTACAACCTCAAACTTATGAGTCAATGCTCAATTACTCACCTAGGAGCTCCAATCACCCAAATTCTAGCTAGATCTTTGAGTTTAGCTTCCAACCCTCAAGCCTTGAGCCAAAATTCCTATTTTTGAGCCTTTTTCTCTCTCTAGAGCCATCCCCCTCTCTCTCTAGAGTACACTTCAGATTTTGGGTTCAACAAAGATGAACTTGGGTGTATATTGGCCTATTTATAGGCTTGCTTAATCATATTGATTAAGTCTAAGTAATGACACTTTAATTAATCATTCTGAATCTAATTATTTAGTTCCAAAATAGTTTTCAATTAAATTTCACCATAGGCTCTAAAAATTATGCCAATTACAATGGCGTAGTCAATTTCAGTTTTTGTGGCCAACAAGGCCTTAAATTTTCAGTTTATAACAGTAAGTTAAACAGATTTTCCCTATGGTGAACAGATAGAAATTCAAAACCACATATGATCATATAAACGTCACTCAAAATCATATCAAACACATAATCACAATCATAATTAAGATTAATTAGCATAATACGGAACAGGGTTATCACAGGTAGGGCCCATTTGAACCCTAAAAATCTGAAAACAAACACGCAGGGGTCGACCCTTAGACAAGAGGGGGTCAACCCTATCTTCTAGCAACCAACACACAGACATAAGAGGGTCGACCCTCTCCCAGTTTGGTGTCTACCCTATCTCCCAATAACTAACACACAGACATAAGAGGGTTGACCTTCTCCCAGTCTGGTGTCTACCCTATCTTCCAGCAACCAACACACAGACATAAAAGGGTCGACCCTCTCCAGTCTGGTGTCTACCTTATTTTCCAGCAACACTTCCAGAAACTTCACTAATAGGTAAGGGTCGACCCTTAGAAAGGCTGGTGTCGACCCTAGAATAGAATTTTCAAGTTTCTAAACAACTTTTCAATGCGAACAAGCGTGAACGAACAATCCTAACAAGTTTAAATCAATTTTCACTCATTCAAAACTAAGATACAACAACACCAAAGATTCTCAAAACATAGTAAATGATTCAAATACACTTCCCAAAAGTTTTAAAAGGGTATAAGTGCTACACACCCCAAGTGTCACTCTTGAGGGTGATATATTTAGGTATAAATGTATATTGTTTTTTTTTTTCTTGATATAATCAGAGCCATAGATTGCTGATTGGGAAATGTTATACTCCAGATTTCTTGTTTGCTCAAGATACCGTACAGTTCATATCCTTTCAAAGTTGTATATAGTAGAGTGGTCTGAGAGAGCGAAGCTCACTAGTTTTCTAGCTTTTCTTCAAATGAAAATAGTACAACTAGTGCCAAGTAAGGCAAGTTTTGTTGCTGTTACCAGTTAAGAATATCAAGATGGTTAAGAGAGAGTCGAAGATATACTCCTTTATTGTATACAATTAAGACGGTAGTACCTTCAAGTTTCTAGCATTCAACTGGTTTCAAATTTCCTTGATATGTTACACCACTTCATGGACAAATGCAGGTTAGTTCCCTACAAGCAAAGCCTATTCCTTAATATTCTTTTAAATGTTTTCTTCTATTCTCAAGGAAACCAACTTTCTATTTGGTTTTGTTTTCCAAATCTATTTTCTAAAAAACAATAAAAACTAATTTGGTGAAAAAATAATGAAAAATTCAAAAACACTAGAATGTCCATCACTGATGTTAGTTATGAGATAAGAATAATAACAATAGAACTTTATTACAGAATACTATGATCTCCTAAGCTACTATACCAATATATCATGACCAACATGCAGTTGCACAATGTTCAAAAATTTCTCTCTGCGAATAAACTATCAATGGAGGAACTCTAGACTGTCTTTTTAACGTCAGGTACTACTACTATATTGGTATTCCACTTTAGTATTTTTCTTCAATAAATATCCCATAAAATAATAAGAAAATACATAATTAAGAGGTGATTTTGTAGTCTCATATAAAGTAAGTGGATGTAAACTGTTACCTTTGCTATCTTTCCTCACTTAGCATGTTTCTGTCGTATTTCTCTCTTTCACCCTCTTTCTTCCCTATCTAGGAACTTTCTTTGTCTCTCTGGATGGATTAAAGGCTCTTAATGACCATTACTAACATATTTGGTTCAACCTCCATTTTAATTTTTTTCTACCAAAATTTGAGTGTTTAATGAAGGCCAAATTAGCTTCTATGATATTATTTATTGGCTTCTCAGAAAGGAATTTCCTTTTCTACTTCTCATTCCATGATTTTGTTTATTACTTTTGGCAAGAATGAGAATGTTTGGTTAAAAGTTGGTCTAAGAAGGTGGTGCATGTGTACAGTGAGTTTCGTCTTTGTACTAGTGTGTAGCTCTTCTTGAAGTTCACATTTTTGTAGTTTCTCAAATGGACAAGTATATGTTAGTAATGGTTCATGTTATTTAGATGTAGCTCAATGTGACCTTGGATACATGAAATACCCCTACCAATTCATTTGGGAAATCACAAGTTATGCTATATGTATTTTTTTATGGTAAAATATTACAGCTTTTATAACTACTATAACTTGCAATGTGATCTGATGATGGTAATGTGTAGGAACTAATTCCTGTTACTCAACTTGTAAGGGAAACTGCTATTGTTATGCAGGAGTTCACATAGTCAGGGTAAGTGCTTTTTATCAGTTTACATCTCATATTGTTTATCTTTTTGGCTAGAAATCTTGACTATTGATAACTTGAAATCCTTAGAATTGTAACATGTGAGGTGCATTTGCCTAGCAGATGGTTCAGATGATGAGTATGAGCCCAATAATAGTAGTGATGATGATGATGTGATGACTAGTTTTTGAGGACTTTAATGAATAGATTTCTATAATCTTTGAATAGTTTTGGATTTTGTTTACAAACTTATATATGATACAGTTTGAATGGTTTTTAACTTTTTGGATAATTTAGAATTTAAGGATAGTTCTTTTGGATGGTTTTGAACGTACGGTTAATTTTTGGATGTTCGAAATGTATTGACAATTTTTGAATGTTCATAATTTATGGATGTAGTTTATTTTTTATGCTTGAAACAATATTTTAGTGGCTGATTGATACTTTGTGAAACTTGTTTGTAATGTTTGTTAGATTGTACAAAATAGGTCAAAATAGAACCTGCTGAATTAAGAAAAAAAAATGCACATTCTACGGTAAGCAAATTAGGCCATTATATGACATATTCCACAGTATTCTACGAACGTCATGGTATGTTCTACTTATCTACGGCAGGCTGAGCAAGTCGTTGTATTACATATTCTATGGCGCGCAATCAACGTTGTTATTTTTTCCCACGAATTAACAGCGTACAAAAGTAGTCGTAGAAAAAGTAAAAACGACGCACAAGATCTGCTGTTAAATAGTTTTTAACAGCGTACTATGGTATGCCGTTGAAAGTGAATGACTTTTCATGGCTGGTCATAATATGACGTTACGTTGCACATCGTAGAAGGGTTTTTACGACATGCAATGCGCGCCGTAAAAACCCTTTTTTGTTGTAGTGTTTGTCAATGTCAGAGATGACCATTTTATTAGTGTTTAAGGAAAATTTAGGGTAATTCTATTTCTACACATCATTACTTTCTATGCACACATTTAATGAATTAATTTTTTTTAATTTTTTTTTTTATAATTTTACTACTAAACAAAATGACCAATATAGATATCGATACATATATATCAATTCTTAAAACTAATTTTTTTTACTACATATCTTTTATATAAAAATTCTCAATATACATTTTTTTTTTTTCAAAAAATACACACATCAGGCTTACTCTTTAATTTTTTTTTTTTCTTTCTCACTTCCTCCATTGATCGTTGTTCACTTTACTATTTCTTCATTGTTTCTCATAGATTTGACTGATATTGCTCAAATTTTCACTCCTTATCCATTGTTTATAACATGGTTCCATTACACCCTACTGTTATTATTGATTTGTATGATGAAGGATTTACAAAACAATGAATGTTTAGATGTAGAAAAAAAAAATGATTGTTAATAAAAAATTAGACAACGAATAGGTGAGTTTTTTGGTTCAAAAGTATTTTTTCATTGTCGCAATTATTATTCTAAAAATCAATTTTGAAAATGTTGCACTTATACGGAAATTAACTTTGGAAAACATTTCATATATTTGAAAACCAACTTAAAAAATAGTTATACGTCGAAAATTTATATTTGGTTCGGAAGTACAGAATCAAAAACTAATGTTTGATTTAGTTGTTGATTGTCGAATTTGTTTAATGTATTTGGATAACCAGTATCAAATTATTTCCATCTCGTTGTCAGTCAATATAGAACGAATAATGAAAATAATATAACAATAACTTATACTCAATTTGGTTTTGAGTTTTGAAAAATAATTTTTGGAAATTTCAATCCGTATTCTTTTGTTTTTGTGAACATTTTTAATATTCTAATTTTTTTTTTTTTGGGATTCACTTAATTTAGATATACTTAAAAAGCATACAAAAATATAAAAATCCAGTACATTTTTTTTTTATGTATTTATTATTTTTAAAAATATTTTTGGCAAATAATTTACTTTTAAAATGTATCTAAATTAAGTGATTCTAAAAAGTAAAAGGTTGATTAAAGGGAGATTTACCAATAAATCCCAAATGTTAAACTTATGAACCAATTGGTCCCAATTTTTTTTCTAATAAACCGTTTAGTCATTGGATATTTTGAGGGACCTCAATGCCCTCATTTAGATGTTATTAGATGCATGCTCTTTATGAGGGTGTGTCACGTGCCACACACAATATGTCACGTGACACACACAATGGGTGCCACACATCAACAAAGTACACCAAGGCTCTTTATGAGGGTGTGTCACGTGACACACAATATGTCACGTGACACGCACAATGAGTGTCACACATCAACAAAGTACACTAAGGCTCTTTATGCTTTTTGCCTTAGAGTGTCACATGACACACACAATATGTCACGTGACACACACAATGGGTGTCACACATCAACAAAGTACATTAAGGCTCTTTATGAGGGTGTGTCACGTGACACACAATATGTCATGTGACACGCACAATGGATGTCACACATCAACAAAGTATACTAAGGCTCTTTATGCTTTTTGCCTTGGAGTGTCACGTGACACACACAATGGGTGTCACACATCAACAAAGTACACTAAGGCTCTTTATGCTTTTTGCCTTGGAATGATGTATGTCACGTGACACACACAATATGTCACGTGACACACACAATGGGTGTCACACATCAACAAAGTACACTAATGCTCTTTATACTTTTTGCCTTGGAGTGTCACGTGACACACACAATGGGTGTCACACATCAACAAAGTACACTAAGACTTTTTATACTTTTTGCCTTGGAATGATGTATGTCACGCGACACACACACGGAAGGGTATAATTGACCACCCAATGTTACTAAACAAAGGAAATAGGATCAACTGTTAAGATATTTCCCCACTAATAGGACTAATCAGAACAATAGAAATAACCTTAGGACCAATCGGTAAAATTGTTTGTGAGATAGATTTATTGGTAAATATTTCTTGATTTAAATATGTAAAAAGTTTACTAAAACAAAAAATTTTAATTAACAAAAATATTTTTGAAAACTTAAAACTAAATAGAGTTTTAGTTTTTAAAGAATAATAGTAAAATCATACAAAAAATTATTGATTTTATTGATTTATTTATTTTTTTGTTCATACCTTAGTAAATATGGTCGGAAAATTGTTGGAGTGTGCCGAAAAAATGTCATGTGTGTAGGGCACGGTTTAGGTTTTGACTTAGGCTTATGGGTGTGGTGGGAGTTTTTGTTTTATGTAGTGTGTGTACATAATGTGTTGGAATTTTTATACACATTATATGTTATGGGCATATTTGAAACATTTTGTCTATAGAATGAGTAAAAAAAACAATTCATTAAGTGTGTGTACTAAGAAAGATGTTCACAGAGTGTAAATTGTGTGTGGAAATAGAATTACTTGAAAATTTATGGGCAAATTACACTGATAACCCTTGTGTTATTTTGATCATGTAATTTCAATTGACTTAATTTTTATCTTAAATTTATGATTTTGTCTTAATTTTGTCTAATTGATTATAATTGTTAGTATTTTTTTATGAAAAAAGCTCACATAAGTGTCATGTAATATGTTTTTATAAACAAAATTGTAAACTTGTTTAACTCAGTGAATTAATCTTAACCAACTCATTCATCATTTTCCTTCAAAAATCTTAATTGACACAATCTAAATTTAAGGGTAAAAATTGAATTAATTGAAATTATATGAACTAAAATGACACAAAGGACAATATGCAGGGACTATCAATATAATTTATCCAAAAATTATTATTATTCTTTTTATTTTATTTCAGTTTCTTGTTGAGATCAAAATGCCACTACAACATATAAGAGTTTTAGAAACCAAATGTTTTGATATCTAAAATGAAAATTTTGTTGCAAAAGACATTCAGGAATCAATTTCCATCGTCATGAGAATAGTCGCTAAAAAATCGTCATGAAAAGTAAAAAATAAGGCTTTTAGTAACAAAATTTTTGAAATTGTCAATAATAAATAGACTTTTAGGGACAAAATAATTTGATCTCAAAATGATTTATTTTTTAGACAAAAAATTTGATCCTAAAAGGATAATAATTCATAACTAATATCTAATTTTTATTGCTAAAAATATAATAATAACGTTTTTCGCAACAAAAATATTTAGTCCCTAAAAAATAATTTTATTCTTAAATTTTGATCTTTAAAACCTTAATTTTTTGTAGTATGCTCCATGATACTTCTGAATTCTGATTATACAAATAATTTTCATTTCAAACGTTTCACCAAACATTAGAGTAAGAATGATTATTTTTGTCTAATCTCATTTCAAAACCATTTCAATCTACATTGCATTTCTACATAACAACAACACAAAATGAGTCCCTTATATAAACCAATGCCTTAAAAATACCAAATAACTTGTCTATGTGCATCGCTATTAATACTGTGATAGTTGACGGTGTCAGTAAAATCAATTATCTTGCACTTATCAATTTTTATAGAGAAAGACTATGTTACACGTACACACTTTATAATTATATATAAAAAAAAGACATAATATCATATTCTTTGAGTCATAATTAAAATAAAAAAAAGTTATAACTAGATATAAAAAAAAAATTATAATTAAAAATCTCAAAATAATGTCATAATTAAAAAAAAAAATGACATAATTAAAAGTATACGGTATTAGACGTGTATATTCAGTTACTGTTCAATATGAGTACTATTGAATATTATTAGAGTTTTGTATGATTCATTACACTGATGTTTGTAAATATATCACATCAAATAATAAATTAAATATAGGACAAAAAGGTGATATATTTAACATTAGATTTGCGAAACTTTAAGCAGGTTCAGGCCTGGAATATAGATTCTTGGGTTTGAATTTCAGGCCGAAGGTGACCAAAAAGAGCCAAGCCTAAGCCTGTCTGCCTCACAACATGGCAACTGGTTGAAATTCAAGGTCACACATTGCTGATTACATATTTTGTACAGATCAATCATAATTCAACACGTGACAGGATAGGGGCAATACGGGAAGACAATTCAAATCTTCAATCGTAATCACACACGTGACAGTTAGTATTGGTTATTATAGATCTGCATAGCACTGAATCAGCAAAGAGATGCAAGATGACGTGGCTTTAACAGTTACTCGTATATTTAAATTCAAAATCAGGAGGGAAGCCACACTGCAGACATGGCGTAGTGGAGCTAACTGTGAGGAAACATGATCAGCGATCATGGAGGGATGATTCGACGGTTAGAAACTCATTTCGACGGTTATCATTGAGAAGTATAAATAGCAGAGAAGGCCCCAGAAAGAGCCCCCGAACTCAGATCCAAAAAACTAGTTTTATCTACTTTATTTTCCTTTCAATTTTTACATTTCTTGTTCTTTACATTTCTATACTTCTAATTCCTGCACTACACTGCACTACACTGCACTTCGTTCATAGGAGTAGTTTCAAGTAGCTTGTTGCTTTAAACCTCTACGAAACTGAATTGGATTATTGTAAGTCTTTTATTTTTACTTAATGAAATGCTACAATTGTTCTTCATTTAATCGTTGTTTGCTCAATTCTCCTAAACAAAGCCACCAGTAAAAGTCATTTTCATTGAGGCTGAAAGAACTAAAACACAATCGTCTGATAATTGGTTGGCAATTAATCTTCTGTAAGGACTAATTGATCATTCCTGGCATGCTTAAAATTACAATAATAACCTTTGAAAGCCAAAAAAGCCAACATATATTTTTGGCACGCCCAGTGGGACTAATTGAAATGGCTAGACGTAGGAGACAAGGAGAAAATGAACGCTTGGAAGAAAGTGTGGAAGGAGAGGTAGAAATACCTAATTCAGAGGATAATGTGGTAATACATCCTGTGGAAGTACTTGTCTTATCAGAACCTATGGTCGAATAGACCAGCACTTCGGAGCAAGTAGTACATGTTCAAAATATTGGACGAGGTCATGGAGTTGGACCATCCACTGTTCTATCTACTCAGCCAATAAATCCATGGGGAGGCCTAGTAGATGCCATGGGACAAGCAGTTAATGAACACAACGAAAGATGGGCAATATCCTTTATGGATTGAATGAATACCCATCAACCAACTAATACAAGACATATGAGGAAATTTCAAATGTCCCTCAGCAAAGATTGGCTAGAGATAAACAGCCTATGCAAAATAATGGACATACTAATAGTCAAACTAGTAATCAAAACTATGAAAGACCATCACCTCAGTCTTATATGAGCCTCTTTCGAGGCCTGTGACAAATCAAAATGCCTCATTACTTAATAGTGAAGCCGTGCAAATTGGTGGATCTGGGCCAACACAAGAAAATGGCATAAGGATGTTCCCAAATCCCATGTTCGAAGCCATACCTGGCACGAGGGGGGTTTAGTAATCCTTTGTTCGAATTTGTTCTTGGGGGGTTGGAAGGGTTTCCTGCGACTGGAAGAGACACAACACCTGTTCTAGCACCTTTCGCAGGTCCTTTCGTAGGACAGGCTCAGAGGGGTCACCCATTCTCTCAATAGCAGCCAACACCATAGGGACAACCAGTCCCCAAATATACCTCCCTATGGACCAAGAGGACCTTAGGGACAAGGTTTTTCACCAAATCTTGTGTTTGTTCCTCTAGTGGTGGTTCAAAAAGCACAAATATGGTTCCTAAGAACCAAATTGTTGATATTGTTAAAGAGATGTGTGGACCGATGGCTCGGGGGGTTCAAACTCCTGTGTATAGGAAATCATATCGAGAATGAGTAGATAGGGTACATGAATACCCAAGAGGGTTTAGAATACCAGACTTTGCTCTTTTTTATGGGAATGGAAACTAGTCAATGGTAGAGCATATTTCTAGGTTCGCTGCCCAATGTGGTGAATTTACCAATAATGATTACATGAAGTTAAGACTATTCCCAAATTCTTTAACTGGGGCAGCTTTTGTATGGTATATTAACCTTACACCTGGCTCAATCCAAATTTGGCAACAAATGGAGGAAGCATTTCATGCCCAATTCTTCCAAACGGAGCCAGAAGTTTCCATGGCAGACTTGGCAAGGTTGAGTCAAAGGCCTGATGAGAAGGTTGCTCAATTTATTGCTAGATTCAAAGGAGCATGAAACAAATGTAGGATTCATTCTACCAGAGCCTGAATTCGTGAGATTAGCTCAAAATGGTTTAGAGTTTTGGTTTTGAAAGAAGTTTGACTCAACTGAGTTTAGAGACTTAATGGAACTAACCTATAAGGTGTCTAGGTATGAAGCATTACTAGAGGAAGAACAAGATCGAAGTAATGCATCATACAAGACATATTATAGAGATCCTAATTATGAGATTGATGCAGTAGAGATCGTAGGGAAAGAACCTATGATCTGTGAGGCATTAATTCATAAAGACACAACAATAGACTAGCAGTTTAAAAAGAAAGACCTTCATAGGAAATATTTTTTCTATTTAACAAAGGTAGACGACATTTTTGATCATTTGCTTGCGGCAAACTTCCTAAAGTTATCAAAATGAGTCAAAATTCCGTCTCCAGAAGAACTGAAAGGAAAAGTGTATTGTAAATGGCATAATTATTGGTCTCATTTAACTAAAAACTATATTATTTTTTGGGACAGGATCCAAGAACAGATTCGAAAGGAGAGTTTAAAATTCTCAGCTAAAGCAGAAAAGGCTATGAGGATTGACACTAATCCATTCCCAGAAATTGAAGAAGTTGCAGCTAATGTCATTGTGCTAGACTTCCAGAATTTATCCTTGAAGGAATTGGAAGAAGTTAATGTGCAAATGCATGTTGCCCAGCCAGACTACTGTCAAGAAAGATGCTAGAAGTTCACCCAGCTGATGGACAAGGCTTTGCAGACCAGAGGGAAGACTCTGATGAGGAGGCACTGCATGATGACTCTTTAGAGGCAGTTGTCATGCAAAGAATGTGTCCCAGATGCAGGTTAAGCTACAAGTGGTTAAAAGGGCTTCCGATTGATGGGAAGCAGTATTACAAAAATGTGCAAAGGCGTCCCAAACCAACCAGTGCTTATAACAAAAGGTCATATTCAACTGGTCCTAGGCAACAGCCATTCATGGCTGGGCCAACAGTCACTAGAGTGCACTCCAAGGGTAAGAGACCTCTACATGAGTTCAGACCACCTAACTAGTACAGAATGGAGGGCAATCATCCTGAGAGGAGACTTGAAATGGGCTCAAGTTATGGGATCAAAGCTAGAGATTGCCCCCCTAGGCCAGCCTCACACAAGATGGAAAGTGGCCACCTTCATGGAGGGCCTGAATTAGGCCCAAAATAGGGAGTCAGGGCTAAGCAGTGGCCTTCACAGACAGCTTCGAAACTGGCTTCAAAAGAAGAAAGAGATAGTTCAACAACTAAGCTAGTGGGTTCATAAGTACCTGGAGTTCCAGATTGGTTTGTCATGTAGAACAAACCTAAGGAAATACCTACCCAAAGAAATATTGTTAGAGACCAGGGTAGGATGGTTAAACCTCCCTTGGTGGCTCCAAATAATTGGGTGTTACTAAAGCATCAAAAAACAAATGAACCAAATATGGTCTTAGTGATTTCTAGATTCCAAAGGAGAAAGATCCAGCGAATGTACACTCAGTACCAGAAGGATCTGAAAGAAAGTGGGGAAAGCTCTTTATTGGTCCAGCCAAAGGGCCAGACAGAGGAAAGAAAAAGTCCACAGTTAGATCATAGTCCAAAATCGACTCCTCAAGGCAAAAGGAGTTGCAGCAGAGGGCAGTTGGCCAAAATTCACTCCGAACTAAAAGCTAAAGAAAGATCCAGTTTGGCAGGATTGGAAATGGTTATGATGGAAAGCGATAGTGAGACAGAGGGAGAAGTTGGCCTAGGCCAAAGGAAGGAGATGGTTGATGAGGAAATGTTTGAAGCCTTTATGGCTGAACATACATTTTTGGTCGAAAAACCAGCAGAAACAGACCATTTGAAGGAAGTCATTAGTACTGAAGTGTCAGAATGCAGCATGGAAGATGTTTCTGAAGTAATTGAACAAGTTGGCCTGGAAAAGAAGTAGATACAGCCAGTGGTCCAATTTGGCTCGTTTCCTCCAGTGTTAGTGAATATGGTGCATATACTGCCATAGGAGTTCCAGGCTGAGGATGAAAACCAAGAAGGTCAGGAGATTGACCCAATTCTAGTTTCTAGTGAGGACTCATAGGTTAGTATGGTGCAAGACGAATCCAAAGTGGCCACACCAATCGAAACTGGAGACGAGAGTGAGGAAGATGTGAGTATTAACCTCTCATAGCATGTCAAACCCTTGTATATCAAGGCCTTCTTCGATGGGATACAGATGAACCAGGTATTGGTGGATAATGAGGCAACAGTAAACCTGCTTCCGAAATCTTCCTTGAAGAAACTAGAAAAAAGGAACCCTAGATTAATCCCAACTAGCACAACCATTACTGGTTTCACTGGGGACAAACAGATGGCTCAGGATATTTTGCCCATCAACCTGAGTGTGGGAACCAGGGACTACATGACGACATTCTTCGTTATCAACAACAATGCTAAGTAAAATGCTCTACTTGGTAGAGATTGAATTCACACCAACAAATGTGTGCCTTCCTCTCTACATCAGAAGATAATGATGGCCTTGTGCAATGGAGAGACAGAGGAGATCAATGCAGACCATCAATCCTTCATAGCTTGTGCAAATTTTGTAGAGGCCAAATTGTATATTGAAGGAGTGACATCACTCAGTATATTGAGAAAACCTGATGGATCAGCCGAAGTGACAGTTGATGAGGAATTAGCATACCTGAAGCACTTAGTCCAGGAAAGTGCTGATGAAGAGTTTGTCGCCAAAGATGGCAATGATGCCTGGTTGTAGGCAAAAAGATGGAACCCGGGAGACCAGATCTTTGGCTTTAATTAAGTTCTCAGTATTGGACGTAAAATCAATAGTCCAGAAGGTACAAGAACAAGAGAAAGAAGCCATGGTAGTTGGCAAGCAGGAGCAGCAACAGGTCAGGTTTTTGGCCTTTGATAAATACTGTGTATTAGCTATTGAAACAAAAGTCCAGGAAATACAGGAAGAAGAAGCCTTATGGACAAACTTTATCTATGAGGAGGAGGGCAAAGATGTTGAATCAAAGAAACTGGGAGCAGAACAAAGCAAGGAGATTGCTTTGAAGACAGAAGAATCAAAAAAGAAGCATCAGTGAGTTCTCAAATACAAGACCCCTTGGAGGAAGTTACTTAGGGGAAGGTTCTACACTGCAACCCACCTACATTAGTGCTTGGTTAAGTGCTTTTGACAGGGACCAGTTGTTGGTGGTCTTAAAGAGATATAAAGATTGTTTTGCATGGTTTTATAATAAACTGCCAGGGTTGGACAGGTCATTAGTAGAACATAGGCTCCCCATGAAGCCTAATTTCAAGCCATACAAGCAAAAACCAAGAAGGATGAGTCCTGAAAAGGTCAAGGAGGAAATTCTTAGACTCCTTAAGGTAGACTTTATTAGAACAACCAGGTATGTTGAATGGCTATCCAATATTGTGCTTGTAGTTAAGAAGAATGATAAAATGAGGGTATGCATCGATTTCAGAAACCTGAATTTAGCAACTCCAAAAGATGAGTACCCCATGCCCATAGTAGATTTATTGGTGGACAGTTCAGCAGGGCACAAGATTTTATCAATGATTGATGGGCACTCTGGTTATAACCAAATCTGCATTGCAAAAGAGGATTTCCACAAGACAGCATTCAGATGTCCTGGGAACATTGGCTCCTTCGAATGGGTTAAAATGCCATTTGGTCTGAAGAATGCTGTGGCTACATATCAAAAGGCTATGAACACTATCTTTCATGATCTCATTGGAAGATATTTAGAGTGTTACATTGATGACATTGTAGTAAAGTCTTAATCCATGGAGGAACATTTGTTTCACTTGAAAACTGCTTTTGAAAGAATAAGAAAGTTCAAGTTGAAACTTAACTTTCTCAAATGTGTTTTTGGCATATCAGCTGGAAACTTCTTGGGCTATGTGGTACACAAGAATGGAATACAGATTGATCAGAACAAAGCCAAAGCTATCATTGAAGCCAGACCTCCATCAAGTAAGAAAGAAGTACGAAAATTCCTTGGACAGGTTAATTTTCTTCGAAGATTTATTTTTAATACTGTAGGGAAAACTAAAGTATTTTCTTCCTTATTAAGGTTGAAAGATGAAGAGGAGTTTGTGTGACAATAGAGCATCAAATTGCTTTCGAAGGAATCAAAGCCTACTTGGCCAAGCCTCTAGTGCTGATGCCACCAAAGGGTGATAAGCCCTTGAAGTTGTATATTGCTGCGGCAGAAGATTCACTGGGAGTTTTCTTAGCCTAGGACAATGAAGAAGGCAAAGAACAAGTAGTTTATTACCTTAATAGGTTTCTAAATTCTTGTGAATGTAAATATTCAGTTGTAGAAAAGCTGTGCCTTGCATTGTATTTTGCTGCAATGAAACTAAGATACTATCTTTTACCTACAACTATCTTGGTAATTGCAACCACAGATTTGGTTAAATATATGTTATCTAGACCTATGTTAAGAGGAAGAATTGGCAAATGGATATTAGCTTTATCAGAATTTCATCTAGAATATGTCCCCTGAAAGGCAGTAAAAGGACAAGTTTTAGCTAATTTCTTGGCAGATCATCCATTTCAGACAGAAAGCCAAGAGATAATGGAGCTTGGTATGGTTAGTGTTGAAACATGGCAAATGTGGTTCGATGGATCAAAAGCCAGTGGTCTAACTGGAATTGGTGTGGTGATTAAGTCACCACAAGGGGTAGAAACCACACATGGTTTCAGAGTGGATGAAATTACTTGTTCCAATAATCAAGCTGAATATGAAGCTTTAATAATGGGACTGGAAATACTTATGGGATTACAAACTCATGCAGTTGATATATTTGGAGATTCTCAATTAGTAGTTAACCAGGTGAAAGGAATTTTCAAGTGTCAAAGTGCAAGCATGTTGCCATACTATGTTGTTGCATTACATTTGCTTTCTCAATTTCAGATAGCAAATGTGACTTATGTCCCAAGATTCTTGAATAATAAAGCTAATGATGTGGTACAGAAAGTTTCGAATTTCAGGAGGGATAATATTCAAATGAACATAAGCCAAACAACATATCAAAAGGTAATACCACCCTTGAATAAAAAGAATGTGGTCTTAGAAGTCAATCATAATGACTTACAAGAACAAGATTGAATGCATCCAATAATGTAGTATCTAGCTGGCCCATCTTCGAAAGCCAGTAGAAAAATCAAATTACAATCTATGCAATACATAATGTATGGTAATGCTCTCCACAAAAAGGGGGCAGACGGGTTATTATTGGAATATTTAGTCCCAACGGAAGCATTGACAGCCATGGCTGAGGTTCATGAAGGCATCTGTGGTACTTATCAACCTGCTGTGAAGATGAGATGGCTGCTTCGAAGACATTCCTACTATTGGCCAACCATCCTTAAAGATTGCATAGAATATGCTAGAGGTTGCCAGGCATGCCAAAAGCATGGCACAATAAGACATGTACCCATAACTGATTTGCATGCAATTGTGAAGCCTTGGCCGTTTAGAGGATAGGCTATAGATATGATAGGGAAAATACATCCACCCTCTTCGAAGCATCATTGTTTCATCTTAGTGGCCACAGATTACTTCATTAAGTGGGTCGAAGCTAAACCGTATAAGGCTGTAGACCAGACTGAAGTTATTGGATTCATTAAAGATCTGATCCACAGATTTGGCATCCCACAGACAATAACTGTTGATAATGGGACTGTATTTGATGGGAAGATGGTAAAATCTTTCGTGGCAGAATTTAGAATTAGCCTTGTTAATTCTACCTCTTATTATACACAAGCCAATGGTCAGGCATAATCATCCAATAAATCTTTAAAGAAAGGAATACAAAAAGTTATGGAAGACAATCCCAGGGATTGGCACAACTTACTGTTGGATGTATTATGGGCATATACGACTTCTCCAAGATCAAGTACAAGAATCACTCCTTATGCTTTGATATATAGGCATGATGCAGTACTACCTGTAGAAATTAACATCAAGTCTTTGAGGGTGAGATGTCACGATTAGTTAGTTCTTGAACAGTACCATCAGAGTATGTGCTTGGAATTAGAAAACGTGGATGAAGTTAAAATTTTGGCATTAAATAGCATTCTTTTTCAAAAGAAGAAAGCAACCAAGAACTATAATAAGAAGGTCAAGCACGTTAGCTTTGATGAAGGTGATTTGGCATGGAAGACAATACTCCCAATAGGGATTAAAAGCTATAAGTTTGGAAAATGGTCACCTAACTGGGAAGGACCATATCAAATTCATAGAGTCTTGCCTTGGAAAACATATCATTTGAGAAATTTGAATAGATATGTACACCCCAAGAATAATTAATGGCAGATATTTGAAACCTTATTATCCAACCGTATGGGAAACACAAGAAATATAATAAGTACTAAATGAAGAGAGCATGAAAACACTTAAATAATAGATAAGGATTTTATTTCATAATGAGTTGAATACATGCAGCCATAGATTGCCCCAAAAGTCAGTACAATGTTTCAGCTGTTCCTTTACAATTGACTCTCTACTCTTAAGATATGGGAACAACTGAATGGCTGTAGCCATCCCCTATTTTTGATCAACCAGTCCTTGGTTAGTAATCTGCAACTTGGTGACAGTTTGATCTAAAGCCAGGTTAACTGCTGCTAACTCTTTTTCAAGCTGAGCTTTCTTCTCCAATAGTTGGGCTCGAAATTGGGAGACAGAGGAATGTTGTTCCTTTAGTTCTGACACTTCAGCATGTATCTGGGAAACAAATCTCTGGTCTCTCAGCAATTTCTCTTCTGCAGCTTTGGCAACATGGCAAATGTTGATGTAAAAGTCAATGGTAGCTGCTGCCTGAGATAAATGACTTGAAATAGTCATGCTGGATTGCTCAACGATCTTGCAGCACTGGAGGAAGCCATTCTTGATTATAGGCCTTTGCAAGGCTTCGAAGGGGATCCTCGAGAAGAATGTCAGCAACTCCAAACAGCTATCCAAGTCTAATGAAGGCAAGGAAGTCCTACTACTGGAGGAAGAGCTCTAAAAAATTTCTAATAGAGAATCAACTAGGACTAATGGCTCAGTTTCATTGCTAGCTGTTGGAGTGGTGGAAGGCATGTCAAAAAGACTAGCTAGCCTAGCCTCGAAGATGTCCACCACATCCGTTGACATGGAGGGTGCAAAAAGAACTCTGGTAGAAGGAAGAGATGGCTGCATAGGAATAGGAGAAGAAGGTGAAACATCCCTAGCAGTCTCCATAGTTTTGGTTACCAGTAAGTCAAGAGAAAAGGGACTGGAGCTACATAAGATTAGTGGACAAGGAACTGGTGAGCTACCAGTGTCTTCTCTATGGGAATCATTTATCACTGAAGATAAAGTAATAGCTGGAATTTCCTCAGGGGGGAAGGAACAGCAAGGCTTAAAGGGAGAACAAATTGAGTAGAGTTGAAGGATAGAAGAGGAAAATATGGAGTTAAGCTGAAAGATAGGGGTGCAGGAATGCTTTGCCTCATGAAAAGTATGAAAATGTAGGACCAGGGAGTGGAGTATTGCTTGAATTGGATCCACATTTTGAGGTCTTTCAACTTTAGATGAAACTGAATGAGTCCTTATTGAAGAAGAAGACAGAGTAGTTGTTGCTGCAAAAGAAGAAATACAAAGTAATGTTAAGTCTCAATATCAATAATTTGAGAAAGGAAAGTGGAGATACGAAAAGAAATTACTGGTTTCAGAAGTGGTGGCAATGATGGAAGAACTACAAAGGGAATAATGCTCAGCAGTGTGTTGCCTTCTTGCAGTTTCTCTTTGGGTTGTATCAGCAGCAGCAGCTTCATCCCTTAGTAGTTGTTGCTGCCGTCTTTTTTCAGCCCTCTGGAAAACAATTATTTCTTTAGAGTGTTCCTTCTCCACTGTTTTAGCAACTGCCTCATGAGTAGGATCTTCGGCCAAGTCAGAAGGAGAGACGGTTATCTTCTTTCTCTTTTTTCTCTGCAGTGGTATTTCTTGCTCTTTCTCTGTCTCTTTCTCTACAATCTGAGACTTAGACTCCTCAGGAGTGAGTAGTAGTTTTCTTTTCTTTCTCTACTGGTGTTTATCTTTGAGAACAGCCAGAGCTTCAGCTCTCTTGGGAGATTCTTCTTGTGGAGACCCCATACCAAGTAGTATGAATATGAAGAAAACAAACAGAAATTTCTGAAAGGAAGGAAACCTAAAAGTGCATATCCTTCTTCAAAGCAGCTCTGGTAACTCTGGAAGGAGGGAGTGAGACTGCAGAAATAGTCTTGGTAGCTGTAGAAGGAGAGGGGGTCGTCCCAGTTTCTTTTGGTTTAGCCTTAGAAGGCACACCTAGCCCTATTAGTAAATCATGAGGATGTATTGCTAGATGCACTTCCATATTGACTGTCCACTAAGTTTGAAATCTTTTTAAAACTGAGCCAGAGGGGAGGAAGGGGGTAAATTTAAACTCACTCAAATCTTTCAATAGTTTAAATGTTGCCTCCTCTAATTTAGGTTTGGGTACTCTCAGGTCTCTGGCTGTAAGATGGATATTCGAGAGACTGCAGAGTGGAATGGGAATTCCTTGGGTAAGCCCAAATTGCCTGGCAAACTGGGAGGGGCAGTATACCTCAGATATGCACTTATAAGCTCAAGGGTTTAAAGTACCAATAAAAAGTTCCCTCGGCAACAAAATAGAGGCCCACATATCTTTGTGCAATGGGATGGAACACTGTCTATCAGCCAAGAATGTCCTTAGCCAAGTCGGTCCTTTATTTGCATCGAAGGGGTAAAAGAAGGTGGCAGCTAGGGAAATAGGAAGCTGGTGAAAAAGAAGCAGGATAAAGGGCAATTCTAGCATAATTTTCTCCATAAGTGCTAGGGTTTTGAACTAAGAACTTCAAGCACTTAGGATGTAGATTAGTGAAGTATGCAAAGAGCCAGAGTTGAAACACCCAGAGCGGACCTCCCTGGTTGATATCAAGAGGTTTCTCACAGAATTGGGAGCAGGCTTTATAGACATGGCCTAAAGGATAAGGGGCCAAGGCTATTCGTTTCTTCAAAATAAGGGCCTTTGCAAGTGGGGCAAACTCGGGCATGATTCGTTGAGATGATGTACAAAAGAGAAATTTACACAACCAATATAAAATAAAGAAGAAGAGCTCTTGATCACTCACAAGGCCTTCCTTTTTATTCTCAGCCTTTACGAAGTCACTGAAGGAAGAATTCAAAAGTGGAAGAGAAAATTTAACCGAAAGGTTTGGATAGCTAGGTGTAAAGGGAGTACTGAGTGATAAAAGCCCTAAGACATAGCAGATATCAAGAACGGTGAGGGCCATTATACCACACCGAAACTAAAAAAAGTTAAAGGCCATATTCCAAAAACAAAGAGTGGCAGGAATCAAAAAAGGGTCTTCAGGGATGATAAACCTGGAAAGACGAAGGGCATCGAGAATACAGAGCTCTTGTAGGTCCCATTCTCTTGCAAGCACGACCCTGTCATACCACTCCTCCCACTCAACCCTCAATGTTGGCCAACAACGATGAGGTCGGTTCACCCTCCAATTTCCTCAATCAAGCCCCCCTTCATAGAGAAGAAAGAGGTCCTCCAAATGAGGGTACAAAGCAGGAAGTTGAGCAAGAACCTCTCGAAAGATAGGACCTAGGACATATTCTTGTTTTTCACTGTGGCCAGGAATAAAGAGGTGTCCGTCTATGGCACTCGATCCACCAACTTTAAATTTAGCAATTTCTTCCTCAATACATCTTTTCAAAGCCATTGTTGGGCTTATACGTTCGCCGATTGGTACTTTCAAGAAAGAGGACTCCATTGGTAAGGAGCAGCACGAAAGAGAGGGTCAATAGAGATGAAGGGTTTGTGTGTTAGGCAAACGAGTGAATTGAAAGCACGAAATAAAAAGGGTTTTTAAACCTTTCTGTCTGAAAAAATATACCCAATCGTTTTAAGTGGGTTGATTTCATAAAGAAGTGTTAAAGGTACGGATACAAAAGGTTTCCCTCAATGTTGGTAATTTGGGAGGGAAATGTATCTCAAATACTAATGTTGGCTTCGAAATCAAATGTTTGGCTTTGAAGCCAAGTTTTGGCGCCAAAATCAAGTGACAAACAGCTTCAGGAAGTTGACTTCGAAGCACATTCCACACCTAAGGGTGCAGGAATGCTTAGGTATTTGTTACTTCAAAAAGATTAAAGGCCTACTTTTAGGTTTCTCGATGAGAGTAAAATCTTTCGAAGCAAAAATTTGAAATACCTTACAGTTAGAGTTTGTTTGTTCTAGGCTTCAAAACCAATAGTTGGTTTAGTAGTATACAAAAAGAGTCACTTTTTTTGGAATAAAACAGTGCAGTCCTTAAAAGAGCTTTCTATATGTTAGAAAATATAGACTGTTTGTTCGAAACAAAAATTAGTTGATTTAAAACTACTTGAGTGTATTAACCATATGTTGAGGAATTGGATATGATCAAATCAAGTTTCGAAAAACAAAATTGTTGAATTCGAAGCTCTGATTCTAAAAGGAGACCTAAGGCAAAAGTTGTCAATTACACTTCATATGTTGGGAAAATTCAAATTGGGTTTCCAGTATTTCATTGGGTATGATCGAATTAAGTTTCGAATGACAAAATTGGTGAATTTGAAGACCTAATTTTGTTTGTTTTTGACAAATAGAGTAAAATCAAACCATGCCAAATAAAGAGAAAACATCTTAGCTTTATTAAAACAAAAGCAATTGCATCATAAGCCTTTTTTGGCTACATATTCAAATTCATAAAAATAAGGAATAGAGTAAATGACAAGGTCATGGAATTTGTTCCAACTATGGTCAATGAACTTTTGTTCCTTTTTTATTCTATCTTCTCCAGGCTGGATTGCTGAAGTTGATATGCTCTTACTTGATAAAAAAGTTTTTTGGCCTTTATTTCAAACTCTGTTTCTTTCAACCCTTGTTCTATCTCATCTATGTCCTAGTCATCCCAGTATGCAGAGTCTTTATTCTTGAAATCATCATATTCATCAATGAAGTTTTCTGCTTCATACCGGGTATGAACTTGACGGGCTGAAATTGGGTCCAAAGATCGAGTGGTGGACACAGAAATTTGATAATGAAGAAGCAGTGGGAGTTGGTCTAAAAACATCTAGAGTTCTGCTTGGGCGATAGGGTTGAGGACATGACCCCGAGTCATAATATCACAAGCCCATCGAAGTCCTTAAGAGAAACATCATCCTCAAGAACATTAAAGGGCAAGTGAGAAAAGGCCGCAAGCAGAAGTTGAGCTTGATATCGCTGACATTTAGTAGGGTGAGATTGAGGGATATAGGAGGGAAGAAACTGGTCCTCAAAGAGAGTAAGTCTCAGTTCTTCCATCCAGCGAGGGTTTTGTGGAAGAGGAGGTGCAGGAGCTTCCATCTCGAAAAAAGGAGGGAATTAGGGGTTGCTGACAATATCGAGCCAATCAGAAAAGCAAAGTTTTGCCTATACCCTTGAGCCTCTTCTGGACGACGAGTGGCTTGTACTATCTTCGTAGGCATGGAAAGCTGTCTTCCAAACGGTGTCGACGGTCGATGGGTACATATGGGTAAACCACCGAACTCCGAGCAAAGGGAGGGAAAGTTAGAGGATTAACAAATTCGAAAAAATGATGATTGATTCGCTCTCTTAATTCGGACTCCTCAGGTTCTGGCCAGCTTCTCCAACCAGAAGCCCCAGAAAAAGAAGAAGCTGCAGCCACATCCCACGCAGAAGGTTTTGGGTCAGAAGAAGATTTTCCAATATCCATGCTTGCAAAATTTTGGGTTAAAGAATTCTAGACAATAGGTTCGTAATCTAAAGGTTGATAGTTTGCAAAAGCTTCCATGACTTGAATATAAGAAGGTGGGTAAAGAGGGCTAATCAATGCATGAAGGTTCTTTTGAGGATAAACAACATTATCAAACAACTCTTCATATGTTTGATTGAGGTAATAAAAGGTTTGCTTGGCCATGAAAGATGTACCAGTCTTTTCGAATACTGAGATAGTGGGAATGTTCAAAGGATAGAAGAGAATTTAATGCAAATGTCTCATTGATGAATGATGGTTACATTTTTGAAAAATGTAAAGCCCATGCACGTTCTAAGACGTGGATAAAGTACCTTGATCCACTAATATCACCAAGTATTTGGTATATTAGTGCGGGATGTAATGTTGGCTACATATTTTGTACAGACCAATCACAGTTCAACATGTGACAGGATGAGGGCAATACGGGAAGACAATTCAAATCTTCAATCATAATCACACACGTGGCAGTTAGTATTGGTTATTATGGATCTGCATAGCACTAGATCAACAGAGAGATGTAAGATGACGTGGCTTTAACAGTTACTCGTATATTTAAATTCAAAATCAGGAGGGAAGCCTAACTGCAGACATGGCGTAGTGGAGCTAACTGTGAGGAAACATGATCAGCAATCATGGAGGGATGATTCGACGGTTAGAAACTCATTTCGACGGTTATTATTGAGAAGTATAAATAGCAAAGAAAGCCCCAGAAAGAGCCCCCGAACTCAGATCCAAAGAACTAGTTTTATCTACTTTATTTTCCTTCCAATTTTTACATTTCTTGTTCTTTACATTTCTGTACTTCAAATTCCTGCACTGCACTTCGTTCATAGGAGTAGTTTCAAGTAGTTTGTTGCTGTAAACCTCTACGAGGCTGAATTGGATCATTGTAAGTCTTTCATTTTTACTTAATGAAATGCTACAATTGTTCTTCATTTAATTGTTGTTTGCTCAATTCTCCTAAACAAAGCCACCAGGAAAAGTCCTCTTTATTGAGGCTGAAAGAACTAAAACACAATTGTCTGATAATTGGTTTGCAATTAATCTTCTGTAAGAACTAATTGATCCTTGCTGGCATGCTTAAAATTACAATAATAACTTTTGAAAGCCAAAAAAGCCAACACACATATAACGAAGTCTTCCTTTTTCGTTTTTATTTTTTAATGAAAACATAAAATATACCTGAATAAATGAGATTTTTTTACATAATCTGTTAGTGAAAATCACTTTTAATTTTTTTTTTTATCTATTTATATATATTTGTGTAGAATTTTGTGATCCGTTTATGGACTATTAGATTTTTTTTATTTTTTATTTTTAGGGGCACTGGATTACTACTAAAAAAAAATAAAAAAAAAATGAGATAGAGCTACTACATAACAAACCTAGCAGTAAAGGTTGACTAGCAAGAAAGTGGCAAGAGAGCTAGCTTCTCAGCGAGCGGATCCTCTAGAGTTAATCCCCTAGAATGATCTCCTAGAGTACTTGATCAAGCGGCTGAGAATAATACTCACCAAAACGACGTCGTTTTGGTGAGTATTTTGAAAAAAAAAAAAAAAAAAAAAATTTCAGATTTTTCGATTTCAAACACAAGAACAACAAGATTTCCAATCCAAAAACTCAACATTAACCTATCACTTCAAAAGACAAATTCCAATCCAATCTATTACCCATTTTGATTTTGATTTTGATTTTGATCTTGCTCTAGTAAGATGGATCGTGGGCAGGATGTAGAAGGAAGCGGAAGTGTTCATTTACAAATTGATGAACTTGGCAATGGAGGTCCAACAATTTTTGAAGCCCAAAGCAGTATGGAAACAAGAGATTGTAGCAATGCTCACACTTGATAATTAAAACTATAAAAGCAATCTTCAAACCCATCGAATTGGTTCGGAAGCAAAGTCGAAGGGGCAGAGAAGTTAATCAGAGTACTGGGATCAGAAAAAGATGCCGACTCGAACATGGATGGCTTCAGATGTTCCTCTGTTTCCATTTGCCCTATGGCTTTTCTCAGCAAAACATGTCAGCGGCGACGGTGGCGCGTCGGACGTCGGAAACTCTCCGCCCTTCTCTCTCTCTCTCTCTCTAATTTCAGATTTCCAGGAACCTTCATTGATTTGAAATCGAAAAATCTGAAAAAATCTTCGTTGGATTGGAAATCTTGTTGTTCTTGTGTTTGAAATCGAAAAATCTGAATTTTTTTTTTTTTTTTTTTTTTTTTTCAAAATGCTCACCAAAACGACGTCGTTTTGGTGAGTATTATTCTCAGCCGTTTGATCAGGTACTTTAGGAGATCACTCTAGGGGATTAACTCTAGAGGATTCGCTCGCAGCTTCTCATGCATCTAATGTCATGTATGTGTTTGGATCTGATCTCCGAACAAAACTCAGTTGTTGTTTGGCAATAATTTTTTTAATCGATTTTTTAAAGTTGATATTTTTTTGTAATTTGTGATTAAAAAGCTTATTTAGGTTGATTTTTTTAGTAATACTTCATTAAAATGATCATGAACAAATCTCCATCCTTGTATTACACTATGTAACTTATTGTATATCTAATCTAAGGGTCAAAAATCTTTCATGAAATATTTTTCATGATACATAACATTGTTCTTTTTGATTTTATAAGAGAGGAAGTAAAATGATTATGATTTGAATGTGATATTTTATCTTATCAACTTTATAATTTATTTTGTCTTTTAATGATTAATTTAGCCCCAAGCATGATTGCCAAACGAAGCATCACTCACTAGCCAAGTGCCACCCGTTCAAGCCTTCCCAAACTCCATCTACCACCTGCTTTTCTTCAATCTTTCTCTAGCATAACCGAAAATGATGATAAGGTTTTGTGAAATGTATGCTAGGTTCCAAAATCTTCAACACCCAACCACACTACACTCTGTACAGGTGGGATAAGACACCGCAACTTTAATGCATATGCTAGCTATCTTACGTACTCTCCTTATGGCACCAAGTACTATAAATAGTGGTGTAGGGAAGCCATAGCTTTCTCATCCTTCTCAAAATCTCATTCTCTTGAAATTTACAAGAAATAAAAAGCTTTCCTTCTCGTTACTTCAGCAGCAGTGGAAGCTGAGACATCTAAAGAAGAGAAGAAAGGTGAGCTTGGCAGTGGCACACCCCTATGATTTTCTTTTCACAAGTATATAAATACAAATTGAAAATTTTCTTACAAAATTGTTGATCAGAACGATGGTGGTTGTGATATTTTTGAAATGTTAAAAGCCACCTTAATGGGTCATTTTTACTTTAAAGTGATGAAATTAAAGTTTTTTTTTGTCATTTTGTATTATTTTTTTTCCTCTTTGTACAGCGCACTCATATATATTTAAAGAAAATGCTAAAAATCACTAGAATTTTAATTTAGAATTTCTTTTTGAAATGATATGGCAGTGGTATGTATTTTTAAATGAACAAACCACAATATCTCATGTCATTATGTTAAAAAAGTTAATATATATATATATATTTTTGTAACATGAAGTGACACAATTTGGTTTGAACTTCTCTACAAAATACAGTGGAGTGGACAAATCAAAAACTTGAGCACTCATCAGTCACCACTAGATTATGATGAGCGTATATGCTTCTGTTGCACGTGTTATATGGGTTTTCTTAGTATATCTTCATGTACACCCAACACCCCCATTATTGATGCTTTTGTTAACTTGTGAAAGCCGACGATGAAGTGAAAGAGATTAACCAGGGTGGAGGTAGAGGTGGTGGTGGAGGGCGTTGCAGATATGGCTGCTGTGGTTGGGGCCGATATGGATGGGTGGAAATATCATCAATTGATAATAGAGAAAAATTAGGGATCGTGAAAATTTTTTCATGAAAATGATCAAGTTATGACCATTGGATTACCTTGATTAGTGTGTGGTGTTTTATTCTAAGTGTAATCTAAGGGTCACAAAACTTTCATGATTATTTTTATGAAATATTTTTCATGATACGTAGCATTGCTCTTAATAATAAATGGGTGGAAATATTAGTCTTGAAAATCCAAAATCTTAGTATGTATCAGCTGATATTCAAAACCTTGATTTGATTGAAAGAATTTTAAGACCAACTTGCATTCATTTTCAAATTACACAAGTCCATGAATGGTTACACTGAAATATCGGATTATTAGTTCATTATTATCTTTCGCAAGTGATGGCGGAATATAATATAACAAACTTTTGTGTATTGGTTTTTTTAAGTGGAGGCAGCTGAACTGGAAACAAATCAGGTTGCTGATACAAACAGCTATGAAGGCAATTACTATGGAGGCGGTCGGAGAGGAGGCCGAGGTCATGGTGGTGGTAGGGGAAGGGAAGGCGGTGGTGGTGGCGGTGGTGGCTGTTGGGAAGGAGATAGTGTAGCTGAACTGGAAACAAATCAGGTAGCTGATACAAACAGCTATGAAGGCAATTACTATGGAGGCAGTTGGGGAGGAGGCCATGGTGGCCGTGGTGGCGGTTGGGGAGGTGGCCGTGGTGGCCACGGTTGGGGAGGAGGCCGTGGTGGTGGTGGTGGTGGTGGTTGGGGAGGTGGCCGTGGTGGTGGTGGATACGGAGGTGGTAGGGGAGGAGGCCGAGGTGGCAGTGGCAGTGGCGGCTGGGGAGTTGGCAACACTGATGGCTATGGTGGTGGTGGCCGGGGAGGAGGATGAGGTTGCAGATACGGCTGCTGCGGCGGCCACGGTTACCGTGGCCGTTGCCAAAGATGCTGCGCCAGTGCTGAGGAAGCTAGCAGTTACATGCAGAATGAAGCCAAGCCATAAAAGAAGAGAGAGAAGAGAACATATAACTTATATAAGTTCCCATGTAGTATCTATCCATATATATGTGAATAATATACATGGGGATAGGCTGTAGGAGTAGAGCTACAAGTATAAATAAGATGAAGGGTAAGGCTTTAATGTACTTCCCACTCATGCCCTAGGGTTAGATCCCTTAGCTTTCACTGTTCTCCTGTTCCTTGTTGTATGAATGAAGCTTTGTTGCAATGAAATAACATCTATATATGCTTTTGAGCCCTAGACTTGTGTTTTTGAGTTAGATGTAAACAACAGCCAATTTATGTGGTACAAGACTTACACTAATGGAAGGTCTAATTACAATGTTTGACATGTCAGACGAATTCCTCTCATGAATATTTACTTAAACTGAAGGCTTATGAGTTGGCCCACATTTTTACTCATCGCTCTCATGTTCATGGATTGTGAAGAATTTACGTCATATATTCTCTTCATAAATTAATAAAATTTAAAAAGATACAAAATCGGATATGAAAGGGAATAAATTATGCATGTTTGATCATGAAATATGTCACTGTTAAAAGAAAAATATATATATTTTTACGGTTCAAATATGTCACCACTATAAGAAAAAATATTTTTACGGATGAAATAGGTCAATAGTATTAGACTTATCAGTACTGCTAGGTATCATGAAAAGTTTTTCATGAAAATAGTCATGAAAGATTTGTGACCTTTAGATTACACTTACAATAAAGCACCACACACTAATCAAGGTAATCTAAGGGTCACAATTTTTTCATGATGATTTTCATGAAAAAATTTTCATAACTCCTAACATTTTTCTAGACTTATTATTTAATTATTAATGCAATACCCTTTAAAAAATTAAGAGGTGTAACAAGAAGGAGAAAAGTTAGGGATACCACTACAAGAATTCACACTTTTAGCAACAAAAAATTTGGTCGCTAAAAGTCAATTTTTGGTCGGGAAAAGTTATCCGCGACCAATTTTTTTGGTCGCTAGTTTGGTCGCCAATTGAGGGTCGCGGAAAGTAATTCGCGACCAAAATTTTCGTTGGTCGGGAAAAGTTGCATTTGCCGACTAAATTTTTGGTCGCTAAATATGTAATTACCGCGACTAATTTATTTTGTCGCCAAAACACTTTAGTCGCGAAAAGTGATATTTTTCCGACCAAATTTCTTAGTTGCCAATTGTCACATTTCGCGACCAAAAAGTTTGGTCGCCAATTATTACATTTCGCGACCAAATTTTTTGGTCGCCAATTATCACATTTCGCGACCAAAAAAATTGGTCGCCATTTGTGTCTTTTCGCGACCAAAACTTTTGGTCGGCAAAAGTGTGTCTTTTCGCGACCAAGAGCTGTTTTGGTCAGCAATACATGTATTTTTTGCGACCAAAACTCGTGGTCGGCAATTGTCATTTTTTGCGAAAAAAAATTATTTTGGACTTCGCGACTAATAAATTGGTCGCCAAAGCGGGAAAATAATACACCTGTAATGATGTTATAATTCAATCAATCCATGATAAACCTATAATTTTAAAGCATCATTCAAATTAACTGAATCATTAACATTCGACACAATACATAATTCATTAACATTCGACACAATACAACTCTTTCTTGGATACATAATTCATTAACATTCATTAACATTCAACACAATACACAATACACAATACAAAGTAAAGCTAGCTAGTACCATTAACATATTTAAGGGTCACCAACATACATATATAAAATTCCTGTTTTGCACTGTCAGCTCTTTCTTGGATGCCAAACAATCAGTATATCAACCCACCCAAAATAGCAAATCCCTCTCATGATAGACCTAAAAATAAAGACAAGTCATAGTAATATATCTAAGAACATTTCTAATGAGCTTAAAAAAAAAAAAAGCAAACCCTTTACATTTTGAAACTTTAAATTGAAACCAGGTTTATCTATGAGTAGAGTCATCGAGTGCAGGGGTGGGAGTAGCCAGGGCCAGCCAGGTCCCCACTCCTTTTGGCAAGCACGTGGTGGAGGCAGCGGAGGTAGAGGAGCTTCCCCCTTTCTCTTGCTGCTGCTGATTTGATTCTGTCCGCTTCCCAGTGCTTTTACCTCCCACAACCTCCCATGGACGACCCATCTCACCCTCAACCTTGGAAAGTGTCAACTGTGTACATAAACAAAATGAAAGCAATAGATATAACATCAACAAAATTGCACCAATTTTTTTAGGTACATATATGCTTTGGATTAGTACTTACAGTAGTGTTGTTATTGATTCATTCATATATATAAACTGCTTCAAAGATAAATGCATCTGAAATTGCTCTTGATTCATTGATTTCCTACCAATGTGATAAATGGTACATAAATGTGATAAATGGTACTTACAGTAATGGTACATAAATTTGCTTTAAAAAGGTTATGTTCCCATAACCCCACAAGACATACAGAAACATATTTTCAGACATGCCACCAAGTTACTAATTTATGCAGCAGTGATTGATTGTTAATTTGAAACCTATCTATGTAGAAGCACAACTTCATTGCTAGAATTTCCTTGCAACAATCCCACCAAAGTCCACTTCATATGAATTAATTTGACTAATAGATGAAATTCAATGCACTAATCTGTCAAGTGTTAGAAAATACAAAAACAAATCTACCTTCAGATAAAAACATGAATAGGCAAATGGATAAAAAATAAAAGCATGAACAATTTTACCATCTTGTTGCCAAAAGTAGAACCTCAGACCTTGCAGTTATCAAATTACCAAAAAATACTTAGCAGAACTTGTGAAAAAGATTCTCTTGGATGTTTTCATATGTCATATTTTGTTTAGAAGTATTAGCTCTAGAGCACGGATTGATTCACAAAATGCATTAGCTCTCTCACGACGACGCATCACATCACTTGAAGGAAGGGATGTGCATGTGAGTTGGAAAATCTTTGACAACAGATGTATATCAAGTCAAGGGAATAAAAAATCGCAATACATTAAATAAAATGAGGAACAAATGAAACATCTGAAATGACAAGATGGAAAGGAAGAAATATTCTGAATTCTTTCAAGCACTGACAGAAATTCTGCAAGAAGAAGGGTTCAGGATATAATCTCTAAATACCTCTGTTGTATGTGGTACAGCCACCACCAATGCATGGACCACAGCAATTGTAGCTTCATGTGAGCCATCTTCAAGAAAAGCATCCATTTGAACACATATTTTATCAATGATCTAAAGAGTGTAAAATTTGATCAGCAAGATGCATTCAAACTGCTATATTGAAAACGTCAATATCAAATTAACATCCACAAATATATACCACATCATTTTTAAAATGCTGTGCCACAGCTCCAAATGCGTCAATGCTTGCATACTTTACATTCAAGTTTTGGTCAGAGCCGAGAGTGACAAGAGCAGGCAACACATTAGTTGAGGCCACTTTAGCATCAACATTTGGTACCTATGAAGGAAAAGATATCTGAGAGTTAATAACACACAATGGTAGAAGTGGTCAGAGATACTAACTCCAGGAGAATGAATGCACTTACACTAACTTTCAACAGATTGGCAGCACTAATTTAAAAGAATTATGTTGGAGCTTGCAACCATTTCCCACAAGACATTAAAAATCATATTATGATGTTCTTCTCCTAGAACACGGAGACGTGATTCAACAGAACCTTCGACCCTCGAAAGAGGTGGACAACGCTGAAAGCAGTAGTAGTAGTAATAACAACAATAAAAGTGTATTGGGTTATCAGACAGTTATAGGCAACAGCTGAGGAATTATGAGGTAGAAGAAATAATCATACCTCAGCAGAGCTTAAGATGTGAGAGATTAAAACTTGTAAAATATGGTCCAATTTGTTTCCCCAATTTATTAAAGCAGGAACCAATTCTTTGATTATTGTCTCTACAACCACGCCAGATGGATCACATACCAACGAAACATCATCTCTTCAACCTATCAAAAATAGAGAGAGGAATTGGAGGTACTTTTTTTCTTCATATTTTTTTCCCGTTAAAGTCATCGTAATATGATCAGGGAAAATTGCTCCATTCCCTAGACCACATAGCTTACATTGTAGGCAATTCTGTCAAGTCAGTTTTCTTCTCCATGATTGCCTCGAAGCATATTTAGTGAGGCTGACCTTGAAATATTTATCCACGCTTGGGAAGAGTGGAAGCAACAAGGCCGGATTGTGAGCAGCAGCTTCACGGACAACAAATATTGGATTTCTTGGACCTGCCAAATTATTAAGAAATAATAAGAGCACTTTCAAGCCAGAAATATTGGATTTCTGCATAATGCAAGCCAAATTAGTAAATAAATATAACTAACAATTAATACCACACCCTGTTTATAAAACTAAGAATGAATCAAACTTCAAAACATAATTGCCGATTCTTGTAATGTAGAGATTGTGGCACTTGCTTGGCCTCCGAAAAAACCAAGACGCAGTCTTGTTGCATTATATTCCCTTTCCACTTAATTCAAATAGTATAACAAACTAATACAGTAATCACAGGGTGTTTGATATCCCCTTTAACTGAATTACCTCATAGAGTCTTCCATCTAATTCAGAGGCCCATGATTGACAATACAGTCATGACAACAAAAGTAAAATCAATGCTAAAAGGAATTTTTTCAATGATAATTGACAACAACAAAAGTAAAATCAATGCTAAAACGAGCCTAGAAAAAAATAATAATAAAATAAAATAAAATAAAAATGGAAGGAAACCAACAACAACAACAACAACAACAACAAAAATAGTAAACCAAGACAGTTGCCATCATTGGATTGCCAACTTGCCATTTAAAAAGTACTTTCCAGAGAAACAAAATAAAAAATAAGGTTCTTGAATGCTCTATATAATTTAAATGATCTTTTACCTTAGAGATATTCTATCATGTACTTTTCAGTTAGATTATATCACATTCAGGGTCGGCCCTAACTTGGGAATTAAAGATACCTCATATTGGTGCAATTTTTGAGAAATGAAGTTAGCATATTCTAAGAAGTCGGTTTCAGACTTGGGAATTAAGTTGTCAAGGGACTTCTCATTGCCACTCTCTGTAAATAGTTCTTCACTGGATTTAGGATCGCCCTCGTCAGCAATTCTGCAATAAGAGAAGCAATGGTACAAAACATTAGACACATTGTTACAAGAAATAATGCCAACCATGGAAAATTTAGACTTCTCAACTTCCAAACTCGTGAAAACAGAAATGAATGGAGAAGAAATGAAAATGGCAACATTATGTGGACGTACAAAAACACACTACTGCTCAAAATAATGGAGTTCACAAACATGAACTGACAAAGAAAACAATGATTTACATAATAGTGTAAGCATTGTCGCAACTCATTAACATAAAAGAACAATTAAGAATTATCAATGGCTAAAACCAAACAAAATAATTCCCAATAACGAATTCCAGGAGAACATTTCGAGTTCACAATCTATCAGCAACTCATTAACATAAAAGAACAATTAAGAATTATCAATGGCTAAAACCAAACAAAATAATTCCCAATAACAAATTCCAGGAGAACATTTCGAGTTCACAATCTGTCAGCAAGTTAACATAAAATAATTCTCTTGTTTCAAACTGCTATATGTTACAGTTTTGTCTTTTTCTGAATACAATAACTAAGAAAGCCAGAAAGATAAGATATTGCACCACAATATAGACTATTTTGATTCTCCTTGTATATTAGTTTGTTGATAACCTCACTAAAGTTTACATAATAGTATGCATTAGTCTGGATCTCAGGATTCTCGTAATTCATGCATTAGAAATACTATGAAAGAATATAAGACAATTCTATTAAAATAAAATCAAACGTACCCAGAATAACCACCTCCATACAGACAATTAATAACTGGTCCATCTGATCCTGCTTTATAAATGTGAAAAACCTAAAATGAAAAGGCATGTTAATAATTCCACCCTAAAAAATAATAATTATAATATGAAAGGGAAAAATTAAAATAACGAAAGAAACTTTCGCACGTATTCAATAACTAAAAGGCTCTAAAAAAAGTTACTTACATCATTCGAATCTGGAATGTGAATATCATCTTCTTTGTTTCTTTGTTATCTATTATTTATGATATTCTTTTTGAGATATGATGTCAATTATAAACGATAGTAGAGTACTCGTGCAAATCTCATTTTGATAAGATTATTGAAGATCCAACTGTACCATTGTTTGATGCAACACATGATGGTTGGTTGTTTGACAAATCCCAAAATTTTACCTGCAGCAATCATTAAAACTATTTTGTTTTGTGTGTTAATTTGATCTGTGTAATTCCAATTATATTAAATTCGCATTTTTAAGTTTTTTCCTTCAATTGATAATATCATTAAGAAATAGGACAAAATGGCCTATTAAAAAAAGATTGAAATATTTTAAATTGCACACCAAATCCAAAATCACTCTGAGAAGAATAAAACTATTTTGCCTTTGGATTTAATACTAATTTCGTCGCGGAATTTTGGCAATGGAATTGAATTGATGTAATGTGAAAAGTTTAAGAATAAACGAAGGACTAAATTGACACAATTGCTCTAAAATTTTATTTAAAATAGGACACATTGATATAAGGTACACTAATAAAACTCTGATATCTGAAACTAGAAACTAGAGCTCTCATAATGTGATATCATGTTACATATGCAAATAAACAAAAAGACAAATATTAATAAGTGTCCTTAATGCACTTATTAATATTGAGTGAGATAGTGTATTGAAAAAGTGTAAAAAAAAGCATGATTTATAAAAAAAACTATTTTAAATTTAATAATAAGCTTCTTGATATCTATAGATTCTCTTTCTTTTTCATGTGCTACCAAGATCCAAGATATATATACATAAGGTTTACAGTAATCAGTTCTGAATTCTGATAATTTTCCAACCAGTTGCTGTCAAATACACTGTTAGAAAGGGACAACATATATTTTGGGGAGATATGGGGGCAAGGCATCATAAGTAAGCTTGGGCCCTGAGGGAACACTCCATGACCCTACAATCCACTGATAATTCATGCTAACTTTTCATGTCATGCTCCCCACCCCATCATCACACAAAGTGTTTGGCCAAAAAGAAAAGAAAAGAAAATAATAAGAAGGGGGCAGCCCAATGGCCAATGGTTTGAAAAATAATTTTGTTCACAATCCTCTTTCTTGGGTGAAATCAGGAAAGTTTTGTTCACCTAATCAGACTTATTAGGGGCTTTAACCATTGTAGGGTTCTTTCAATTCAAAAAATTACACAAATAGTGCATAGAAAAACTTTATTATTTAATTATGGTAAAGCATGATTAGCAATTACTTTTTCTTTTTTTTTCAAATCTTTATTGCTAATAAAGTTTTTACTTAGGATTAGACAATTACACATTGTATAAAAAAAATGTAATTACTAACCACATTTTACTATAAAGTTTGTTCGTATACTATTTTATTTAATTTTGAACTTAAAAAAAATACAATGGTTAAAGGTCTTACCTTCATTCTTTCTCAGTTTTTGCTAAATAAGCCAGGTAGAGCAAGACCAGAAAGAAAAGATCATCACAAGAGTTCCTAACACCACTTTTCACAGATCCCACCATGATCATGAGTCATGATTATTCATCCATCCATACCAGAAGAGGGTCCACTTTAGAAGTATGAAAGAAATTATAGAGAAGACCAATCACCTCAACCCCAACCACCTCAAATCTTATTGTACTTTTTAATTACACAAAATTACATAAAGATATCAATCACAACTTTTGAGGAAACGAAATAATTTAGTTATCAGATTACTGTGTTTAATGAATCTTTTAATTTGATGAATCTTTCACTTTTTGGAGGTTGCACCTGTATCCAGTTTATGGCTCTATAGTATGAACAAATTATGAATTTAAAAATTATAAAAGAGCATAATTATCAACAAAAGCTTGGAAGCAAAAGGAAAGAGCTAAAGAGCATTTATCAAACTGACAAGTGTAACAGGAATTCAAATGAAAAAGCTAAAGTAGATTGCCATCTGCCATAAAGTGTAATCATCCCCACAAATTTGTTTTTGAGAGAAAAGAAAAGAAACCTAAAATCAAGGCCAAAAAAGCAAAAGCTAAAGCTAAAGAAACCTTTAACAAAATGGATCCATAAAATTAATGAATAAAATACAAAGCAAAATGAAAATACCTTCATGTAGCTTGTTGAGTTCTATCAGTCCATGGAGGCAAACCAACATTTACAGAAGAATTAAGCATGTGGGTATCTGAAGAACTTGTGAATTTGCCCTTCTTAGACCACAACCAGATCTTGGAGACTGAAAAGCTTTCACCTTTGCTTCTACTGCTAATTTTCTTCCCTTCTGCATCTCCATCAGCTATGAAATTCCCATTTTGTCCTCCTCTCCCTTTCACAAATTTCCCAAATTTCCCAAATTTCCCAAACCCAAACCCAAACCCAAATTTCCCAAATTTCACAAACCCAAATTTCCCAAGAGCTTCAACGGGCAGCTTTCAAGAACAAATCACAAAACCCCCAAATTTCAGAATCAATTTAGAACAAATCAAAACCAAATTTCAATCAAGCAAAAATCAACCCAAATTTCACAAATTTAAATAAATTTCTGAAACGAATTTAGAAAATAAAGACCTGGATTCCAGTATGATTGATGAACTTCTTCTTTGGGATTGATTTGCAGATGAGCTTCTTCTTTGGAATCGATTTGCAACCGTAGTTAATCCCAGTAGACTTCTCTGCTGCAATACAAAACATATATATATATACATAAACCTATACATAAACCCTAAAACCATCATAAACATATATATATGTACATAAACCCTAAATCTAGATATAAACAGAGATTTCCTATTATAAGTTGAAAAAAATACCTAGATGAATCAGAAATGGAGAAGACGAAACAGAAATGGCGAAGACGGACGGAGGCGCAGACGGTGGAGAGGCGACGACGGCGGACGGCAAGGTCGATGGTAAGGTGAGGTGATTGGCGCAACTGAGCTTTGCTCAAATTCGACTGAAGTGTGTGAAAGAGGCGCGCATTTCTGATTTAGATGTGTTTGAATTAGTAAATTATCCCCTACCAACCTCTTGGTCGGCTAATGGCTGTGCGCGAAATTAGATACCAAAACGACGTCGTTTTGGTATCAGCGACCAAACTATATTGGTCGCTAAAAGATCAACCCGCGCTCCAGCCCAGATTTTATTCTGCCGCCCAAATTTTTGGCGACAAAAAATGTAATTTGGTCGCAAAAAATTACTTATTTGCAACCAAAAAAATTTGGTCGGTAATATTAAAAAGTTTTAGCTACTAAATTTTAATCTGGTCGGCAAATGTAATTTTTTTGCGACAAAAATTTTTTTGGTCGGCAAAAGTGGTCGCAAAATGTGTAAATGTGCAAAATGTGTAAATTTTTTTGGTCGGCAAAAGTGGTCGTATACGTCTATTTTTAAATTATGACATGTAAATGGATAACATAGAAATTTATTTATTTAATTATTTTAGTTTAGTGTAAAAAAGAAAGCGAATATAAAGATTTTTTATTTATTTATAGTAAATTGATGATAAATCTAATCAATAATGCTGGGTATCATGAAAATAATATTATGAAATACTTCATGAAAAACTTTCATCATTTGATTAGTGTGTAGCTTTTTTTGTATGTACAATCTAACGGTGGAAAATCTTTCATAATCATTTTCATGATACCTAGCATTGCTCAAATCTAATCTAAGGAGGTTGCAAAATATTAGATCCAATGAATATTTTTTATCAGTAAAAAATCCACATTTTGTGAAATAGTTTGATGAGAAACTCTTTTGTTTGTTTAAAAGGACATCTTGTTTCTAATTTTACCCTTTAATTTATCTGTTAACTTTTTTTTTTTAATCTGTTGACTTTCGCTGACTATCTATTTAAATTTTTTTCTTATTTGTTCAAAATTTTACCTATTGGTTCGAATTTTTTGTCTATCTGTTCAATTTTTGTCTATTTGTTCAATTTTTTTTCTCCATTTATTCAATTTTTTTGTGTAAATTTTCTATCTGTACAAATTTTACCTGCCCAATCTTTTATCTATTCAATATTTTTATCTGTACAAATGCCATATGTTTGAAATTCTTATCTTAATTTTCTGTATATATTGAATCTATCTATTCACATTACAGATTTGTTTAATGCTATTACATATCTGTTTCATCATCAACAACATTAAACAACAACAACAACATTCATCATCAACAAGAAGAATAAGAACTAGAACAAATCAACAACTACCACAAAAAAAAAAAAAAAAATCAACAAGTGCTTGAGCAACATCTTCAGTGCACAGTCATGCCTCAAACTCTAAGAAGAACTTGTGCATATTTTAATTCCTACTTGAAAGTTTTGAGCATGAACTGATCTAGATAACATGCGACAAGACTCAAAAAGAAGTAAATGGACGCAGTGAGAAGATCTTTATTGCAGATGATACAAGGAATGCTCTAATCCAAAACATAACATGCAAGACCAAACAAGGTTCCAATGATTATATGACATGTTATTAGCATTTTATTCACAACCAAATGCAATTTTATTTCCATTTTTCATTCTATTGATGCCATTAAAACATCAATTGCCTAATTAATAATATAGTTGTTGTACATACTTTAAAACTTATCTTGCAAATTTAAATCAACACCGTACCTCCGATTAATACCACCGCCAGCAACAGAGTTCTTTGCGAAGTCAACGGTTCACGATCTGATTTAGATCGGTGGTTCACAATCGGAGATTAAGAGAGATGGAGGATCGGTGGTTCAAATCTGGCAGACCGGTGTGGATCGGCGGCAAATTTGGAGAAAAAAAGTGGAGAGAGATCAGTGTGGATGAAAGAAGAGAGTGATCGGCGACAGATTTATGGTAGTATGTAGCTGTCAGACGGCGTGCCGGCTCAATGACCAGAGACAGTGATGTTGACAACGGCGATGATGAAGACAGAGTGACGGCGGCGAGTGACGCTGAAATCAGCAAGAGTCGGCGATGAAGGGTGGCAAAGGTGAACTTGAGTGTGAGTAAGGAAATTAATAGCAACGCGGAGGAGGCGGCAGCTACGAAGGAGGTAAAGTAAGGAGATCGGGGGGAGAGAGAGAGAGAGACGGAGTGTGTGTGTGTGTGTGTGTGTGGGACCATATATGTAACAACCCCAACCTATGGTTAGCCGATAAACCATTATTACTTATGCTTAATGAGTAATTAAGATGAAATTCTGAATTAATTGCATGTGTATGGCATTAATTGTGTTTATACTTGTCTGCTGCAGGAATATCTGTTTGTATTTCTATTTTGTTCTGTGAATTGAAGGCATTATCGGCATCCAATCACAAAATTGACTTGATATTTGTGTTATTTAGAATTTTTGGAAAATTATGGTAGGTTTAATTGAAATTCAATTTGGAACAAAATAATTAGAATAAATTAATGACCATTGCTTAGACTAATTCAAGTTTAATTAGCCAACTCTAACCAAGCCTATATAAGGCCACCCCCATCACCTCTTACATACTTTACACTCTCATTCACTAATATTCTTTAGCTCAAACGTGGAGAGAGGGGGAGAGAGAGAGAGAGAGAGAGAGAGAATGAAAGAATTGAGATCAAGAGCTTGAAATGAGTGAATTGCTAGGAGTTGTTGAAGAATAGAAGTGAAGTTGGAGATTTAAGCTTTTACACTTGCGAACCCAAGATTCTTAGGTAAGAATTCAAATTTTTAACTTTGACATTGAGTCACTTAGCATGTGAATCCAAAGAATAGAGTTGTGTAATGCAAGAATCAAACTTAGATGAATATAGAGGTGTATCATACATGCATGCATATATCATAGCATTTTGAATTTGATTCCAAGAACTCCCACATGCATGTGCTTATCCCACATTTGTTTGGAGAATTCATTTTGTGTTGTATCATTTTATACCAATTGATCATGTCTTGGAAGCCTTTAAGCCAAACCATTTCATGCATGTTATGTTTTCAAATATTTGAGTTTGTTTTGAGCAATTGACATGCTTTTGGGTCTTGATTTCATGGAATGATCTTTAATTCTCAATGATTTACACGTTTACAAGTGTTTCCCAAGTTTACACAAGTTTTCTTAAGTTTTGGGCCCAAAAGGATGTGAATTGTAGCTTTGAATTTGAGTATTGGACTTAGGAGTGCAATCTGAAAATTCCAGAATTCGACATCTCCGCTCGAGTGACCGATCCTGTGCTCGAGCGACCGCCTTTGTTCTTGTATCCCCGCTCGGGTGACCAAAAGTTGGCTCGAGCGTAAAATACATGCTCCCAAATGTTTACCATTTTTGCAAACCACTTGAGTGACAACAGTTGCGCTTGAGCGAAGACTTCAGTCTCATGCTCGAGCATACGTCGAACGAAAAAATTAAGCAACCAGTACTTTTGCAAAGTATATAGATCACTCGAGCAACCACTTACATGTTTGGACGTTCGCTTGAGTGAAGGAAGTTGCGTTCAGACCCCTATTTTCAGCATATTTGCCTAAGTGTTGAATAGCATGTTTTGGCGTCCTCATTGTGTTAATCATGTCGTTTAATTTTGATAATGTCTACAATATTATTTAAAAAATTTGGATCTGTTTTTTACATACATATTCTATATTATTTGACACAAAATATTATTTGATATCATATATTTGTTATAAATATTATTTAAATGGAAATATTTTGAAAATATTACTATTCACATTTTTGAAAAGTGCAGCTAGTCACTATTCACTTTTTGACAAAATTAATATTGATTAGTTATATTATTTTGACAAACGTGATATTAGTGAGTTGTCATATTTTGACAAATTTAATATACTCACATCGGATGGTTGGTTCATAGCAAAAATATTTGATTTATATTTTGCATGCAAAGTGAAACATACACAAGTGGTGTTTGAAAGCAAATCATACTTTATATATATATATTATTGTAAAAAGAAAAAGATGAGCAAATTATTTGACGGTGGGTTTTGCATCCTTCACACACACACACACACACATATATCACTCTAATAAATAGAAAAAGTTAGTACAAAAGTTTGACAAAATCCTTGCGTATATATAATAATATATTCAAAAAGTTGATTTAACTTGCTTGAGTTTGACAAAGAGAAAAAGTATACTAAGCTGCAAGCTGTCTGTAGGAGCGTCTGAGCATGAAAGGAGCGTCTGCCTCTCTCCTAACGGGTATATTTTGTGTATAAATAGAAGTGTTTTGTATAGAGAAAAATCAAGAACTTGAAAAGAAAAATCTGTGTACTCCAAAATTTTGAGTGTATTGTATTATGCTATTTCACTTTCAGATCTAAGTGTAGTCTTTGTTCTTACACTTCCATATCTACTCTTTGTGAGAGAATTATTGTAAAAGAGGGTTGAGTATCTCTTATCCTTATTTATTATTTTGTGAAGGAATTTTGTAAAAGTGAGGAATTTATTGTTGAGTGAGGCTCAATTCATAAAAATAAGACCTGTGCAAAATCCACAGGCTTGGTGAAGCCTTGGTGGTGTATTGATTCATTTTGATAGTAAAGAAATTCTCAAGGAGGTTCCTTGAGAAGTGGACGTACGCCCGGCGTGTCGAATCGCTATAAATCTCAGTGTTTGATTTTCTCTCCATATCTCTTTTACTTTTATATTGATAATTATTGTTCTATTTTTTTATTTGTTAAAATTCTAAATATTCTGTTTATTATTTTAAATATTGTAACATTTTTTAATAACCCAATTCACCCTCTCTTGGGTTGTCTACATGGGATAACAATTAGTATCAGAGCTTAAACTCTAGTTTGTGTGACTTAACCGACTTAGAGTAGATCATGGCAACCCCTAGTTATTCCTTACCTGGGGGACAAGTATCCAATAGGCCACCTATCACGATCCAAACCCGCCCTTTTAGGTTTAGCGACGTAACTGACCAGTAATCCTACGACTACCAAAGGCCTCTTAACAGAATAACAAAATATAAGGGGCTGCAGAAGCAATTATACAAAATACAAGATCCATAGAGCTGTGAAGACATACATGAGACAAATAAGTTTTAAACTTATATAATGTCAAACTTTCATAAGACTTGTATCACCATACATATAGTGCCATGAGGGACTTAGCCCAGCGTATAGATAAGCAAAACAAACAACAAAACATCTTCAACAGGTTCACAAAACTAGAATTCTCACAAAGATACCTCCCCGGGAGGCACGGTGGTTGGCTAACACAAAAACACTTCAGGAAGCAACTTAGGCCTTGTCATGCACTTGCTCACCTACATACATAATATAAAATACCATGATTTGAAGATCATTTCACTAAATCAAGGCCTCAAAGCATGCTAATTGATCAAAACTCCAACTTGAAATTTAAGAATATGCCATGAACATGACATGCATGAATTACTTTGAACTTAGGCTTTCCAAAACATGATCAATTAAGATCAAATGGTAAGAAATGTGATGAATTCTCAAAAGCAAGTCAAGATAGACACATACATATGAAAATTCCTTAGAAATCTACTCAAAATGCCATGATATATGCATGCATGCATGATACACTCCTATAGTCAACCATCTAAGTTCAATTCTTGCATTACATTACTCAATTCTTGTATCATCCAACTTAATTCTCTAGAGTTCATGTCCTACATATCATAATTGTACAATCTAAAGGTTGAATTCTTACCTAGGTTTGTCAATGATGCTCTAGATGATCAATTGTTGGAGGTTCTAAGCCAAAATCTCTAAGTTCTCTAGCAATTCTCTTAATTTGAGCTCAAACTCCTCTTCTCTCTCTCTCTCTCTCTCTCTCTCTCTCCCACGTTTGGTTTGGGTGTGCTAGCTCAAAGATGTGTTGAAATGAAGGAAAGAATGAGTGAAGGTACAATAGGTGCCTTATATAGGCTTAATTAGGAGTTGGTTAATTAGTTTACATTAATTTAATTTAATCGTTCCGAATTGAATTCTCGTTAAACCTACCATAATGTTCTAAAAATCCTAAATAGCACATAAATCAAGTCAATTTCATAATCAGATGCTGATAAGGTCTTCAATTCACAGAACCAAATAGGATCATGAATAGATATTCCTACGACAGACAGATATAATTGTAGCTCAACTTTTTCGCGCCCCTTTTAGAAGCTCGAATAAAGCCCTACAATTCGGACTCCCGCGGTTCTGAATCTAATCTCACAAGTGCAATGTGAAATTGATAAACACCAAAGAGTCTAAATCCAGCAAATCTTTTGGAAAATCGATTTTAAAGCAAATTGCCAAAGATGGACTGTTTTGCCAGATACAAAGTCACCACCTAAATATTTTATTTTGGGAAAATTTAGGAAACCCATGTCTCGTGCCAAAGGCCACATGCTCGTCATCACCAAAGTTGCCTGGGCTTGGGAACTTAGATGCAAGAGGGGAAGGTCGTGAATTGAGCATCTCCGCTCGCCCGATCAAAGATCGTCCTCTACTAATCATGATATGAATCTTATTTACATTATATGCTCTTGTTCCGGTTATTAGGCTAGCATTACTATGTGATGCGTACAAGCAAGTATAGACTAAAATTGTAAGAATTAGAACAATTTAATTTCATGTTTATTTGCGAAAAGGGTTTGAATTTGCCACTTAACAAAGTGGGCTTAAACGTACATTTATTGAATCGTTCCAATTCAAACAACAAGCCTTCATCCACAAGCATTCAAACAGTTCAACAAGTAAGCACTTAGCCTCATGGAAAGCATGTTATAACAATCACTTACACTCATGCAAGTATGCTAAAGTACTAAAACTCACCTAGTACTCCAAGCCAAAGAAACAAAGTTAGACAAATATGTATGTTTCCTAACTATACAAGATGTCTAATGCAACACATGTAATATGTAACTAATAGGCTCGGCTACTAATATGGCATATGGATCAATTAAATAGCATACGGTCTAAGCACATATTCAAAGAAGTATTTAAACGATAATACAATTTGAATGATGAACCGGGCCTTGGTGCATGCAAGACAAGATGACTGGATGCAAGCATGCGATATGCTAATTGAAACATGATACCCCTAATCTAACCATCAAAATTGGAGAAATAAAAGGGACAAAGACGTAGGGCTAGAAGACATGCACATTATTACAACATTTTGCTCTCACGAAGGAGAGTTCGAATGAATAAAGCTAACTAGCTAACTAAGCTAAGCTAAACTAATTATTTCAACAACAAATGAACTAATTAGTTAACTAACTAATTAAATAATTACAAGACAATTGCAACTAATAATTAAACTAAGTAATTGTAGACGTCCCCCGAACGCATCCCGGGGGCGAGGAGTGCGAGTCCCCCCCCGTTCTGGTTCGATATTGGGTCACTACAGTTCGAAGGACTCTAATGTCACGGTTCTTAATCTTGAACCAAAGAGTCCAAATCCGGCAAATCGTTTTGAAAACAGATTTTTTTGAAAGAAGTGCCAAACATGGACTGCTTTGCCAGATACAGAGTCGCCACCTAAATATTTTTTAATGGGAAATTTAGGAAACCCTGACTCGGTGCCAAAGGCCACGTGTCCGTCATCACCAAAGTTGCCTCGGCTCGGGAACTTGGGTACGATTGGGGAAGGTCACTTCGTGAGCACCCCCGCTCGCCCGGTCAAAGACCGGCCTCTACTAACCATGATATCTTATTTTGAAAATATTGTATGTTCTTATTCCGGTTATTAGCCTAGGTTACTATGTGATGCGCACAGCATACAAGTATAGACTGAGTCGCCTGAATTGGAACAAAACATTTCATGTTTGTTTTTGAAAGATGGTTTACTACCCGCAGGTAGGCTTAAAATGCAGATTTTGCCACCCTCAGGTGGGCTTAGAAAACATGGTGTTGCCACTATCTAGTGGGCTTAAAACGAACAACCAGTGCATTATTCCAATTCAGATAACCCAACCTTCACCCACAGGCATTCAAGGCAGTTATATCACATAAGCAAATAGCCTCATGGCAAGCATGCTATTCTTGGCAGTCACTCACATGCATGCAAGGATGCTAAAGCATAAAAACTCACCGAGTACTCCCAGTCAAAACAGAAACTACATTAGAAATCATGCATGATCCTAAGTATACCGAAATGCCTAATGCAACACATGCGAAAATGCAAACTATAGCAGGCTCGGCTATTCTAAACATGGTACATGGAATGCAACAGCTATCAAGTATTCAATTTGGAATTGAAATACAAATGCAGTTTGTATGATGCGCTGAGCCCGGTGCGTGCAAAACAGATGAATGATGCAAACATGCTGTCATACCGTATGCTAATTGAAATACGCCCTATATCTAACCATCATAAGCGGGTAAATAAAAGGGAAGAAAGACGTGGGGTTGGAAGACATACATCACACTCACCCACACTTATTACAATTATGCCCTCGCGCAGAGGGTCCGAATAAATATACAGTCCCGAATGAAAGAATAATACAGTCCAAAATATTACAGTCCGAAATAATATACAAATTCTTAATTAATTAACAAATTAAATAAGAAAAATGTAAAACTGGCATGCAAGCCAGGGGCTGCCTTGATTCCGATGAATGCTGCATGTTCGGGCTACTTTGCGCGGAAATCCACGGCGATGCCCCGATTAGCCTCTGTTTTGCAATGTTTCTCGAAATGCGTGCCAGACTCTGAAAAGTTGCTGATTCTTCATTTTGCCGCAACAGAGAGCAGGAAAGGGGCATAGCAATGTATTTTCACAGATATATGTATGCCTCGATCCTCGTGCCACCAATCACGCATATCGATGCATGATGACTGAGGAGCCGAATTGCACAACTCAATATAGGATGAATGCATATGAATGCTACAATAAAACCTAACTCCATCACGGGTAATCCAGAGTGTCGGTGACGTGGGAATTGAGACACATTCCGTTACTCGGAGTACGGAACGCATCTCGTTTCCCGTGCCCGGGCTAACTCCTATCCCAAACACGATGCAAAATGCATGATATGTATGAAATGCAACTAAGATACAATCCTAACATACACGATGCTATGAAAATGAAATGCCTCGAAATACGTGCACACGTGCACGCAAACCGAGGAGATGATCCTAAGGCATGAAATGGCATACGCAATGCAAATTGGACTTATACCAACATGAGAGAGCCTCAGCCACACTCACATAAGAAGCCGTGAGATGAAAAAGAGAAGCCTCGAAATGCGTGTACACGGGCACGCAAAACGAGGAAATGGCATACGCAATGCCGTATGGGCTTACACCAACACGAGTGAACCTCAGTCACACTCACATAGGAGGCCGAGAGATGAAAAAAGAGATGCCTCGAAGTGCGTGCCCGCGGGTACGCAAACCGAGGCAATGGCATACACGATGCAATGAGACTAAAATGACATACAGAATGCAAAATGGACTTACACTAACATGGGAGAGCCTCAGCCACACTCACATAAGAGGCCGAGAGATGAAAAATGAAGTGCCTCGAAATGCGTGCACACGGGCACGCAAACCGAGGCAATGGCATACGCAATGCAAATGACACGGAAAAATGATATGCAAATATGCCAATGGAATTTCAGCACTGAAATATGGGGGAAAACAGTCCCGAAAGATGGCGAAATGACACCAAATGCAAGGAATGGTCCCGAAATGCGAATTTAGGCACCCGAAATGGCCTGTAGCTATGCAATGCGTGCACAATATGGACATGGAATGAAAATACAGTAGCAAGGCAGCCCCAAAACGAGCATTTTCCAGTCTAAAACATGGCCAAACAGTAAGCATAGATAGGACAACAATGGCATGCAAAAATAGGGGCCAAGAGAGGGGTATTGAAGTAGATGGTAAATGCAAAGCCCAAACAACAAAATACCCTTCTACAACACTGAAGAGGGACAAAAAATATGAACATTTACAGTTTATGACAGCCCCAAAATCAGTATAAAAATGTGCTCAAAATGCCATGCAAGATTGAGGCCACAAGAGGATATAACATGAAGTAGGCCAAACATTCATCCAACAAGAAAAGACCCTTAATGAAATATGTTAAGAAGGTCAAAAAATGACCACTTTCAGTTCTGATCATGGTCCAAAAACAAAAGCAAAATGGGCTAGCAAAGCATGCAAAAACAAGGGTAAAACATGGATTCAAAGCAAGTGACACATGGAGTATGAAAACAGTGTTGAGCCCTTCTTCAATGTTGAAGAGGGGCTCAAAATAAGCACAATCTCAGTTCATGAAATGCTCCAAAACAGATCACACATAGGCTAGAAATACCATGCAAATTTACGATAAATAGGAGAGATTATGAAGTAAGTGCAAGATGGGGGACCCAAACAAGGTTGAGTCCTTCTTCAATGTTGAAGAGAGGCTCAAAATAGGCCCACTCACAGTTTACATTGTGCTCGAAAACAGATCACACATAGGCTAGAAATTTCATGCAAAAATGTGACATACCAAGGGGTATTGAAGCAAGTGCCAAATGGAGGGCTCAAACAGGGTTGAGCCCTTGAACAAACATGAAGAATGGCTCAAAAAAGACCTAGTTTTAGTTAGGGTCGGAGCCCAAAACAGTAAGCAAATAGCCTAAGAAATTGGTGCAAGAAAGTGCTAAAAAAGAGGGGAAATGGATTTACCTTTGAAGACCAAAGCTTTTGGTGATTCTTGGACCAAGTTGCAACACCTTTAGCCTTTGAAAAGCTTCTCCTTGCTGCTGGAATGGAGTGGTGGTGGTAGAGCTTGAAGATGATGAAGAAATGGTACCAAACTTGAGAAGAATGAGAGAGATAGAGATGGATATGTATGTGTATGCTCCAAGAAATTTTTCTAACCCTAGGGACAGAGCTGGGAGGCTCCTTATATGGACCAAGAGAGGGGTGTAAAGGTGGAGGGAAATGCACCCAAGTGCTTCCCTCCAAAATATCCCCCGGATACAAAGATCTTTTGGGACAAACAGCTATACAACTGTAAAGTATGCACTGAAGGGAGTATGGCCGGCCAGGTACTTTTGCTGCAGGTGGCCGGCCGGCCACCCCCTATGGCCGGCCGGCTAGGGGTCAAAAGGGTCAAGTTGAGTTAATGGCCGGCCACCAGATATTGGTGTCCTCCCAGGTCCCCTCAACACAACCATGTGGTTCAAATTTGGAGAATGTAAAACAGGAGAGAGAACAAGCCACTTCTAGGAGCGGTTCAAAAGGGTCAAATTGGGTTACTGGCCGGCCATGTGATATTAGGGTCCTCCCATGTGTGTACAACACAAATATGTGGTTTGGGGTTGAAGGAAATGGCCCTAGGGTGGTCAACATTGGCTCGGAAGTGAGAAAAACGGGCGCCGGAGGGCGAAAATGGAATATAACTGGTTGCTGAGGTAATTACTAGCCTCCCACCCTCCAGTGACCTTCCTGGTGATAAAACAGAGGTACCTGCCAAAAACGAATGAAAACCGATGCGAAACGAATGCTCGGGGGCCGAAACACGCAGTTCGGGGTCCCGAAAATAGGCCGTTAAGCACCGAAAGTGGCGTTTGGCCACGAAGTGGGTATCTAAGACCCCCGTGTCCCTCGAAAGGGAGTAAATGAGATGCATGCCAAGAACCGGAGGAATCGGAGATGGTTAGGCTGTCCCGAACCGAGGCACACGGCCTGACGGCTCCGAAAACCGGGAACCGGGCTCCGAAATGGGCAAAATGGCCTACGGCCACGAAATGTAGCCCACGGCCACTGAGAGATGGTCTACTGGGCCTCTCCCCCCCCTCAGGAAGAGAAAACAGAGAAAACTGAGCCTGGTTCGCAAACTGAGGCAAGGCACAGAAGAGAGTTCGGAAGTCCGGAGGCAGGGCTCACGGCCGCGACTCTGAGACTTCTGAACGAGCACAATATGCAACATCGCCGAGCGCTCAATCGGTGACGTCTGAGTCTTAAGGTCGGTCAAAAATGGGGTGTCTACAGTAATTAACTATTCCGCCTTGGGAAATAAGAGATGTGCATGCGTATGCTCGGTTTCCACCCGGAAAGACCACCGTTTTGCTCTTGAATGTCTCTGTTTACACAGTTAAACATTTCCAAAACCATTTTGCTCCATTTTACCAACACTCTGTTGAAATTTTCATCAGTGGCCAGCCGGCCAAAGGTGAAGGTTGCAGGCCACTGATCGGCCATGGAGGTGGTCTGCCGGCCATGGATGGTGGTCTGCCGGCCACTGATGCACACATTCATCTTGCTACAACAGAGGACAAACAGAACATATACAGGGTATTTCAAAGGTTTGTTTGCACAACTCACCCCTCATTTTCATGACCAAATCCAAGGAGTGATGAACTTAAGCCACAAACCACCAACTCAAGCAATTTCATTGCATGATGGCTTGTGACTTAAGAGGTGCAAGCTCAATAAATGCAACAACAAGACACAAAAACCATCACCCTATCATGCATAATCAAGGGCAATGGAGACCTAGGAAACTTGGCACATTTCATCACTTTGAGTATGAAATGTCCCAATTTTTCTTGTGTTCAATTAACGTCCGATTGAACACAACAAAACACAACCAAATTCTTATCTTTACTCATTTTTAGTCCCAAGTTTTAATTACTCATTTTACTTTACTAACCATTCTTTAATCCAATTAAGTCCAAAGGTGATTAAGTCCTCTAATGGAAAGATGGCTCAAAACACAAGTTGCTTTAGGTATGAAAGAAGCATGATACCGTTGGTAATGAACCCCCTGAGGGATTAAACCATTAAGTATGAAACCTCAATTTCACACTTAGGCAAGCATGTGACTTGAAACCACTTTCAAAGACAAATTAAAAGCCAAGAAATGAGGGGGGTTACAGAGATTATGCTTGCTGAAAACGAGTGAGAAAAGCATAAAAACAATGCAATCAGCTCAAACAAGTGATGTCTAAAGGCCTAAAATACCAAGCTTGTAAGGACTATTACACTAGAAGCATGCAAAACAAGACTCAAATGACTTAACCAACCCAAAACAGAGACAAAATAGTCTAAATCAGAGCCTAAAACATGCTGGAATTAACCTACAACAAGCTAGAAAAATAAGCTAAAGCATGACACCAACTAGGCTAGCAAACAAGACACAAGGAGGGGAGGCTAACCCCTCCAAATTAGGACTTCAAAACATGATTTTCACCATTGAAAAAGCTCTGAAAATCAGTGTTTAAAAGCTTGGAAAAAGATAGTTTGAAAGTGAGAAACACAAGTGGAAAAGCCTTACAAACAAGGTACAAAGAAGGGTGAACCACCCCTACCTTAAATGGCTTAAAATCACAAATTTCAGCCCACAAAAACAAAGTTTTTATAGCCCAAAAAAAACCCCAAAAACTGTGGGAAAAAGATAGAAAAACAAGTATGCAAAAACAAGCTAATAGAGCAAATATTATACCTCTTGAAGCAAATATCAATTCTAGGCAATATTTCAAGCCAAAACCAACTTCAAGAGCTCCAAAAAGGCCTCAAGGAACCTCAGCTCAAAGGTGATCAACTTTGCTTAAGGGAGTATAGGCAAGAGTGTAGTGTAAGTAGGCTAAAGAGTATAGAATTGTTAGAGAGAGAGGGAAATTTTTGAGTTCAAAATTTTCTAACCTTGCTACAAGAGAGAGGGGGTCTTTATATATAGAAGATATGAAATTTTTACAAGGGGGTCTAGCATAGCTGGCCTAAAATATCTACAGAAAATACTAGTGGCCGGCCGGCCATCTGTGGTGGCTGGCAAGCCACATCAGTGGCTGGCAAACCAAAAGTGACGGCCGGCAGCCTCTAGGGATGGCTGGCAGGCCACCAGAGCTTGCAGGCTGGAAAGACCAAGGCATGGTCCAAAAATGAGAAAAAAAGGATACAGGGTTTGAAAGGCTCAAAGTTGTGGCATTCCGTTAAGGACTTCGAGCACTTGGCAAGCAATCATTGGGTGTACCTGCAAGGATGTCCAAGTTGTAAGGGCCGTCAAAAATGAGGTGTCTACAGTTGCCCCTCTTTGATAGAACTCGGAGTCATAAAATGACATGAGTGAATGTCAAAGCCCAGAAACGACCTATTTTGACGGTCGTAAGGCTTGGATAAATAATCAAGACAGAAATAAATGGTTACGCCCATAGGCTGCCTACGTATCCCTTTACAAGGAATCAAACCAATGTAGTTCTGGGGCAAAATGCCAATGATATGCATAATGCAAGAACATAACTTATGATCATGCAATGAGGCTGTGCAATAAAACATTTGAATGCAAATGCGATGCAAAGAAAATGCCACATGTAAACAAACTGAAACAAAGTACAGCAATTCCAATCATGAAAAAAAGTAAGTAAATAAACACGCCATGCGTGGGAATCACGAGCCAAACCACGTTTTACGCAGAAAGGATGTAAGAAAATTATGCAAACTTAAGTACGCTCACGTAGGAAAGGCGAAGGGCGACGTAACCGTCGGGCACACCCGAGGTCTCAACCGAGATCCTAACACGTTGCACGCGTAAGGAGAAAAGGATGGTGTGAACACTGGGCGCATCCAAATGTTTTAAACTAATTTGCAATCCTAATGCATTGCACGTGAGAGGAGGAAGGGTGGTGTGAACACCGGGCGCACCTGAATGTTTTTAGCCGATTTGCAATCCTAACGCGTTGCATGCGAGAGAAGGAAGGGTGGTGTGAACACCGGGCACACTCGAATGTTTTTAACCGATTTGCAATCCTAACGCGTTGCACGCAAGAGGAGGAAGGGTGGTGTGAACACCGAGTGCACTCGAATGTTTTTAACCGATTTGCAATCCTAACGGGTCTTACGCAAGAGGAGGAAGGGTGGTGTGAACACCGGGCGCACCCGAATGTTTTTAACCGATTTGCAATCCTAACGCGTTGCACGCGAGAGGAGGAAGGGTGGTGTGAACACCGGGCGCACCCGAATGTTTTCAACTGATTTGCAATCCTAACGTGTTGCACGCGGGAGGAGGAAGGGTGGTGTGAACACCAGGCACACCCGAATGTTTTTAACTGATTTGTAATCCTAATGCGTTGCACGCGAGAGGAGGAAGGGTGTTGTGAACATCAGGCGCACCCGAATGTTTTTAACTGATTTGCAAAAAAGGATGTGACTCGAATATGGCGCAAATGATTTTACCTGGAACTCCTTTGAATGAACCGTACATACAATATCGTTTACCTATATAAGAAAGAAATTTAACAAGTGTGATACAGTAAGATTGCATGTTCTATACAAGACAAACAACTGAGATACAATGTTAATTGAAGGCATGCTCCATACGAGACACAAAAGCATATTCTATGCGTGATTCATAACGGATGCTAGACATGCATGTAATATGCATGAAATACATATCTTATGTAACAACATATGTGAAATGCATATTCTATGCCACAAAGTGAAATGCATATTCTATACAATAATAGAGAGGTGCATATTCTATGCAACAAAGTGACATGCATGTTTTATGCAACGAAGCGAAATGCAGGTACAAAAGCATAATTTGACAAACAACTTCTGATTTACCTCTCGGAAGGGTTACAACATGTTTAAAGGATACACCTCATTCATGTTGACAAGTAACGAACATCGCGCACTGAAAAACACAATTTTGAGCTTCTGTAGAAACAATCTGAACCAAACAGTGAACCATCCCTACACTTCTTGGAAACCAAGGACACAAAACAGCATCAGGACCCCATGGGAGGTCATAGGACACCTGTCGGCCACAAGAAGAGGTTGCCGGCCAGGTGCCGGCCACCAGTGAGCCTTGCTGGCCACTTGTCGGCCAATGATGGCAGTGCGGGGGCAATTTTGACCTTTTGGTTTGGGTCTTTAAATACATACCTCCAAACTTCATTTCCTCACTTCCTCATGCCCGAAATTCTTCCTTTTCTCTCTCTAGAAACTTCTTCTCTCTAGATTCGCGCTTTTTACGCATTTTTTAGCACCCCATGCAAAGTTGATTCGCTAAACCCTCTTTGTTATCTTAACTTTGAACCGATTGAAATTTGATTTCGACGCCTTTTCCTTCATATCCACCATTCTAGGCTTCCCCTTGAGTTTCTCTCGGGTTCTGTGCACTTTTCTCGGCTTTGACTTTTTTTTTCATTTTCTCTCTCCTAGGGTTGACTTTTTCCAAGTTTACCATTTTTCTTCACCTTTTCACCTACTTTGCACCAATTTTCAGATGGCAGATAATGTTCCTCATGACGGATCTCCTCCAGAGACTCCCCCAGTAGTGCCACATATTCCCAAGGTAGAGGAGCTGGCAGTTAACCTTGAGGCCGACCTTGAGGCAGAGTTTGAGCCCGAGGCCAAGCCAGAGCTGCTACCACTGAGGGTACGACCTTTCGATCCAAAGAGATATCATCCTCAGACACATATCTTGCCTGCCTCCGGAGGCATCAGACGTTTCACTGAGTTTGCTCGTGGTGCACCGGAGGACCTCCTGTTGAGGGAGCTAGCTTCTCACCTGTCAGCCATTGCCGTTGAGGTATGAACTCTGTTTTTATGCATGTCTACCTTTCTTTACTTGCATTTCTTGCACTGCCTTTTGTTCAACTATACTATCATCACTACTTTATCTAATCCATCTGTTCTTTGCCACAGGGCGAGTTTCGTGCCTTTTGAGGGTACAAAGCTACTATTGCCCGAGACTGGTATGACAAGCTTCTTACGGGAGTTCGCGACATCATAGACGAGGTTGGCTTTGGCCTTTTCTGCTCTGGCTTGACGCGGATCGTCGCGAGCCGTCCTCTCTTGGGAGCGCTTGTGGAGAGGTGGTGGGACACCACAAACTCTTTCCACTTCTCCACTACAGAAAAGATGTCGATGACTCCTTATGAATTTGCCATGATCACCAGCTTAGACGTAGGGGGCGATCCGATCCCTCTTGATACAAATATGGAGGAGTGAAAGGTAGCCTGGTTCAAGCTGTTGGGAGCACATCTACCTATATATCGGATAGGCACGGCCAGATACACCTGGTTTGTAGAGTGATTCAGAGGGACCGAACCCGAGACCGTGGAGGAGACAGAGCAGTACGCTAGGGGTTTCCTGATGTTCGTCTTCGGTACCACCTTGTTTTCGAACAGGTGGAACACAGTGGGCTTATATCTGCTGAGCGCCCTGGTGACCCTTCATCGGGTTCGCTTTTACGATTGGGGCGAAGCTAGCCTCGCAACGTTATATAGATACATGAGCTCGACCTCCCGTCTGAGAGGGGACTTGATCGAAGGCTACTGGCGAGCCTGGGAGGTATGCATCTCAGTTCCCTCTTTGCACTTTATATTTTTTTTCTTTACAGCTTTTGCTTTACATCTGTTCCACACCTATACTTTCTGCTTTGCACTTTCTGTATCTACTTAGACACTATTTATACACTGTGCTTTCTGCTTTGCACTTTCTGCACCTGCTCATACTGTATTGATCACATATCACTGCATTTTCTCCGCAGCAATGGGTCTACGCGTATTTTCCGACTCTAGCCCTAGAGCCTGTAAAGGAGCTTCCACTGGTGGTCCTCTATTCATAGAGGTACGACGGACGGCTCCAACGTAGGACCCACGAGCCCTTTACATTCTTCTGCCACTACTTCGACACCGTGGCTGCTCATGAGGTAACCCAAAGCACAATTATTTTTACTTCACAACTGTTCTAATTCACATTTAGCCGACATCAACTAATAATCTGTACAACATCTATTTGCAGATCATGTGGCAGCCATGGGCCATTATGCCAGTGGGGATTTGGGACCAGTACTCCAGGGCTTGGGCCACCTCCCGCTACCGTATTCTACTCGAAGGCCCAGTTTGCCGGGCTTGGTTTTTGGACGAACGATTCATACGCCAGATTGTGGGCTTGCCCGACCTGATCATTCCGATGGCTCCGCCAAAGTCCATGCGATCCGCAGATGGCCTATCTGTTGAGGAGCTCATCCAGTTTATGGTGGGCCTAGATGCCGATGACTTCCGAGCAGAAGGAGACCATGCGGCCTTCATCCAGACATATCTGATACCACCTCTCATCGGCGCTCATGGAGACGAGGAGGCGAGAGCTCTTGCTGCGAGAGAAAGGCCTAGAGTCACCCGGGCGAGCAGGGCCCATGGTAGAGGGACTTCCCGAGCGAGGCAGAGGACTGATTGGCCAGAGCTGTCGACCGCGCTGACTTGCTGGCGGCATACCGGAGATGCTTACCAGGTTCCGATTAAGCCTGTGGCGGCTGGTCATGAGCTTATTGGGGTCCGAGGCCCGACTCTGGTATGAACCACACTTTACATTTGCACCCCAAATTTCATTTTAGATATGTTTACTGTAAACATTGATCATTCAAATACATTTGCAGGCCTCTATCGAGTACATAGGAGGCACTCTCGAGCTGATAGCCTTGTTGATGGGAATGGTACAAGGGAGAGAGATGCTGCTCAGTCTTCACAGTATCCCGGTAAGTTCTTCAGTTTACACTCCAAGCATCAAATTTTCACTGACACACTGACACTGACATTTCAATTGAAAACTTCCACTGATACACTGCATCGATACACCGCATCTAACATACTACACTCACACACTGTATTCATACACTGTATCTGACTTCTGCATACACTCATTCTACATACTATGCTTGCATCTAATACATATACTGTAATTGATATGTGATAACTGTCTTTTCAGGTCCCACCCATACCAATGGCACCATCGGCAGCCGCAGCACCAGCACCAGTAATACCTCCTCCAGCAGTAGGGAGAAGTGAAAGACGGGCTCCAGCACACGGCCGAGGCAGAGCTAGGGGCACTCGAGACGAGAGCGATCCTTCAGAGCCCATTCTGAGTGATGATAATGCTTAGACGAGCGACTCCGGGGAGGCAATGAGTTAGCATTCGGAGTCATCTGAGAGAGGAGACGACGCCGGCTCGGGTTCCGAGAGCGGAGGCAACGATGCTGAGAAGGGCTCTGGAGCAGAGAGCGGAGATGAGATCGGCTCAAGTTTTGAGACAAATTCAGACAGTGGTGCTAATGGAGACAGTGCCCCAGAGTCTTCTCCTCCGAGGAAGAGGACGAAGAGGGTATCTCGAGCTTGAGGTGACCGATGCTGTTTTTTTTGTATTTTTTTGTTTAGATTCTTTTTGTTTATAGCATTAGCGCATTATATAACTTCAGACAGGTTTTATTAGCTTTAAAACTTGTACTCCACTTTTCTAAAAACAACCAATGATCGGAATAAAAACCAACAGTTTTTATGAGTGTTATATTTTGCATCCTAAGCACTACATAGCATGGAATGGACATGGAATCGAATTGGCCAAGAGCACTATTGACCTGAAACAAAAACTTAATCGGGTAATGAACCGACCAACGACTGACATAAAAGGCAATATACAATTCGATAAACAACATAATAACTACTCGATAAAGCAAAAACAATGCAACAATAACTCAAATACGAATAACAAACTTGCTAAAAACCGAAAAGACTGAAAACAAGACCTTAAAATACTCGAAAATCAAAACACAACACATGCTTCTTGCAATGTCCAACACACAGGTGGACAACAGGTTAGAGTGAGAGACTGCCGGCCATAAATATGCTGGCCATTGAGAGGTGGCTGGCTTGCCGGCTACCTGCCGACCATCAATGTGCAAGACCTCCAGATTGTTGACACCTGGCTTCCACTCACTGCCTTTTCTTCTACAAAAGGTTGAGCTTCATGATTTCTTCATTTCAGCTGCAAATTCTTCACAAATGGAGCCATTTTTTGCCTAAAAACTCTCAGATTGGATTGCGACTTTAGACGACTCAGAAAATGTGAATTTCTGGGATTTTGACATAAATGCACTTTTCCCACTGAGCCATTCTTTGCTTTATTTTTCGTTCCTTCATGCCACGACTAGATGTTGGAACCCGATTACACATGTTTTTAGCTTCGGGGGACAACAGATATGCCTGACAAACGAAGAATTTCAAGCACTAATGGAATCCTGGCGCAATGAGGAAATCATACCTTAGGCCCCGCTTTGGCCATATCCAAGCTTTGGGACAGATGTGTGGGCTCACTCTACATGAGGCTCAATCCTTAGTTCACAACGGAAAGTTGGATATTTCCAACCTGATTCATCGATTTTCTGATGTCAATGACTGAGGTAACCTTCTTTGGCTGGGTTTTAGGCAACATGCCTTTTGCTTGTGTATGCTGGCGCATTTCCTCCTTGCCCTTAGTTTCAGCGGGTCTAGCATTCGACTAATTGAAGTGGCCCAAGGTTTGAAAAAAGGCAAGAGTTGCATTAGCTTGGTGCTAGCTGAGACTTTGATGGGCTTAGACGTTTTCCATCGGCGAGAGACTACAAAATTTGCAGGGAGTCCACTACTTCTTCAGGTAATGTTTCCCACCCTTTCTCATATGTGTTTCTCACATCACCTCGGCACTCATGCTCTATTTTTCTCTCAAAGCCCTTTTCCTCACTTTTCTCTCAACATACGTCTCTCTATTATTTAATCTCTCTTTTCTTTCATCCCTCCCTAAGTGTGGCTAATGGACAAGCTGAAGGTAGTGGACTCTTGCCTTGCATACTCAGCTCGAGCATATTTCTTCACTAATAGCTAGTGGATTTCCCCAACAAGGGGTGATGGTGCCACTGGATGTGCAACAGGTCTGCTGCTGACATTGCTTGGCATTGCCCCTGCCTTAATTTGACCGAAATGAGCTACAGCATGACTCGGTAACCTGACATACAACTGATTTTTCCTAACTCACTATGTATTCTACTTACCTTTCTAGTTCAGACGTCAGTTTGGACATGATCAAATTTGCCCAAAGTAAGGGGTAGGGTACCCAGTTTTATTCCCCATCCAAGATTCATATTTGGCTAGCTACCTTACTACTTGGAGGACGAGAGAGCTTCTGGTCCCTGTCCCTAGCTTCAGCTACGCCATTTCTGGTGAGTGCCTAGCTTGGCTCGAGGATGAGGCACAAACTGGGCCCACTTTGGTATCAGAAGCTTCCACGAGCACGGGCGGGGGACGCAGGAGCACCTAACTCATCTATGTCCCTAGTTTTATTGCTTTGATCTTTACTTTTCAAGTTTTATGATTTTAATAAAAGCAACTTTGATTTTTATCAAGAGTTGGAGAACTTTCTATTGAAATTAATGAAATTAAAGTTGTGAGCACTGAAAATTTTTTCTTTTGGTCAGAAAATGGTCTAAGTTGTAAAAGGTAAAAATTGAACAAAAATTAACTTTCGATAAGGATCACCACTTGACACACACGGAATCAATCCTCGAGATGTATAACTCCGAATCCAAAGATCACAAATTGCCCCTTGACTGAATAACACTGCTCAGCACTATAACCAGCTCTTCTCTCAGAGTAGAGATCATAACCGAAGTCTTTGATAAAGAACAGACAAGGATAACCTGATCAAACACAAGGACAGGGCAGTTGAGTTAGAGGTGTTTACAACCAAACTTCAAGATAAAGTTGCCTACATATCTCAAAGATGGGAATCAGGCCTTACGTAGTTCAGTTCGGGTTCACTCGAGTATTAACACTCTCCTTTTGCGCTCTAACTTTTGCCAAGGCTGCCCTTTAGGGTTTTTAACCTTGCGAGCTCAGTTTTTCGTTATTTTTAATTTTTTGTGCTCTACCTTTTGCCTAGGTCGTCCTTCCGTGTTTTCCGGCCGAGCGAGTCTCTCAGGGATATTATTTCTTCAAGTTGTCCATGTTGATCGGTTGGGAAAATTCTAGGCCATCCAGGTCCATGAGAATAACAACTCCACTCGACCAAATAGTTTTGATGATGTAAGGACCAGTCCAATTGGGTTTGAACTTGCCCCTAGGATCATGGATGGGAGCTCGGTTGTCTTTCAGCACCAAATCCCCATCTTTGAGATTCCGGGACTTAACTTTCTTATTAAAAGCCCTGGCAATCCTATGTTGATAACCATGAACATGGTACAATGCTTTCAGCCTTCTCTCATCAAACAACATCAATTCTTCGAACCTGCTCTGTTGCCACTCTGCCTCTGCTATCTGACATTCAGCCATGACTTACAGCAACGGACTTCTATTTTGATTGGCAGAACAGCTTCCATCCCATAGACAAGAGAATAAGGAGTTGCCCCTATGGACGTCCGGATTGAAGTTCTATAACCCTGAGAGTGCAAATGGCAATTTGTCTGGCCAGTCCTTGTAGGTCTCAACCATCTTCTGCAGAATATGCTTGATGTTCTTATTAGCGGCCTCAACAGCTCCGTTGGTTTGCGGCCGGTATGTAGATGACTTATGGAAAGCCACGTTGTATTTTTCCAACAAGTCAATCACTTCTTTCTTGAAATGGGAGCCATTATCTGAAATAATCTCGTTTGGGACCCCATATCGGCAAATGATGTTGTCTCGAATGAACTTAGCCACATGCGCTGCTTTCAACACTACGTAGGACTAAGCTTCTACCCACTTGTAAAGTAGTCAATTGCCACCAGAACATATTCAAACCCATTTGACCCTTTTGGTGCAACTGTGCCAATGACGTCGATTCCCCAGACTAACAAAGGCCATGGTGAAGTCATGTTGTATAGCTTCGACGGCGGGATATTTATGCGATTGGCATGAATTTGGCAATTTGTGGTATCGCTGAACAAAACCAATACAATCCTCTTCCATGGTAGACCAGTAGTAACCCTGCCTAAGAATCTTCTAGGCCAACATTACTCTGTTCATGTGTGCTCTGCACTCTCCTCCATGGATGGCCTCCATCAGGCATTTTGACTCATCTGCTTTGACATATAACTTGTGCATTCCCAGATGACCTCTTCTTGTACAATTTACCTCCACAAATGATAAATTGAACGGCCATCCACTGTATTGCTCTTTTTGTCTTTGGCATTTGCCCCTGGTAGATAAACCTCATTTTCCAAGAAGTTCCAGATATCATAGTACTAAGGGTTTTGATCTTGCGGTTCATCTATTGTGGTGATAGTCTCGTAGGCCGACGTGTATCTTTGTTCAATGATGATCGGACGCATCCGGACTCCTAGCGGGATGTCTATCATAGAAGATGGAGTTGATAAGGCGTCAGCAAACCTATTGTTCTCTCTTAGTAGATGCGTGAAAGTCAGCTTTTTCAAATCTAGGAATCAGAACGTCCAGGGTTTGGTGATAGATCTTCATCTTTTCTTCTTTGGCCTTCCAGTCTCCATTTGTTTGAGACATAACTACATTCGAGTCCCCGATAACGTCCAACCTTTTTGTCCCTAGTTCCAGGACGACTTCCAAACCAGCGATACACGCTTCGTATTCTGCTTCGTTATCGGATACCTTGAACCAGAGTTTGAAGGCTAAGGGTATATGGGAATTGTTGGGTGTTATTAGCAACACATCTATCCCATAACCGTATTGATTAGATGCTCTGTCAAAGTACATTGTCCAAATCTCCTCTTTAACTTGCAGAATGGTTTCATCTGGAAATAGGTATTCTACCGCTTCATCCCCTTCTACTAGGTGATCTGCCAGGAACTCCGCTACTGCTCTCCCCCTTGACCGACTTGCGAATGACAAAACTTCAGATCAAATTCGGAGAGAAGAAGCTACCAACGAGCTAGCCTACCCGTAAGCATTGATTTCTCAAAGAGATATTTGATGGGATCTAATCTCGAAACCAGAATTACGAAGTGAGCTAACAAGAAGGGCCTCAACTTCTGGTAGCCCATACCAAGGCTAAGCAAGCTTTCTCCAGTGGGGTGTAACGGGTCTCATAATCCAACATTTTCTTGCTCAAGTAGTAGATGGCTTTCTTTACCCTATCCTCAGATTCCTGAGCAAGCATGCATCCTATTGTGGTGTCCGTTATTGACAAATACAGAATCAAGGGTTTTCCTGGCTCTAGCAACAACAACATAAATGGATTCTGAAGATACTACTTGATCTGCTCAAAAGTGAATTGACATCGATCATCCCATCGGAATTTCTTTCCTTTCTTCAGGAGACCAAATAGTGTTTCACAAGTCAAGGTTAATTTAGAAATAAACCGTCTTATGAATTGCACTTTACTCAGAAAGCCTCGCACCGTCTTTTCAGTCCTTGGTGGTGCATTTCTAGGATGGCCTTGATTTTGGAAGGATCTACCTTGATGCTCCTCTGTGTGATCAAAAAAACCCAACATTTTCCCTACCGTTACGCCGAAAGTACATTTCTGTGGATTCAACCTCAGTCTGTATTCTCTGATCCATTGAAAGAATTTCTTCAAGGCAGTGTAGTGGCCCTCTCTTTCTTTGGGACTTGACAATCATGTCGTTCACGTATACCTCGACCTCTTTATGGATCATATCATGCAAAATAGTGGTTGCAACCCTTTGATAGGTAGCCCTGTCATTCTTCAGCCCAAACGGCATCACCCGATAGCAGTTGGCTCCCTACAGCGTAGTGAATGGTGAATGAGGTTTTCTCTTTGTCTTTGGGCGCCATCAGAATCTACTTATACTCGAAAAATCCATCCATGAAGGAGAACAATGCATGACCCGCGGTGAAGTCCACTAATTCATCGATGTGAGGCAGGGGAAAGTTGTCCTTCGGACTGGCCTTATTCAGATCTCTGAAGTCCACACACACCCGAATTCTGCCATCTTTCTTCGGCACTGGGACGATGTTGGCCAACCAAGTTGGATACTCAGATACTAGCAAGAAACCTGCGTCTATTTGCTTGGTGACTTCCTCCTTAATCTTCAAAGCCCAATCTAGGCGTATTCTTCGCAACTTTTGCTTGATAGGTCGGGTCTCAGGGTCGAGAGGGATCCGATGCTGTACAATCTCAGGATCGATTCTAGGCACATCTTCGTAGGGCCACGCGAAAACATCTTTGAAATCTTTAATAAAGCAACTAAGCGCTCGCGCTCCTCTAAAGACAACATGGACCCGATCTGGACCAGACGCGGATCCTTCTCAGTACCCACATCAAAAGCAATGATTTCATTAGCAAGGGGTTTTACAAATCTCTCATCTTCTCGATTAATCAAATCTTTCAAAACCAGAGAAATTCCTTTCTCTTCGTTTTTATTAAAATTTGGAAAATCCTGATCAATGCAATAAACAAGCGGCATAGAGAAATACTTAAAATCTGCAGGGCATTCTCATTCACAAAGTCCAGCTTATCCAGCTTTTCAGTTACAACCGACTCAAAGGCAAAAGAAAAGGACGACCTAAACAAGACCTCAACATTCGGGTTATCACCCCCAGGAATATTGGACTCAGACTCAGAAGCACTGGAATTTGATTCCGACTCCACAGACTCTGTGGAATCAGATTCTGGCTCACTACTCGACTCAGAACTACTAGACAGGTAGCCCTCCTCCAGCTGCCAAACGAGAGACGGTACGTCAGATGCATTCAAAATGCTGCTAGAAAAGTTCACTCCTGGTTGGTCCCCAATCATGGAGATGGTCAGGTTATCTCCCAAGCTCTCTGAGTCGATCGAAGGATCTGAAAGAAGACATGCCAATGCTGTCCCTACTTCAAGTTCGTTGCTGTCCGGGTCACTTTCTATGCTCTGTTCAGCTTTAGTAGTCTGTTTAGCCTTTTCCTCTGTATCACTGTCTTGCAGTTGCAAGTCAAAGAAGATTTCAAAGCTGGGAACATGCTGTTTCTCAGAATTGAACTAGGGTTCGGGGAAACCGCAAAATAGGAAGTCTTCACCCTCCCGAACAAAATGACCATTCAGCATTCCCCGAATCGGTCTGTGCACAAGCTCATAGCATTTCTCGGTCTACTTAGCTTTGGCTCTGTCTGCCATCTCTTTTGCTTTTCTAACCCAATCCTCTTTGGTGGGCGTATAGCCAAGACCAAAGGCATGCGAGTTATGTGACACATTGGCCGGTGCTGTGACGCCTTTACGGCCACTTCTTCCCAACCCCATCCCTGACACATGTTGGAGCTTGTTCATGAAATAAATTGATTGGGCGCTAACATACAAGCCCTCATCAGCTGCCAAGATGGTTTGCCCTGCTCGAGCCTCAGCTAGAGTGAACCCTGAAAGGAATACATCCTCCTCACCATGAACAATTTCCAGTACAGGTGTAGTTACCTCTGGCGGAGGATGTACAGATGAATTCCCGAATAAAATAGCCACCCCATTCCCATGGAGGTATTTCAGCATTTGATGGAGGGTAGAAGAGACTGCTTTCACCTGGTGCAACCAAGGCCTCCCCAATAGTAAATTAAAAGTGGCTGGCACGTCCAGGACATGAAACTCAATATCCTGTTCAGCTGGGCCCACTTGAACTCTAATCTGTACTGTGCCTATAACCTCTCTGCTCGTATTGTCATACGCCCGAATCACTTGGGCTGTAGGCACGAAATCTGCTGGTTTCAGGCCGATGGCATATGCTGTATGAGATGGACAGACGTTGATAGCTAACCCAGTATCGATCACTACTATTGGTACCCACTTTTCTCTGTACTTAATAGATATGAACAGAGCTTTGTTGTGTGCTGAGCCTTCTAGCGGCTATTCCTTGTCCAAAAAAGTTAGAGTTGGCGCAGCACCTCCCGGGAAGACTAATCCCACAAGCTATTCAGGAGTCGTGTCAATGGACAATTTGGCCTTGTCCATCGCTAATAGCACAGCCTGTCGGTGCACCCGAGAAGCTATGAGCAGACCCCAGATTGAAATATCGGCTTCAATTTTCTTTAGTTGTTTAAGCACTGTATCTTCTTCTAACTACTTTTCCTTCTGCTTCTCTACCTCTTTATCTTTCCCGAAGGCCTTGGCTTGGTCCAAGTGCGAGGGCTTGAAATACCGCCCACTTCTCGTCATATGGTCAATTTCTTCAGAGTACTAGGTGTTGTCTGGCAGGTCTTCACCCCAATCCTCGTTAGTGTGGGCCAGCTGTAGATCATCATCTTCCATCATACACCTCTGGCAACCGCCAAACAATTGTCCGGTTCTGATCTGCTCATTCTCTTATCAGAAGTATCCCCCGTAGGGTGTTGGGCTTTTCCAGCTTCCTGTTTGTCTTGATCCCTTTCTTGCACAAACCGCTTCAATGTGGCTTCCTGTTCTGTATTCATGGTACTCACGGCGCCCGGTCCCTGAGCTAAATTCTTGATGCCGATGCTCTTCGGCAGTTTCCCCTTTTCCTCGGCCATTCCGACCATTACAGTTATTCTTGCTTCCTCTTCTTCAAGTTTTGGTTCAGTTCTTTCCACTCAGTCAGGTTCATCACTAAGCCACTCGGAGTTGTCTGTCGACCCATTCAGATCAAACCAATCAATTTGCACGTCCCCCTGATCATGTTCATCGTAGAACTGCAGATTGTCTAGGTCCTCCTCTAGCTCCGCTAGATCATCCAATCCCTGACTTGGGCCATCCTCTCTGACCACATTGACCTCCGCTGCTATTGGCAATACCACTTTGGGCTTGGCTTGGTCAACTGGCACAATGTAATAGCACGGGTCATACACCCCCTCAAATAAGTCCGCAGAGCTCTTTGGCAATGGACTGACATTCTCCTCTAAGGCTAACTTCCTTTCTTCTACCATTGTCACCACCACGGGTTCAACAGGTTCACAAAACTTGATTTCTCACAAAGGAACCTCCCCAGGAGGCACAGTGGTTGGCTAACACAAAAACACTTCGGGCAACAACTTAGGCCTGGTCACGTGCCTGCTCACCTACATACATAATATAAATAGTGAGCGGAAGCCTAGTGAATAATAACAAAATAAAGGGTTTAAATGAATGATGTCCATAATAGATTCAAAAATCAGAGTTCATATTGGAAATAGGTTTATATTCATATTTTTGTTCAAACTACATACAGAAATTAGAGTTCATGTTTCATCATACATGGTACATCCAATAGCGTTATCATACTTGTCAGTTCCATAAGGAACCTCTAGTACCGGGAACTTGTAATAAACTTGAGCCACTGTATTATTACCTCCGGGCAAGGGCCATGAGACTATAGTATTATTACCCCCGGGCAAGAGCCTTGTGCTTATAGACCGAAGTATTGTTGCCCCTGGGCAAGGACCTTATGCTAAGGATGTCACGAATACTTGTCAAAAATTATGCATTCATTCATTGATACAGAACATAGCATTTTAGAAAGCAAATCATTTCTTGTTATATCATATAGGAAAATACTTAAACGTGAACATAGCTTTACAAAGTTATTACTCACAGATGGCTCCACTTGCAGAACAGACAAATCAGATAACTTGTGGTGCGTGACCTACACACACATAACAGAAACACATAATGAAACACACACTCGGTTGGTACTTAACTTCTTTCGTTTCATTCTTAGTGTGTTTCTAAGTCTTAACCTCTTATTGTGTCTTAATCATGGCCTAGGAATGCCTAGGATGCAATGTGGATACCAAAATGCACTTTGGAACTCTTAACAAAACTTGCTGAAAACAGGGGTCACGCTCGAGCGCAACTTCCCTCGCTCGAGCGGACATGCAAACATGTGAGGGGTCGCTCGAGAGCAGATTCCCTCGCTTGAGCGATCTGTAAATTCTGCAAAAGTATTGGTTGTGTGAAATTTCTGCTCGACGGTCGCTCGAGCGTGTGACTGATGTCTTCGCTCGAGCGCAACTCTTGTTGCTCGAGCGGTCTGCAAAACATGTAAACTTCTGGGAGCTTGCATTTCACGCTCGAGCGGACTTCTAGTCGCTCGAGCGGAAGTGTAAGATCAGAGAGTGGTCGCTCAAGCGCAGGTTCTGTCGCTTGAGCGGAAGTGCAGAATCTGGAATTTCCAGATTGCACTCCTGTCACGACCCAAACCCGGCCCTATGGGTTTAGCACCGTAACTGGCCAGTAATCCGAGATTACCAAAGGCCTGCTGTACAGTAATACAATAGAACAGAGTTCAGGGCCTGGCGGAAGCCAATACAGTCAATAACTAGTGTCCATTGAGCTGTGATAATCTGTATGCCAAAAACATTTTTCATACATTCATGCATTCAACACAGTACAGACCATACAATCATTTACAATCATTCAGTACGGGAACCCAATCCCTCGATAACAATACGGTAAAACAGTAAACCGTTTATACAGTCTGAACAAAACAGTAGGAGACAGGTAGGGAAGACAAAACACCCCAAGCCATGGCATGGCGTCTCGGAACCTCACAGTGAGGCACAATGGCTGGCTTAACAAAACTGGGGACTAACCCACGCTCCTAGCTCCGGTCTGGCTGCTGAGAACCTACATATATATAAACAGTGAGCTAAAGCCCAGTGAATAACATAATGTATAAAGGGGTTATGAATGAATGTCCTTACAGTAATGAAATCAGTTCATTTAAACAGTATTTCAATCTTTCAGTATTTCAGTCAATCAATATTTCAATCAATCAATACTTCAGTCGATCAATATTTCGATCAACCAATATTTCAGTCAATCAGTCATATGTGGTACATCCATTAGCCTATAAACAATAGGTCCAAAAGGACCGGGCCTTTACAGACCCAAACAATAATGATGGCCATCAATCAATAACAATATGGTTCCACAAGGAAACCGACCGATGTGGATTCAGGAGGTGGCTCCCACTGTAGCACTTAGCTCCGTAGATTCTAGAGGTGGCTCCCAGTGTAGCACGTTGCTCCACATCAGTAAACAATCAATAACAGTGATGCTAAGGATGCCACAATATAGTTCGCAATACAGGACATACGTTCATTCAATAAACAATATCAGTTCAATAAACATTTCAGTTCAGTATTCAAAAGATAATCATTTTGAACATATCTTTACACAATCTGTTACTCACAGAGATTGGGCTATAAGCAGCTAGAGCGTGTCCCCGAGAGCCAACCCTAAACAATTAACAGAATAGAACACACACTAAGTTTACAGTCAGAAAGGATGTTAATTAAATCCCTAAATTTCCTCGGTGTGGTTCTATGTCTAAATCCTCATTAAGATGCCTTAAACTAGGCCTAAGAATGCCTAGGATGGAATGAGGATGCAAAATTACACTTGGAAGGCATTTTTCAAAAGTTGCTGGAAATAGGCACCTCGCTCGAGCGAGCCTTCCTTCGCTCGAGCGAGCTTCCAAAATCAAAGTCTTCGCTCGAGCGAGAAATCCTTCGCTCGAGCGACCTGTAAGAACAGTAAAAGTACTGGTTGCTGGAATTTTACGCGCGATGGTCGCTCGATGCTCGCTCGAGCGAGGTTGCAAAATCAAAGGGCTCGCTCGAGCGAGGAATCCTTCGCTCGAGCGAGGAAGCCAAATCTGGAATTTCCAGATTTGTCTCCCAAGTTCGAACCAAGCATTCAACCATCCAAAACTCAACCTCTTGGGCCCAAATTCTGGGGAATACATCCCAACTCAATATATAACAAGTTTCAAAAGCCAATTTAAGAATTCAAGCCCCAAAGGTGAGTCAATTAAAAGCATTTTCAAACCCATTTTCATGAATATGAAGAACATGCAAACATGCATGAATCAAAACCATTTTAATGCTTCAATTCTTGCTCTAATGAGTTCAATCCTTTGAAAACAAGATGAGAGCATGGACTTATACATAAATGTGAACATGCATGCAACATTTAGCCATGAAATCAACTCAACCTTCAACAATTCAAGCATGCATGTAAGATATGTGCTATAATCCAACATAATTGAACTAAAACAAGACTTAGTTCTTCAATTAAACATGAACCATGCATGAATCCACTTAATGACACAATCAAGAGGGTGAAATTCATACCTAAGTTCCTTAATTACTAGTCTTGAGGTTCAATTTGCCAATATACACTTCAATTCTTCAAGTTCTCCAAAGTGTAGCCAAAATCTCCCTCAATTTCTAAACATACAAGATGAATTCACTCAAGTCCCTCACTCTCTCTCTCTAGAATCGGTTGAGTGCAAGGAGTGGGAGAAGAAATGTTTGATTTAGTGCATAAAGGCTCAATATAAGTGATTAAACAAAAGATCCACTCAGCATGGCAATTTGGTAATTAAGGCCAAGTTTGCAATTAACTCGTTTTAATCTAATTTAGTCATTCCTAATCAATTTTCAGATAATTACACCATTAAATCACATAAATTATGGTGACCCTGAAACACTAAACAATTTCCAGTTCGGCCGCCGATAAGGCCTTCAATTAGCAGTTTAAACACAAAAATTCAAACAGATAATTAAACAATCCAACCGATGGAAATGCAATACAATAGGCACACTCAGTCAATTCAGTTTCAAACTTTCAATCGGTCTGTTCGGTACTTCAATCAATTCGATTATCGGTCATTATCAATTCAGTTCAGCAATAATCAGTATTTAATTCAGTAATTTTCGATAATCAGTACGAGGGTCGTTACAACTCCCAAGCTCCAAACTCGAATCACACACTTTAAAACTCATCTTTTTGGGCCAAAACTCCAAAAAACATTTAGAAACTTGCAAAATACCATGATTTGAAGATCATTTCACTAAATCAAGGCCCCAAAGCATGAATATGCCATAAACATGACATGCATGAATTACTTTGAACTTAGGCTTTCCAAAACATGATCAATTAAGGTCAAATAGTAAGAAATGTGATGAATTCTCAAAACCAAGTCAAGATAGACACATGCATGTGAAAATTCTTTAGAAATCTACTCAAAATGCCATGATATATGCATGCATGCATGATACACTCCTATAGTCAACCATCTGAGTTCAATTCTTGCATTACACTACTCAATTCTTGTATCATCCAACTTAATTCTCTAGAGTTCATGTCCTACACATCATAATTGTACGATCTAAAGGTTGAATTCTTACTTAGGCTTGTCAATGATGCTCTAGATGATCAATTGTTGAAGGTTCCAAGCCAAAATCTCTAAGTTCTCTAGCAATTCTCTTAAGTTGAGCTCAAACTCCTCTTCTCTCTCTCTCTCTCTCACGTTTGGTTTGTGTGTGCTAGCTTAAAGATGTGTTGAAATAAAGGAAAAGAATGAGTGGAGGTACAATAGGTGCCTTATATAGGCTTAATTAGGAGTTGGTTAATTAGTTGACATTAATTTAATTTAATCGTTCTGAAACGAATTCTAATTAAACCTACCATAATGTTCTAAAAATCCTAAATAGTACATAAATCAAGTCAATTTCATAATCAGATGCTGATAAGGACTTCAATTCACAAAACCAAATAGGATCATAGACAGATATTCCTACGATACACAGATATAATTGTAGCTCGACTTTTTCGCTCCCCCTATCGGAAGCTTGAATAAAGCCCTACAGTTTGGACTCCCACGGTTCTGAATCTAATCTCACAAGTACAATGTGAAATTGATAAACACCAAAGAGTCCAAATCCGGCAAATCTTTTGGAAAATCGATTTTGAATCAAATTGCCAAAAATGGACTCCTTTGCCAGATACAGAGTCGCCACTTAAATATTTTATTTTGAAAAAATTTAGGAAACCCATGTCTCGTGCCAAAGGCCACATGTCCGTCATCACCAAAGTTGCCTCGGCTCGGGAACTTAGGTACGAGAGGGGAAGGTCATGAATTGAGCACCCTCGCTTGCCCGATCAAAGATCGGCCTCTACTAATCATGATATGAATCTTATTTATATTATATGCTCTTGTTCCGGTTATTAGATTAGCATTACTATGTGATACGCATAAGCAAGTATAGACTAAAATTACAAGAATTGGAACAATTCAATTTCATGTTTGTTTGCGAAAAGGGTTTGAATTTGCCACTTAACAAAGTGGGTTTAAAGTTTGCGAATTTGCCACTAAACAAAGTGGGCATAAACGTACATTTATTGAATCATTCCAATTCAAACAACAAGCCTTCATCCACAGGCATTCAAACAGCTCAACAAGTAAGCACTTAGCCTCAAGGCAAGCATGCTATGACAATCACCCAAACTCATGCAAATATGCTAAAGCACTAAAACTCACCTAATACTCCAAGCCAAAGAAACAAAGTTAGACAAATATGCATGATTCCTAACTATACAAGATGTCTAATGCAACACATGCAATATGCAACTAATAGGCTCGACTACTAATATGACATATAGATCAATTAAATAGCATGCGGTCTAAGCACGTATTCAAAGAAGTATTTAAATGACAATGCAGTTTGCATGATGAACCGAGTCTTGGTACATGCAAGACAAGATGAATGGATGCAAGCATGCGATATGCTAATTGAAACGTGATACCCCTAATCTAACCATCAAAAGCAGAGAAATAAAAGGGTAAAAGACGTGGGGTTGGAAGACATACACATTATTATAACATTTTACTCTCATGAAGGAGAGTCCAAATGAATAAAGCTAACTAGCTAACTAAGCTAAGCTAAGCTAATTATTACAAACCAAAATGAATAACTAGCTAAACTACTTAACTAATTATTACAACAACAAATGAACTAATTAGTTAACTAACTAATTAAATAATTACAAGACAATTGCAACTAATAATTAAACTAAGTAATTAACTATTTCACCTCGGGAAATGAGAGATGTGCATGTGCATGCTCGGTTTCCACCCGAAAATATCACCGTTTTGCTCCCGAATGCCTCTGTTTGCACAGTTGAACATTTCCAGAACCATTTTGCTCCACCTTACCAACACTCTGCTGAAATTTGCATCAGTGGCCAGCCGGCCAAAGATAAAGGTTGTCGGCCACCAGCCGGCCACAGAGGTGGTCTGCCGGCCATGGATAGTGGCCTGCCAGCCACTGATGCACATATTCATCTTGTTGCAACAGAGGATAAACAGGGCAGATACAAGGTATTTCAAAGGTTTGTTTGCACAACTCACCCCTCCTTTTCATAAACAAATTCAAGAAGTGATGAACTTAAGCCACAAACCACCAACTCAAGCAATTTCATTGCATGATGGCTTGTGACTCATGAGGTGCAAGCTCAATAAATGCAACAACAAGACACAAAAACCATCACCCTATCATGCATGATCAAGGGCAATGGAGACCTAGGAAACTTGGCACATTTTATCACTTTGAGTATGAAATGTCCCAATTTTCTTTGTGTTCAATTAACGTTCGATTGAACACAATAAAACACAACCAAATTCTTATCTTTACTCACTTTTAGTCCCAAGTTTTAATTACTCATTTTACTTTACCAACCATTCTTTAATCCAATTAAGTCCAAAGGTGATTAAGTCCTCTAATGGAAAGATGACTCAAAACACAAGTTGCTTTAGGTATGAAAGAAGCATCATACCGTTGGTAATGAACCCCTTAAGGGATTAAACCATTAAGTATGAAACCTCAATTTCACACTTAGGCAAGCATGTGACTTGAAACCACTTTCAAAGCCAAATTAAAAGCCAAAAAAGGAGAGGGGTTGCAGAGATTATGCTTGTTGAAAATGAGTGAGCAAAGCATAAAAACAATGCAATCAACTCAAACAAGTGATGTCTAAATGCCTAAAACACCAAACTTGTGAGGACTATTACACTAGAAGCATGCAAAACAAGACTCAAATGACTTAACCAACCCAAAACAGAGACAAAACAGTCTAAATCACAACCTAAAACATGCTGGAACTAAGCTACAACAAGCTAGAAAAATAAGCTAAAGCATGACACCAACTAGGCTAGCGAACAAGACACAAGGAGGGGAGGTTAACCCCTCCAAATTAGGACTTCAAAACATGATTTTCACCATTGAAAAAGCTTTGAAAATCAGTGTTTAAAAGCTTGGAAAAAGATAGTTTGAAAGTGAGAAACACAAGTGGAAAAGCCTTACAAACAAGGTACAAAGAAGGGTGAACCACCCCTACCTTAAATGCCTTAAAATCACATATTTCAACCCACAAAGACAAAGTTTTTATAGCCCAAAAAAAAACCCAAAAACTGTGGGAAAAATATAGAAAAACAAGTATGCAAAAGCAAGCTAATAGAGCAAATATTATACCTCTTGAAGCAAATATCAATTATAGGCAACAATTCAAGCCAAAACCAACTTCAAGAGCTCCAAGAAGGCCTCAAGGAACCTCAGCTCAAAGGTGATCAACTTTGGTTAAGGGAGTATAGGCAAGAGTGTAATGTAAGTAGGCTAAAGAGTAGAGAATTGGTAGAGAGAGAGGAAAATATTTTAGTTCAAAATTTTCTAACCTTGCTACAAGAGAGAGGGGGTCTCTATATATAGAAAACATGAAATTTCTACAAGGAGATCCAACCCTCCACGTGTGGATAGATGCATGCATCTGTGCAAACAGCTGGCACAGCTGGCATAAAATATCTACAGAAAACACTGATGGCCGGCAAGCCACATCAGTGGCCGGCAAACCAAAAGTGATGGTCGGCAGCCTCTAGGGATAGCCGGTAGGCCACCAGAGGTTGCAGGCTAGAAAGACCAAGGCATGGTCCAAAAATGAGACAAAAAGGATACAAGGTTTGAAAGGCTCAAAGTTGTGCCGTTCCACTGAGGACTTTGAGCACTTAGCGAGCAATCATCGGGTGTACCTGCAAAGACGTCCAAGTCGTAAGGGCCGTAAAAAATGAGATGTCTACAATAATTACAAATAATGCGCACATGCAATTAAGTCAGAATTTCACCTTAATTACTGATTAGGGTTATTTAATCATGAATTAACGTTAATCAAAGGTTGGGGTTGTTACACCACCATTGTTTAGTGGCACAAATTTTAACTATTGAAAAACTAGGATGACCATACATGTTCAATCTAATGATTATGAATGCTGGAAAATTATTTGCAATGGTCCAAAAATTTCTACCAAAACCGTAGATAGCCTTAAGGTACCAAAACTTGAAAATGAGTGGAATGAATCAGATACTAGAATGGTCCAAATTAATGTTAAAGCCACAAACATGTTATACTGCGCCTTAGCGCCTTAGATGCCAACGAGTTCAATAGGATCTCCACATGTAAAACAATAAAAGAAATTTGGGATAAACTTATAGTTACTCATGAGGAAACCGAACAAGTTAAAGAATCTAGAGTCAGTTTGCTAGTCCATAATTATGAACTCTTTAAAATGAAGCCTAATGAAACTATTCCTTAAATGTTTACTCGTTTTACTGATATTATTAATGGTTTAACTTCTCTTGGCAAAATATATACTAATGCTGAAATTGTAAGAAAAGTGCTTGGATCATTGCCAAAAAGTTGAGAGACAAAAGTCATTGCCATTACCGAAACCAATGATTTATCAAAGCTAAGTCTAGATGAGTTAATAAGATGATCTCTCTTAACTCATGAGCTCATAATGCAAAAGGATGAAGAAGATAATTCGAATTATGATGAGGAAATGACATTCATCACTAGGAAGTTCAAAAGGTTTGTGAAAAAGAAACAAGGTGTGCGAAATTTTTTCAGAAAAGACTTCAACAATAGGGATATTCAAAGGGGAGAAAATCACAAAAAATCTGAAGTTACTTGCTACGAATGCAACAAACCTGGACACTACAAATCAGAATGTCTAGAACTTAAGAAATAATTCAAGAAGAACAAGACGAAAGCCATGATTGCAGCATGGGAAGAAGATAGCGATGAAAGCAACTCAGAAACCGAAGTTTGCAAAAATGAGGTTGCTAACCTGTGCTTAATGGCACTTGGAAACGAAGTTGAGGTAAATGACGAATCTTTTACATTTGATGACTTACAATAAGCTTTTGATGAATTACATGCTGAATTTAATAAACTTAGTTTGAAAAGTAACTATCAAAAGAAAGTGATTTCAAGTTTATTAAAAGAAAATGAATCCTTAACTTCCAAGATAAATGCTTTAGAAAATGAAGCCATGAAAATAAAAAAAAGAAAAATGAGATTTTAACTCGAAAAGAGTCTTTAATTTTTGAAAAAAAAAAATTAGTTGTATTGCAAAAAGAAAATGAGTTTTTTAAAAATGAGCAAATTGTTTTGAAAGAAAATATTGAAGCCTTGAAAAATATTCTTTCAAAATTCACTCAAGGTAGAGAGACTTTAGATAAAATTCTTAAAAATCAAAATCGTACTTTTGGTAGAACTGAAATTAGATATAAACCTTTTTCAAAAGTAAAAACTGTCAAAAATGATTTTGTGTATGCATCTTCTAGTCACTCTCATCTCACATGTCATTCTTGTGGTACAAAAGGTCATATTTCATCTTCATGTCCTATTAAAAGAAATCATTTTGCTAAAATAAAAAAGATACAGGTCCCTAAGGACATTTCAAGAGTGTCAAATTCTAACTTTTATGGACCCAAGAAAATATGGGTACCAATAGAAAAATTAAATTTTTATAGATATGTTTCAAGACAAAATCCGGTAACGATAGATGGTATCTCAACAATGCATGTTCGAGGCACATGACCGGAAATAAAGTTATGTTTGCCACACTCCAACCAAAGGATGGTGGATATGTGAATTTTGGCGACAATAGCAAGGGTAAAATCATTGGTTTACGAAGTATTTGTAAAAATCCTTCTCCTATTATTGAAAATGTTTTACTTGTTGAAGGTTTAAAACATAACTTACTTAGCATCAATTATGTGATAAAGGGTATAGAGTTATTTTTGAGAAAACTCATTGCACTATTGAAAACACCCTAGAAAACAAAACTTTATTTGTAGGTTATAGACATGAGAATGTATATGTGTTTGATTTGCATGATTTGTTTTCTTATTTTAATATTAAATGTTTATCTACTATAAATGATAATGGTCGGCTTTGGCATAGAATATTAGGACATGCTCATTTTGATTTAATTCCAAACTTTCAAAAAATGAGTTAGTCATTGGTTTACCAAAAACTTTGTGATGCATGTCAATTTGGAAAACAAAATAAAATTTCTTTTAAATCCAAAAATATAGTTTCAACTACTAAACCGCTTCAACTTTTGCATATTGATTTATTTGGACCATCTAGAACATTAAGTTTAGAAGGAAAATCGTATGCTCTTGTTTGTGTTGATGATTATACTAGATATACATGTGTATTATTTTTAGCACACAAAAATGAAGCTTTTTATAATTTCTCAAGACTTTGTAAAAGAATTCAAAATGAAAAAAATCTTAATATTTGTAGTATTAGAAGTGATCGTGGTAGAGAATTTGAAAATGATGATTTTATTATGTTTTGTGATGAGTTTGGAATTTGTCATAATTTTTCTACCCCTAGAACTACTAAACAAAATGGTGTGGTTGAAAGAAAAAATAGAACTCTTGAAGAAATGGCCCGTACTATACTTTGTGAAAATAATTTGCCTAAATATTTTTGGGCGGAAGCCGTTAACACTACATGCTATGTTGTAAACTGAGCTATGATTAGACCTATTCTTAAGAAAACCCCTTACGAAATTTGGAAAGATAGAAAACCTAATATTAGTCACTTACGTGCATTTGGTTGTAAATGCTTTGTATTGAATAACAGTAAAGATAACTTAGGAAAATTTGATGCTAAATCGGATGAAACTATATTTCTTGGTTATTCAATTTCCAGTAAAGTTTATAGAGTATTCAATAAAATAACTCTACTTGTTGAAGAATCTATGCATGTTGCTTTTGATGAATCTAACAACATTATTTCCAAGAATCTTGTAAGAAATGATATTACAGAAAATCAACCAAGCATGGAGAGCATTTACATAAAAGAAAATGAAGAAAATCCATTACGTGAATATGAAGAAAAAATGACAATGGAGAAACTTCAAGAAATATATGCTCTTCCGGAAAACGACTCAAATCTACCAAAAGAATGGAAGTATGCTCATGGCCACCTCAAAGACCTTATCATAGGTGATGTGGCGGAAAGTATAAAAACTCGTTCCTCTATTAAAAATGTTTGTGGTAACTTAGCGTTTGTTTCACTAATTGAACCAAAATAGTTTTCAAAAGCTGAAAATGATGAAAACTGGGTTTTTGACCCCTTGACCTAAGGATCATCCTGTTATTAGTACAAAATGGGTTTTTTGAAATAAAATGGATGAATTCGGAGTTGTTACTAGAAATAAAGCTAGATTGGTAGTCCATGGTTATAATCAAGAAGAAGGCATTGATTTTGATGAAACTTTTGCACTGGTTGCTAGACTTGAAACTATTAGAATGTTACTTGCTTTTACATGTTTTAAAGATTTCAAATTATATCAAATGGATGTTAAAAGTGCTTTCTTAAATTGGTACATTTCGGAGAAAGTTTATGTTGAACAACCTCCCGATTTTGAAAATCATAAAAACCCAAATCATGTTTTTAAACTTTCAAAAGCCCTATATGGTTTAAAACAAACTCTTAGAGCGTGGTATGAAAGATTAAATAATTTTCTACTTGACAAAGGATTTCCTAGAGAAAAAATTGATACAACATTTTTTATAGAAACCAAGAAGGATGATATGCTAATTGTTCAAATTTATGTTTATGATATTATTTTTGGTGCTACTAATGAAAATTTGTGCAAAGAGTTTGCTTAAGATATGCAGAGTGAATTTGAAATGAGTATGATGAGAGAGTTAAATTACTTCCTTGGTCTACAAATTAAATAAACTAATGATGGAATCCATTTAAATTAAACAAAATATATCAAGGATCTACTCAAAATGTTTGAAATGGAATCATCAAAGCTTGCAACAACTCCAATGAGTACATCAATAAAAATCGACAAAGATGAGCAAGGTAAGCTTGTAGATGAAAATAAACACCGAGGTATGATTGGTTCCTTACTCTATCTTACTGCAAGTAGACCCGATATAATGTTTAGTGTTTGTATGTGTGCACGTTTTCAATCTACACGTAAAGAGTCACACATCACCACAGTCAAATGTATTTTTAGATATCTTGTTGGCACTCCAAATTTGGGATTATGGTATCCTAAGGGAACCACTTTTGAACTTTTTGGTTGCTCGGATGCCAACTTTGCGGGATGTAGACTTGATCGAAAAAGCACAAGTGGTACTTGTCATTTTCTTAGACACTCACTCACTTCTTAGTTTTGCAAAAAACAAAACTCAATGGCTCTGTCAACTGCTGAAGCAGAATACATTTTCGCCATTGGGTGTTGTGCGCAATTGCTTTGGATGAAACAACAACTTCAAGATTTTGGACTTCACTATGATCATATTCCTATAAAATGTGACAACACAAGTGCCATTAACCTTTCAAAAAATCCTATTCAGCACTCACGCACTAAACACATTGAAATAATGCATCATTTTCTAAGAGATCATGTACTCAAAGGTGACATTGAACTCGAATTTGTGCCTACAAATCGTCAATTAGCTGACATATTTACCAAACCTCTTAATGAAGAACAATTTTGTTATATTAGAACTGAACTTGGTATGATGAATACTCCAATATAATATTTATAAATAAAAAAATAAATAATAATAAATAATTAAATAATATTTATTATAATATATATATTCTCTCTCTCACCCATTTTGTCTCCATCTCTCACTCGCTCTCTCTCTCACTCTATGTTTTCTCTTTCACTCTCGCTCTTTGTTTCACTCTCTGTTCTCCTATCTCTTTTTCGCTCTCGCTTCCCCTTCATCATTCAACTCCAGCTCCACCATCCATAACATCATCCATCACCTTCATCACGACTATCATCTACCCAAATTCCTCACCAACCTATCAAGATCCATCACTGCTCTGCTTCCATCACCGATCTTCAACATCATTTCTGATTCATCAAGATCAATGACCGATCCGTCAAAATGAGACACTGATCCACCAAGATCCATCACCGATCTACAAAAATTCATCACTGATCTACACGATCGTCTCTATTCTTTGCGATCATCAACATCATCGCCGATCAACATGTTAAAATTATTTTTGCACCGTGTTATATTTTTTATCTTGTTGTATGTGCTTCAAACACTCTTGGATTTAATAATGATTCCTTCTACCTTGTCTAAAGAAATTATTTGTATTTGTATTTTCTCTTTTTATGCTAGTGCACTTTGTGTAGTTGTTTATGACTGGATCTTAATGGCCTTAGTATTATAGATTGATAATCTGTTTGTTCCAACTTATGTAATTTTTAGTGCATTAATTTAGGAGGGGGGGACTCATATTGTGTAATATTTTGAGATTAAAACAATTATTATAAAATAAAAAAAAAGGCGTTTGTATATTCTGTGCATAATTTTAGGGGGAGTATATATAATTTTTTTTTACTCTTTATCTGCATCAACAATTTTTTTTTAAGACATAAATTTTTTTTAAAAAGAGAGAGAGAGAGAGAGAGAGAGAGAGAGAGAGAGAGAGAAATGCTTGCAATTTTATTTCAGAAAGAGAAAATATTACTCGATTACATATAAGTTTTCAGAAGGTTTCACAGACTTTTTCTCGTTTTACTTCTCTCAACAACTTTTCATGAGTCTCCTTTACATGTCTCTCTCTATTTTCAATTTCTGTGAGTCTTGGCATTATAACTGTTGCATAATATTGCACCGCATTCTCCAACTGCGTATTTTTTCTTTCTAGCTCTCTTTTCTCCTTACAAATATTAGGCAGTTGTTGTTTTAACAAGCACACCCCATCTCTCCATTGCTGATTTTCTTGTATTCTTGCTTGTAATCGTCGAGCCATACTGGAAACTACAGTCATTGCCTGTGTACTAAGAGCCATAGTGTTATTAATAGTATTGATATCATTCTGATTACCAACAACACTAGGACTCTCATTTACAGGAATAGCGTGTGACTGCACCATTGGTAACCTCTCATTTGCCTGCATTACAGGCACCTGATGCATGTCCGAACCATTGATGACTAAGGTAAGGAATGACATAATTATACAAGAAGGTAAAACAAATTTTTCCCTACCAACACTTGACAATTTCGTATCTCTGCCTATCATCCTTGTCACTTTCTATACACTTCACCAATCCAATACTCGATGCATATCTGCTCAAATTTTTTGTTTGTTAACATTTTGTGCGCCCGAGATGCTCCAAAATCCCCACAGTAATCCCGACAAGACATAAGGACCATTATTATATTTTTGGCATCTTAGATTATATAATCAAATGTATTTGTTTTCTCTCTTCATATTTTATTTTGATGATGTCAAAGGGGGAGGAAAAATATAATTTTGAAAATTATATGTTGTAAAGTTATCAAATATTTTGTTGATTTTAATTTTGTGTCAAATTCATACTTGTATTGTCATCATCAAAAAGGGGGAGATTGTTAATCATATTGTTTAATTTTGATGATATCTACAATATTATTTTAAAATTTTGGATCTTTTTTTATATACATATTTTATATTATTTGATACAAAATATTATTTGAAATGATATATTTGTTATAAATATTATTTAATGGAAATATTTTCAAAATATTACTATTCATGTTTTTGAAAAGTGCGGCTGGTCACTATTCGCTTTTTGACAAAATTAATATTAATTAATTGTATTATTTTGACAAATGTGATATTAGTGAGTTGTTATCTTTTGACAAATTTAATATACTTACATGGGATGGTTGGTTCATAGCAAAAATATTTGATTTATATTTTGCATGCAAAGTGAAACATACTCAAGTGCTGTTTGAAAGCAAATCATACTTTTTATTTAAATATATATATATATTATTGTAAAAAGAAAAAGATGAGCAAATTATTTGACGGTGGGTTTTGCATCCTTCATATATATATATATATATCACTATAATAAATAGAAAAAGTTAGTGCAAAAGTTTGACAAAATCCTTGCATATATATAATATTATATTCAAAAAGTTTTCAATGAATATTCAAAAAGTTTATTTAACTTGCTTGAGTTTAACAAAGAAAAAAAGTATGCTAAGTTGCAAGCTGTCTGTAGGAGCGTCTGAGCATGAAAGGAGCGTCTGCCTCTCTCCTAATGGGTATATTTTTGTATATAAATAGAAGTGTTTTGTATCGAGAAAAATCAAGAACTTGAAGAGAAAAATCTGTGTGCTCCAAAATTTTGAATGTATTGTATTTTGCTCTTTCACTTTCAGATCTAACTGTAGTATTTGTTCTTACACTTTCATATCTACTCTTTGTGAGATAATTATTATAAAAGAGGGTTGAGTACCTCTTATCCTTATTTATTATTTTGTGAAGAAATTTTGTAAGAGTGAGGAATTTATTATTGAGTGAGGCTCAATAGATAAAAATAAGACCTGTGCAAAATCCACAGGCTTGGTGAAACCTTGGTGGTGTATTGATTTATTTTGATAGTAAAGAAATTCTGAAGGAGGTTGTAGCTCAACTTTTTCGTGCCCTTCTCTCGGAAGACGAATAAGCCCTACAGTATCGGACTGCCGCAGTTCTGAATCTGATTCCACAAGCACAATGTGAAATAGATAAAAACCGAAGAGTCTCAATCCGGCAAATCTTTTCGAAAATTGATTTTGAATCAAATTGCCAAAAATGGATTGCTTGACCAGATACAGAGTGGCTACCTAAATATTTTTGGAAAATCTAGGAAACCCATGAATCATGCCAAAGGCCACATGTCTGTCATCACCAAAATTGTCTCAGCTCGGGTACTTAGGTACGGGAGAGGAAGGTCATGAATTAAGCACCCCCGCTCGCCTGATCAAAGATCAGCCTCTACTAATCATGATATGAATCTTATGTACATTATATACTCTTGTTCCGGTTTATTAGGCTAGCATTACTATGTGATGCGCACACACACAACTATAGACTAACTTGCAAGAATTGGAACACTTAATTCATGTTTGTTTTTGAAAATTGTTTTGAATATGTACCACTTGAAAAAGTGATCGCATATGAACATTACTCAAATTATTCTAATTCAAGCAACTAGCCTTCATCCACAGGCATTTAAACAGTTTATCATTTAAGCACTTACCCTCATGACAAGCATGCTAAACATGGCAACATCAACATGCAATATGCTAAAGCGAGTAAAGGCTCCCCTAGTACTTCAAGCCAAAAGATAAAAGAGTTAGAAAAATGCGTGATTCCTAACTATGCAATATGACTAATGCAACACATGCGATATGTAATTACTAGGCTCGGCTACTAATATGGCATATGAGGCAATTTGACAGCATACAGTCTAAGCACGTATTCAAAAAAGTATTGAAACGACGATGCAAGTTAGAATGATGAATCGAGCCTTGGTGCATGCAATAAAAGTGGAAGCAAACATGAGTTATGCTAAACAAAATATGATGCCTTAAACTAACCATCATAAACTAGTAAATAAAAGGAAGAAAGACATGGGGTTGGAAGACATACACATTATTACAACATTGCGCCCTCACACAGGAGGGTCCGAATAAACTAACTAGCTAACTAATTAAAGCTAAGCTAATTATTACAAAACAAATTAAACTAGCTAAACTACTTAACTATTTGAACTAATTAATTAACTATTAACGCTAATTAAAATAATTATAACATGAGACGAATTAGTTATTCTAACTAATGAATTACAAAGCCACTATTTTAATCACAACACTAAATATTTACAACATGGATCCCGAGGATCGATGAATGGCTCATGCATGAATGCGGTTTTCACCTGAAAAAGCCATTGTTTCTGCTGCTGAATGCCTTTGTTACACAGTTAAACACTTGCACTAATTTCCACCTCCAGACCAACTCTGTTCTGCTTCAAAAGGACTCTGCTAGATTTTGCACTGGTGGCCGGCAGAGGCCTACCGTCCACTAACGATGACCTGTCGGCCACTGCTGACTGGGTTGTCTTGCTGCAACAGAGAGCAAATAGAGCAGAGACAGTATATTCTTAAGGGTTTGTTTGCACAATTTACCGCTCCTTATCATTTGAACAGCCCAAAGGAGTAGTAAAACTTAATTCACAAACCATCAATCTATGCAATTTCATTGCATGATAGCTTATGAACCAAAGTGTGCAAGTTCATTGAATACAACAAAACAAGACTTTCAAAACCACCTCCCTATCATGAAAGATCAAGGGAAGTAGTTGACAATGAATCTTGAACCGTTTTCATCACTAATGAGTATGAAACGACTCAAGACTCAAGGGTTCAATTAATGTCCAATTGAACCCAAACAAGTTATTATCTTGTGCCTTTTTTAGCCTTAATTTTATTACTTCATTTTAGATTACCATTCATTCCTTAATCAATTGAGTCCAAAAGGTAAATTTAAGTCCTCTAATAGAAAGAAGCCTCAAACCAAGAGTTGCTTTGGGCATGAAAGAGATGTCATACCGTTGGTAATGAACCCCCTAGGGGATTAAACCATTAAGCATGACATTTCAATCTCATGCTTAACAAACAAGTAGTTGAAACCACTTTTAAAGAAAAACAAAAGCCAAGAAAGGAGGGAGGTTGCAGAGGTGATTAATAGTGATCACAAGTATGGAAAGCCATAAATAAACACTATCAACTCAAATAAGATGGTGTCTAATGCCTAAAACACCAAGCTTATGAGGATAATTACACTACAAGCATGCAAAACAAAACTCAAATGCCACAAGTACTTAGAAATAGTCTTAAAATAGTCCTAAATAAGTCCTAAAACATGCTGGAATTAAGACAAAAATAGCTAGATTAATAAGCTAAAAAATGGATCATGCTAGGCTAGTAAGCAAGACACAAGGATGGGAGGCTAACCCCTCCAATTTTGAACTTCAAAATATGATTGTAGCCACTGCAATTACTCTGAAAATCAATGTTTAAAAGCTCAAAAAAAGATAGTGCAAGGGTGGGAAACACAAGGGTAAAGGCCTTGAGAGCAAGGTATAAAGAAAGGTGAACCACCCCTCAACCTTTATTGGCCTTAAAACCCAAGTTTCAGGTAAAAAATACAAATTTTTTATAGCCCAAAAACAGTTGGAAAATAGCAAGAAAAAGAGTGAATACAACAAGTAAAGAGGCAAAGCTTTCTATCTCTTAAAGAGAAGAACCAATTTTAGGTAACAAAACAAGGCAAACACATCCATAAGAGCTCAAACAAGGCTCAAAGATACCTCAACTCAAAGATGGAGAGGTTCGGTTAAGAGTGAATGGGAAAAAGTGAAGAGTGTATAGGCAAAGGTGAAGGAATTTGTAAGAGAGAGAGAGGAAAAATTTTGCTCCAAAATCTTTCTAACCTCTAAAGCAAGAGGGGAGGTCCTCTATATATAGAAAATATAAACCTCCCTCAAAAACATCTAACCACACACGTGGGAGCAGATGCGAGCATCTGTGCAAACAGCTGGCACAGTTGTCACAAAATATTTGCAAAACACATTGGTGGCCAGCCGGCCATCATTAGTGGCCGGCAACTAGGAACAATGGCCAGTAGCCCAAAGTAGTAGCCGGAAGACCACCAGAGGTTACAGGCTTGAAAATCCAAGGTTTGGGTCCAAAACAAAGGCAATAGGGGTGTAGGGTTTAAAAGGCTCAAAGCTATGGCATTCCGCTGAGGACTTCGAGCACTTGACAAGCATATACACATTCATCATTGGGTGTGCAAGAAATGACGTCCAAGTCGAAGGGCCATCAAAAATGGGGTGTCTACAGTTGCCCCTCTTTGACGGAACTCGAAGTCATGAAATAACGTGAGTGAATGTCAAAGCCCGAAGACTACCCATTTTGACAAGGCCGTAAGACTTGGAGAAATAATCAAGACGGAAATAAATGGTTGTGCCCACAGGCTGCCTACGTATCCCTTTGCAAGGAATCAAACTAGTGTAGTTCTAGGGCAAGATGCAACTGATATGCACAAAAACTTTGAAAGCTGGACTCACACGCATCGCGAAGCCGGCTATTTTGAAAACTCATGATCATACAAGATGATACAATAAGCAATAACAAATACAACAAGCAAAAATGAGATAACAAAATATGAATGAGCAGCTTCAACCTTAAAACCAACACAGGTTCCCTACAAAAAATCTAAAACACACTCTAACCACGCCAAAACATGAGACGAGGAAAGAAGACACTGCTCAGGGTTGTGTTTCACACATCCTGAGAAATTGAGAAACGAAAACCGCTCGGGGTCGTGTTCACGCGTCCCGAGATGAAAACCGCTCAAGGTCGCGCTTCACGCGTCCTGAGAAACAAGAAAAACCACTCGGGATTGTGTGTAAGGAAGGGAGCACTCAAACCACGCTGAAATCATAAGAAGAGGTCCTGAGACAATGCGATGGATGCAAAGAGTATGATGAGATTGTGTGATAGTTGCACAGGAAATGCAGTAAACAAACAAAGCGGCACTTTAGAAAGTACCTCATGGGGTGAGTGGTGATGAACCGCTCTACTCTGACAGGGATCTCCCTCTTGTGTTCTTTGAACTCTTATCTTCAACTCACATTTCAAAGGCCCTCAAATGTTGACAAAGGGTAACCTCTGCATATAGAAGCCACGGATGCCGCTTTTCTTCCTGATTATATTCATAACTTTCCCTATTCTCCAACAGGGTGACAGACTAGGTTGGTTCAGTATCCAGAATTGAGGCGCATATATGCTACCTCAACCTATGGGGCTGCCATATAGATTTCAAGCCAAGGATACACCCTTGGGTATTTAAACCAGACTTTAGTCTCGAAAATTCCAAACCTTTGTATTTTAGGCATCACCATTCAAACTCTAATTTCCACCGTCGCAGTTGGTCTCCTAAGAACTCATTGCAAACACAACTAAGATACCTCTGATAGGAAATGGTGTTCAGGGATAGAACTTTAATCGCCGTTCTGGCTTGAAACAGGCTTGAGCTTGAGCTTGAGGTAGAGGTACACTTATACTCCAGAGAAAAGACAAGGCCTGAGAAGGTGCATCCGGAATGCAATCTCAAAATTTTCTGAAGTTGAAATACACTACGATGCTCTAAATTTTCCCTATTTTCTTTTGCTTTGCAGTCCGGACCCTATGTAGCTTCAGATAGGTCCTTGTTCTATTATTCTCTCTTTTGATCGAGGTTGGACCCTGCAGTTTTATAAAAGAAGGAATTTTGTTTTTCACATCATGTTGGAAGTAGCACGACACTCTGAGCACAAAAGAATTTATTTTCTTGAAATTGGAACCAAGAATGAATTCTGAACCGGGTGTTGAGAATGAATTCAAAATGACTCAACAAAGAAAAAAAAAACAAAGTAAAAAAACCTAAACACATCTACACTCAAAACGACTCAAAACAAGAATCGAGACAAATAAAAACAACAAACATAACACTTGGATATGTTCCAATGGGGAGAGACCTCTCGGTTTATGGGCAGCCTGTTTCTCCAAGTATTGTTTCCCACCCTTTCTCATTTATGATTCTCATATCACTTTGGCACTCAATCTCTATTTTCTCTAAAAAGCCATTTCCTTACTTTTTCTCTTAGCACACATCTCCCTATCCTTTAATCTCTCTTATTTTTTATCCCTTCCCAAGTATGGTTTATGGATAAGCTAGAACTTGTGGACCTTATGACGAGGATCAAATATCTAGCATTCGTGCTTCGCACGTAGTTCGATACCTCACTACTTGAGAGAGTTTTTGGCCTCTGCTGCTAGCTTCAGTTGTGCCCTTTTCTGGCGAGTGCATTGATAATGGGGAAAAGATAGAAAACCTGACTCGACTGTGCCCCCAATTCATCATTTTGACCATTTTTTATTTTTGGCTTTCTGTTAAAACAATTTTGACCAACATGAGAGTTAGATTAACATGCTTATTCGACTTTCTGCTTTGAAATCATGCAAGTCAGGTTGTGAGCACTAAAAAATTTTCTTTTTTAGGTCCAAGAAATGGTCCAGTTTTTGAAAATTTGAATAATTTTCAAGGGAAAATTAGTCAACTCACTAAAAATCCTCAAAACTATTTTTTCAAACGGCCACTACCTAACCAACGTGGAATTAGCTCTTGCAATGGACAACCTCCAATCCGAAGTTGATTTGTCTTGTAGCTGAATCTTCTAACGGAATAGAACAATCCGAATTTGAACAAAGATTATTCAATTGGACACGAATAGAATAGCTGAGTTGAACAAGGAAAAGACAATCAACATGAATGTGACGAGCATGTTGAAAATGGTTGGGGCCGAACTTCAGGATGAAGTTGCCTGCGTGTGACGACCCCGACCTTCGGACTAGTATATTATATTATTTTAATAAGTTTAATTGCATGATTGTGTGTTTAATTGTGTGATTACACGTTTAATTTGTGATTATCTGTTGTTACATGGATTATCTGTTCAAATTGACAACTTAGAGTCAGGAATTGAAAGCCTAGACAGCCTCAGAAACTAAAATTAACCAGCCCAATAGGTTAATTAGAATATTTAGAATTTTATGGTAACTTTAATTGAAAATTTATTTAGATCAAAATAATTAGAATAAACTGATTGAATTAATTAGGATTAAGCCTAGTTAATTAACCTTAATCATATGTGATTAGGCTAACTTAATCACACCATATAAATAGCTTTAAATAGCCTATGAGCTCATTTTATACACACACTTAGCTGAGAATTGAGAGAGAGGAGAGGAGAGTTCAACATTTAGAGAGAGAGAAAGAGGAGATTTGTAGAGAATTGGTGGAAGATTCAAAGATTGGAGCCATAATACACTTGAATTCACACATTAGGTATGTAATTCATTCTAAATTCTTGGAATCAAGTCATGTAGAAGTTGTATTCACCAAGGTTTTGAGTTCATTTGCATGGAATTGTTAAATAGAAGCTTCAATCACCTTGAATTTGGAAGTTAAGAGTTAAACATGTACATGCATGCATAATTTGAGTTGGAATTCATGAAATTCATACATACATGGCACAATTATACCTCAATTTGGAGAATCCTTCATGTTTTCATGCTCTTGATGTCACTTGATTATGTTTTGAATATGTTTTGAAGAAATATACGCTCAAATTGAATTAAACTTATTTTATAACTTGAAATTGAAGTTTTTGGTTAAGAATTTGCCATGGTTTTAAATAAATGGTTTCAAATTGGAAGTATTTTCATATTATACAATGATGCTCCATGTTTTTGTACCAAAAACACAAGATTTGAAGCTTTGAATACCATGCTTGAACTTCAAACACAATTCTGGAAATTGCAGAATTCGTGTTGTCCGCTCGAGCGAGGGAAGCCCCGCTCGAGTGTGAAAATCGAGCTCCCAGAAGTTTTTTGAAATTTTACAGGTCGCTCGAGTGACCAAAGTGGCGCTCGAGCGAGGACTCTTTTTCTCAGTCTTCCGCTCGAACGACCATCGAGCGGGAATTTCATGTAACCAATATTTTTACAGACCGCTCGAGCGATAGAAGTTACGCTCGAGCGACCACCTTTGTTTTTGAACCCCCGCTCGAGCGTAGGAAGTTGGGCTCTAGCGGAGACCCTGTTTTCAGTAAAATTTTACCAACTCTTTTAAGTGCATATTTGCATCCTCATGTCACTCCGAGCATTCTTAGGCACCATTTGGACTCCTATAATCATACAATAAGTTAGAAACACATAAAGAGAATTGAATTAAAATGAAATGGAGTTTCATTTGTACTTTGTTATGTGTTTCGTTTAGGTGGACGCCTGAGGCTTAGTGTCACCACAAACCACTGTGAGTAATAACCTTTTAAAGATATGTTCAAATTATCTTTACTTTCGAAAGTGTTATTACTATAAAAATGGATATGTGATTGTTTGTACGAATTCTTAAATGATTTGATAATTGATAGCATGGCTTATTGATATGTTATGTCCTTTAATGAATGAAATTCTGTTTTGAAACGGTATTGTGGCATCCATTGAATGTAGGCCCTTGCTTGGGGGTAACAATACCATGGCTAGGCCCTTGCCTGAGGGTAACAATACCATGGGGCCTGGGGGTAATAATACCATGGCTAGGCTCTTGCCTGGGGATAACAATACCATGGCTTTTGGATTGATTGACTTATGGTCCGTTATTACCGGAATGTCATCACTTGATGGATGTACCACATAAAACGATATTGAAGGAAGTTAATGAAGTAATAAAAATTTGGTCTGACAATGTTATTGAGCTTCATTCATTTAACCTCTTTATTCTGTTATTACTCATTGGGCTCTAGCTCACTATTTATTTATATATGTAAATATAGGTGGGCAAGCTGAACATCAGAGTTAGATAGCCTCGAGTCTACCCGGGTTAGCCTTTTGTGGAGCTTCCAAGTGAAGTGATCAGGCTCAGGAAGAGCCATGCTTGTTGAACCCCTTCATGCATTTCCATGTTTTTTGTATATGTGTACAATTGGGGGTTGTATACTTATAAGACATGAATTTGTACTTATGTTGGATGTAACTTTGAAACAAAACCTTGCTTAACATATTCGTTCTCCTCATATATGCACAGCTCAATGGATAAATTCTATGTCATTTTAGACTTCCGCTAAGCCCCGTACTTTATAATTAAAGGTTCTTTTGTATGGAGGCCGTAGGTAATCTATGATTACTAGCCGGTTATAACGCTAAACCTATAGGGGCGGGTTTGTGTCCTGACACTACGTATCCCAAATATAGGAATCAGGTCATATGTAGTTCCCGAGGTTAAGGTGCACTTTGGTATTAACACTCTCCTTTTGCGCTCTAACTTTTGCCAAGGCCGCCATTTTAGGTTTTCAACCTTGCAAGCTCCATTATTCCTTTTCATTTTTCTTTTCTCTTTCTTTTTCTTTTTTCATTTTTCTTTGTTTCCATTTTCTTTTTCTTTTTTGTTCTTTTTCTTTTTCTTTTACTCAAACTTTTGCCTGGGTCACCCTTCCAGGTTTTCAGCCCAGCGAGCCTCTCAAGGATAGAAAAGTTTAACTTGTCCATGTTGATTGGCCGTAGGATCTCTAAGCCATCTGGATTCACGAGAATGGCTGCTGTTCCTGACTAAATAGTCTTGATGATGTAGGAGCCCATTCAATTGGGTCTGAATTTGCCCCTAGTATTGTAGATAGGAACTCGATTGTCCTTTCAGCAAAAATTTTCTTCTCTCCATTTATGGGATTTGGCTTTCTTTTCAATCTCTATCAGCTTGAGAAATGACCCAATCTTGAATCTTCGAGCACATCTAACGTTTTTTGCCCCTAGTTCAAGGGCTACTTCTCATTTAGCTATGCGAGCTTCCTTCGATCACATCCGACCTTATTGCCCCTAGTTCAAGGGTCGCTTTCCAATTCGACCATGCAAGTCTTATGTTCTGGTTAATCATTAATCATTTTGAATCAAAGTTTGAAAGCAAATAGGTCGAGTCTGGAGGCTGATAGTGATCCTATGTTGTACAATCTCAAAATCAATTCCAAGCATGTCTTCGTAGGACCACACAAAACATTTTTTGAAATTCGTTTAATAAAGTGACTAGTCGCTCGTGCTCTTCTAAAGACAATGTAGAACCAATCTGGATCAAGCCAGGATCCTTCTCAGTACTCACATTAACAGACATGATTTCATTCATCAAGGGCTTAGCAGGCCTCTCTTCCTATCAGTTGATCAAATTTTTGCAAATCCCGAGGATTCCTCCCTCTTTGTTTTCATCACAGTGTTTAGAAAAGTTTTGAAAAACTTAGGTCAATGCAATGATTTAAAGGCACAGAGAAGCAAGTGGAAATCACTATTATTCCATTCAAATCTTCTGGCTCAACTAGCTCAATGATAGAAACAGACGCAAAAGAAAGAGTGAAAAGACAAACAAAAACAAACAAGGAAGTGATGTCTGAGTTAACACCCCCAAATCACCAACCTTCGACACAACAAGACTGACTCAATACAAAAAGACTGACTCAATACCCAAGTCCAAAAGTAAAATAAGTAGCATTTTCAAAGTGCTAAAAAAATGCGTACCATCTACCACATCTAGAGTAAAATGAGCGCCATCAGCAGGTGGTTCATCCTTGATAACATAGTTATATTATTCCCCCAGTTCATTGATCTAGTGTTGATAGACTTTGTAGGACCCGGTAGAGTGATGACCTTATTATCAATCAAATTTTGAACTTCATGGCGAAGACGAAAACAACCGTCAGTGTCATGGCTAGTTTGTTGATGGGAGGCATAGTACTTAGCAGCATTATGCCTGGCTAGAAGGGGATTAGGGAGAGGCCGAGAGTCAAGGGGTTTGAGATGGCCTTGTCCTATGAGAATTTGGAGAGCTTTGGACAAGGTCATGTAAAGGGGATTGAAGGTTCGGTTTCCAGTCCTGCCAGGGTTGATAGAGGGGTTGGCAGGTGTTGACTGGGTTTGATGACCTCTTATGGATGTAGGATTGGAGCTAAAAGGGGTGTTTCAATAGCAGCCCTTTTCATGGTTTATCCCTAGATTCAAAATGCTCCCAACCTGAGCGACAAAAGTGTCATCTACAGTCTTTGCAACAACTGCAAGCACTTGTTGTTTGTTCAGTCCTTTGACTTCAATGCCTTAATAGCCCATTGAAGCTGTTCATAAGGATCAATACTTGCCCCGGCCTTGTTCTTGCCCCTTGCCTCCACTTTGCCAAGGGATTAGGTCGCTATATCGGAGCAGAGCCCAGTTGTTGTCAACATGTCATCACCCAGACTTGAGATAGCTTTAGGTTGGCCATTTTCAATAGGAGCTCGCCCCAAGATTGGAGAGCCTTTTGGCGTGAAATTTCTGGCATGTGATGTGGTCGATGATGGAGCCAAAATCCCAAAGGCTAAATCTGCCACAGTTCTTTAAAGATCTTCAATCATGCTCATTAGCTCAGAAGTAGTGGGTTCATGGGTTTGAGATGATTGGGATTCAAGTGCATCCATCATACACAAGTCCATGCTTTCTGGAATGAACACCTCAGGCTTGGGTAAATGGGCTGGGGTGATGTATATGCTGGGGTTGTAGGTGGATGGTAGTGTATGGATTAGGCTAAGGTGTGAAGATATCGGGCTAGTGGTGGCCTAAGGTCCTTTTGGTGCAGCTATCATCTTTTCGTCAATAAGATCCTGAATCTTATGACGGAGGCGGATGCAACGGTTTGTATCATGACCGTGCAGCTAATGATAGGCACAGTATTTAGCGGGATCATATCTTGGTGGAAGAGGATTTGGGAGGGGTCAGGGTTCTAGGAGCTCTAAGTACCCTTTTTCTAGCAACGTTTTCAAGGCTTGAGAGAGACTCATGTAAAAAGGATGGAAATTTCAAGCTTGGGGCCGACTTGAAGTGGTTGGTTTTTGGCTGTTATCAAGGAAAGATTTTTTGATAGGATTGGTGACAGTGTTTACTTCTGAATATTTCACAGTTGTGCTACCATTGGAACTGCAAATAACATTCTTCCTTATTGGCTCATTACCCTCCACAATGATCCATTGCCTGATGGCATCCTTGATTTGAACCCCAATTTCATGGAGGTTCTTAAAATTGAATAGTGGGAGGACTATCATTTTCTGCAATAGCTTTTCGTGCAGATTTCTGACAATTATACGAACTTGCTCTTTCTTTGGAGGCCAGCTTGCTATTATAGCTACATTTTCCCTCCATCGAATAACAAACTCTGAAAAGCCCTCCTTCAGTTCCTGATGCATTGCCTCAAGATCACGAGTTGTGACCTCAATCTGCGTGTTGTAGGAATATTAGGCAACGAAGGATTCTACGAACTCCTGCCAACTCTATTTCACAGAGTCCTCTAATTTAGCATACCAGATGGCAGCTATTCCAGACATGGTTTAGCTGACTAGTGACAACTTCTGTACTCGAGTCAAACCCATTGGTCGTAGGATATTAGAAAACAGACGCAAATGCACCATTGGATCTCCAGAGCCATCGAAGCGGTCAATATGCGGCATCTTGAACCGTTCTAGTAAGGTAACTGCCGATTCGGTGTGCTCATCCTCTATGTCTGGAATAAAGTTGACCCCCTGTGCCAATTTGAATAGCTTTTCCAACTTATTGACTTTGAGCATGATTGGATCAACCTTGAATTCGAACGGTGCCTTGGTTTGATACACCGGGGCTTTGGAAGTTTGTACTGGGATGGGTTCTGCTTGGATTGGGAAAACTAGAACACCCTCGATTTGTGGATCTTGAGCACTGGCAGCATTAACTGTGGCATCGGGCATAGGGATAGCCGTGGTGGGTACATGTGATGTACAGGCCGTCGCTAGCTATGGTTGTTGTTGTTATTGTTGTAGGCTAGTTATAACCTCAGCCTGATGGGTCGCGTCATGCTGGAGGGAGTCAATTATTTACTACAGATTGAGTAATAATTCCTCCAAATTTGTCGGAGGCTGAGCCATGATAAGGGTAGATGCTCGGGATAAGCTGAACGAAGGTAATATAACTGGTAAATGTCGGAACAATGGAGCTGGTGAACCTTGTATGGCCCTCCTTCGTCTCGCCATCGGCGAAAGTGAAGCAAACACTGGCAACCTCTGAACTAGGTCCCCGACCTTAGAAAGTCTATCGACATGAGTCCAGAGTACCCGGGAGATATTGGAGCCTTCTGAAGTTATGGTTCCAGGACTACCTACCAAAAAAGAAAACAAATAGCACCTCAGCTGAATTTCACTAGAACAGATATGATCACAGCTAAATGAATGTACTCCCCGCTGCATTCTGCCCCAAAATAGATACCAACTTTGCAACTGATAGAAACATCTCTGTACAGTTTCACTATAAAGCACATACCAGTTAAAGAGAGCCAGAACACCCCTATGAGGGGGTAGTGTTACCATGTCCTAGTTTCGTCAGGAACTAGGGTTCACTACTCAAACAAAATGGTTTCACGCAATCCTGTATTCGAGTAAGCATCCTGTCCTAGTTTGGAATAGTGTCTATGGCTTTTCGATATGCAACTAGGCCAAATAGTCAAAAGGGTACCTCAGCAAGACTACCTAATATACCTTTCACACCTAACACCGAGAAGTGAAAAGAGGAACAAATGGTACAACGGTAGTCCAGATCCGAGGGTTGTGTTTCCATCATGACAAAGCCCGCGACCGGTCAGCCTTTTGGCAAGCTTTTGGGCAAGCCTCCGGCAAACTGTCCAGGAATAGCAGATGGCAAACACAATGACTTAAGCGCACCAATGCAAATGCAAATGCAAAGAACATATAACTGTAGATAAAATTTCACATCATGAATTTCGAGTTAAGTTCTCCAAATTCCCCAGTAGAGTCGCCAGAAAACTGTAGCTCAACATTTTCATGCCCCCCTCTCGAAAGACGAATAAGCCCTACAGTATCGGAATCCCGTGGTTTTGAATCTGATTCCACAAGTGCTATGTGAAATAGATAAACACCAAAAATTCCCAATCTAGCAAATCTTTTGGAAAATTGATTTTGAATCAAATTGCCAAAAATGGACTGCTTTGCCAGATACAAAGTCGCCACTGAAATATTTTTGAGAAATCTGGGAAACCCATGACTTGTGCCAAAGGCCACGTGTCCGTCATCACCAAGATTGTCTTGGCTCGGAAACTTAGGTATGAGAGGGGAAGGTCATGAATTGAGCACCCCTGTTTGCCCGATCAAAGATCGGCCTTTACTAATCATGATATGAATCTTATGTACGTTATATGCTCTTGTTCCGGTTTATTAGGCTAGCATTACTATATGATGCGCTCATACACAAGTATAGAGTAACTTGCAAGAATTGGAACACTTAATTCATATTTGTTTTTGAAAATTGTTTTAAATATGTACCACTTGAAAAAGTGATCGCATATGAACATTACTCAAATTATTCCAATTCAAGCAACTAGCCTTCATCCACATGCATTCAAACAATTTATCATTTAAGCACTTAGCCTCATGACAAGCATGCTAAACATGGCAACATCAACATGCAATATGCTAAAGCGAGTAAAAGCTCACCTAGTACTCCAAGTCAAAAGAGAAAATAGTCAGAAAAATGTGTGATTCCTAACTATGCAATATGACTAATGCAACACATGCGATATGCAATTACTAGGCTCGGCTAATAATATGGAATATGAAGCAATTTGATAGCATGCGATCTAAGCATGTATTCAAAGAAGTATTGAAACGACAATGCAAGTTAGAATGATGAACTGAGCCTTGGTGCATGCAATACAAGTGGATGCAAACATGAGTTATGCTAAACAAAATATGATGCCCTAAACTAACCATCATAAGCTAGTAAATAAAAGGGAGAAAAACATAGGGTTAGAAGACATACACATTATTACAGCATTGCGCCCTCACACAAGAGGGTCCAAACTAACTAGCTAACTAGCTAACTAATTAAAGCTAAGCTAATTATTACAAAACAAATTAAACTAGCTAAACTACTTAACTAATTGAACTAATTGAACTAATTAATTAACTATTCTAACTAATTAACATAATTATAACATGATACGAATTAATTATTCTAACTAATGAATTATAAAGCCACTATTTTAATCACAACACTAAAATATTTACAACACGGGTCCCGAGGATCGATGAAGGGCTCATGCATGAATGCGGTTTTCACCCGAAAAAGCCACTGTTTCTACTGTTGAATGCCTCTGTTACACAGTTAAACACTTGCACTGATTTCCACCTCCAGACCAACTCTGTTCTGCTTCAAAAGGACTCTACTTGATTTTGCACTAGTGGCTGGCAGAGGGCCTGCCGTCCACTAATGATGGCTTACTGGCCACCAGTAGTGGCCTGCCGGCCACTGCTGGCTAGGTTGTCCTGCTGCAACAGAGAGCAAATAGAGTAGAGACGGCGTATTCTCAAGGGTTTGTTTGCACAATTTACCCCTCCTTATCATTTGAACAACTCAAATGAGTAATACATCAATCTATGCAATTTTATTGCATGGTGGCTTATAAACCAAAGTGTGCAAGTTCATTGAATGCAACAAAACAAGACTCTCAAAACCACATCCCTATCATGAAAGATCAAAGGAAGTAGTTGACAATGAATCTTGAACCGTTTTCATCACTAATGAGTATGAAACGAATCAAGACTCAAGGGTTCAATTAACGTCCGATTGAACCCAAACAAGTTATTATCTTGTACCTTTTTTAGCCTCAATTTTATTACTTCATTTTAGATTACCATCCATTCCTTAATCAATTGAGTCCAAAAGGTGAATTTAAGTCCTCTAATGGAAACAAGGCTCAAACCAAGAGTTTCTTTGGGCATGAAAGAGACATCATACAGTTGGTAATGAACCCCATAAGGTATTAAACCATTAAGCATGGCATCTCAATCTCATGCTTAAACAAACAAGCAGTTTGAAACCACTTTCAAAGCAAGACAAAAGCCAAGAAAGGAGGGAAGTTGCAAAGGTGATTAAGAGTGATCACAAGTATGGAAAGCTTAATAAATACTATCAACTCAAATAAGATGGTATCTAATGCCTAAAATACCAAGCTTATGAGGACAATTACACTATAAGCATGCAAAACAAAGCTCAAATGCAACAAGCACTTAGAAACAGTCCTAAAATAGTTCTAAATAAGTCCTAAAATATGCTGGAATTATGACAAAAATAACTAGATTAATAAGCTAAAACATGGATCATGCTAGGCTAGTAAGCAAGACACAAGGAGGGAAGGCTAACCCCTCCAATTTTGGACTTCAAAACTTGATTTTAGCCACTAAAATATCTCTGAAAATCAGTGGTTAAAAGCTCAAAAAAATATAGTGCAAAGCTGGGAAATACAAGGGTAAAGGCCTTGAGAGCAAGGTGTAAAGAAAGGTAAACCACCCCTCAACCTTTATTGGCCTTAAAACTCAAGTTTCAGCCCAAAAATACAGGGTTTTTACAACCCAAAAATAGTTAAAAAATAGCAAGAAAAAGAGTGAATACAACAAGTAAAAAGGCAAAGCTTTATACCTCTTGAAGAAAAGAACCAATTTTAGGTAACAAAACAAGGCAAACACACCCTCAAGAGCTTAAACAAGGCTCAAAGATACCTCAATTCAAAGATGGAGAGATTTGGTTAAGAGTGCATAGGAAAAGGTGAAGAGTGTATAGGCAACGGTAAAGGAATTTGCAAGAGAGAGAGGAAAAATTTTGCTCCAAAATTTTTCTAACCTTTAAAGCAAGAAGGGAGGTCCTCTATATATAGAAAACATGAACATCCAGTCATACACGTGGAAGCAGATGCAAGCATTTGTGCAAACAGCTAGCACAACTGTCACAAAATATCTACAAAACACATTGGTGGCTAGCCGGCCATCAGTGGTGGCCGGCAGGCCACCAAAGGTTGCAGGTTTGAAAATCCAAGGTTTGGGTCCAAAACAAAGGCAACAGGGGTGTAGGGTTTAAAAGACTCAAAGTTGTGGCATTCCACTAAGGACTTCGAGCACTTGACAAGCATATACACATTTATCATTGGGTGTACAAGCGATGACGTCCAAGTCATAAGGGCCGTCAAAAATGGGGTATCTACATAGATTCTTTGGGGAGTGGACGTAGACCCGGCATACCGAATCACTATAAATCTCAGTGTTTGATTTTCTCTCCTTATCTCTCTTACTCTTATATTGATAATTATTGTTCTATTTTTTTATTTGTTAAAATTCTAAATATTGTGTTTATTATTTTTAATATTGTAACATTTTTTAATAACCCAATTCACCCTCCTCTTGGATTGCCTACCTGGGATAACACATTGCATCCTAGGCATTCCTAAGTCCTAGTTAAGACATAATAATGAGGATAAGAAGTAGAAACACACCAAAAGAAGAAAGAACTCAGTTAATAATTTCGAATGTATAATTCAGTACGTATTTGTTTTGTATTTGTGTAGGTCACGCGCCGCAAGTTACCTGATTTGTCTGCTCTGTTGTTCGCTTTGGAGCCATCTGTGAGTAATAACTTAGTAAAGCTATGTTTAACTTTATTTATTTTCTGTGTGTGGAATAAGATCTATTTTATGAAATGTTATGCTATGTACAATGAATGTGTAACAGCCCCGATCCATGATTAACATTAAACCATGTTTAATTAAGCTCAATAAGTAATTAAAGTGAAATTTTGCATCATATATTGCCTTATTTGTGTTTATATCTATTTCAAGTAGAAAGATTTGTTCATGTTTTCGCTTCGGTTTGCGAATTGAAGGCCTTATCGGCATCCGATTTAGAAATTGACTTTCTTTACGTGTTAATTAGAATTTTTAGAATTTTATGGTAAGTTTAATTAAAATTCGGTTCAGAACGATTAAATTAGAATCATTTAATCTCCACTTGATTAGTTTGTTCAACAATTAATTACACTACTATCTAAGCCTATATAAGGCACCAAATGTACCACCACTCAACCTCTTTCTTCATTTCAATGCACTTTGAGCCTATACAAACAAACCAACACGAGAGAGAGAAAGAAAGAGACCAAGAGTGAGAGTTTGATATCAACACTTGTGGTTGGGAAGAATTTGCTAGAATTGAAGGAATTGGACTTAAAAATTCAAGAATCAAGCTTCTAGCTCTCATCTTGACAAGCCTAGGTAAGAATCCAACCCTTAGATTGAACAATTATGAGGTGTAAGACATAAACTCTAGAGATTTGAGTTGATTAATGTAAGAATTGAATTAGAGATGAAGAGAATTAAATCATACCATACATGCATGCACATTTCATAGCATTTTGAAGTTGCTTTCAAAGATTTCCTCTCATGCATGTTGTAATTCTAGCATGGTTTGAAGAATTCATAACATTTCTCACCATTGGACCTCATTTGATCATGTTTTGGAAGCCATGAACTCAAGTGAACATATGCATGTCATGTTCATATCATGTTTTTACATTTCAAGTTGGATTTTGCACAATTGACATGCTTTTGGGCCTTGATTTCATGAAATGATCTTTAAATTATGATATTTTGCAAGTTCCTAAATGTTTTCCAGAATTATGGCCCAAGAAAATGAGTTTTGAGGTGTGGAATTTGAGTTTGGAGCTTGGGAGTGCAATCTAGAAATTCCAAATTCTGCACTTCTGCTCGAGCGATCGATTCTGTGCTTGAGTGGCCACTTTTATTTTTGCATATCTGCTCAAGCGACCTAAAGTATGCTCGAGCGTGAAATGCATGCTTCCAGAAGTTTGCATGTTTTGCAGACCGCTCGAGCGGCGAAAGTTGCGCTCGAGCGACGGCATGAGTCTCACGCTCGAGCAAGAATCGAGCGGCCATCAAGAGGAGATTTCACACAACCAATACTTTTGCAAAGTTTACAGACCGCTCAAGCCGGGGGGGGGGGGAATTCACGCTCGAGCGTCCCCTCACATGTTTGCATGTCTGCTCGAGCAAATGAAGTTACGCTCGAGCGGGACCCCTGTTTTCAGCAAGTTTTGTTAAATGTGTTCAAGTGCATTTTAGCGTCCTCATTACATCCTAGGCACTCCTAGACCATGATTAAGACCCAATAAGAAGTTAAGACTTAGAAACACGCTAAGAATGAAACGAAAGAAGTTAAGTACCAACCGAGTGTGTGTTTCTGCTATATATGTGTAGGTCATGCGCCTCAAGTTATTTGATTTTCCTGTTCTACAAGTGGAGCCATCTATGAGTAATAACTTTGCAAAGCTATGTTTACTTATAAGTATTTTCTGACTAATATGATATGATCTGTTCTCTGAACTGCTATTTTATGAATTATGAATAAATGTCCATTTTTCTGAAATGTATTTGTGACATCCTTAGTTCATGTGGCCCTCACCTGGGGGTAATAATACCATGGTTTATATTCACGTGGCCCTTGCCTGAGGGTAACAATACCGAGGCCTATATTCACGTGGCCCTCGCCTGGGAGTAACAATACCATGGCTACTTGCACGCAAGATATGGACCTTTATGGCTGTCGGTACCAACTATACATGTGGATCTCAAGACTAAGTTGATATGATAGCTAATGGATGTACCACTTATAACTGTTATGATTTCCGGATAAGTATATGAATCTGAATCTGTTTCTGATTTGAGATTTGAATATACATAAGAACCTGTTTCTGATATAAACTTTGTTTTCTAACTCTGAGATGGATATCATTCATTAAACTCTTTACCGTGTTATTATTCACTGGTTTTTCGCTCACTCTATTATTTATGTATGTAGGTGACCGGGCGTGTGGCCAGCCTCAATGATGATCACCTGGAGAGTTTTTGGTCAGCCAGCCTTTGCGCCTCCCGAGGAGGTTCCATATAGTCATGTTGTGAATGTAAAGGCTTTGTTTCCTTTTGAATTATGAACAAATTTTCTGTTATCTGTATATCGGGCTAAGTCCCTTTTTGGTTCTATTTGTAATGAATGTGACAATATAACGTCAGGTATATGTGTATAAAAGTTTTAAAAAAATTTGTCCATATATATCTGCACAGCTCAATGGACTATGTATGTTTTTATATTTTCTTCCGCAGCCCCTACTTATATGATAATTTGTTCAGAGGCCTTTGGTAATCCAAGGATTACTGGCCGATTACGACGCTAAACCCATAGGGGCGGGTTTGGGTTGTGATAGAATAATTGTCCAGTTTCTGACAAGCACTCATGGCAATAATTCTGTGGTTCAAGTATATGATTTGTTCCCGGTGCTGGAGGTTTTGTGGAACTGGCAAGTATGTGATCTGTTCCCAGTACTGGAAGTTCCTGTGTGGAACTGGCAAGTATGTTATCTGTTCCCAATACTGGAGGTTCTTTTGTGGAATTGGCAAGCATGTTATCTGTTCCCAGAACCGAAGGTTCCTTTATAGAACTGACAAGTATGACCCTTAATGCTCTGAATTCGATTTGTTATCGCTAATGGATGTACCACATATGAACAAGCATGAATTCTGATTTCTGTATATGATTCAAATAAGAAGATGAATATGAATATGTTTCAAATTTCTAAATCTTATGGGACATCATTCATTTAACCCTTTACTCTGTTATTATTCACTAGGCTTTCGCTCACTATTTATATTATGTATATAGGTGAGCAGATGCGTGACCAGGCCTAAGCTGTTGCTTGGAGAGTTTTGGATCAGCCAGCCATCGTGCCTCCCGAGGAGGTTCCCGTTTAAGAAGTCAAGTTTTGTAGACCATTTTTAGAGTTTGTCTTGTAAAGAACGTTTTGTTGTTTTGTTTTTGTTTAACCGCACACCTTGTACAGTGTCGCAAGACTTATGTGGATATGAGGTCATATATGTATATTTTTTATACAAGTCTTAAATTTCTGTCCCATGTATGTCTGTAACAACCCCGACCTGTGATTAGCCAATAATCCATGATTAATTATGTCTAATGAGTAATTAAGACGAAATTATGAATTAATTGCATGTGTGTTGCATTATTTGTGTTTCTATCTATTTATTGTAGGAATATTTGTTATAGATTCTGTTATATTTTGTGAATTGAAGGCTTTATCGGCATCCGATCACGAAATTGACCTGGTTTCTGTGTTAGCATTTTTAGAATTTTATGGTAGGTTCAATTGAAATTCAATTTGGAATCAAATAATTCGAATAAAATGATCCCAATTAGTTATCGCAATTTAAGTTAATTAAGCTTCATTAGTGGGACCTATATAAGGCATATGAGACCCCTAAGATACACTTTACACTCTCATGTCATTTCACTTGAGCTCCAAACTTGTGAGGGAGAGGGACCAAAAGAGATTTGAACTCAACTAGAGCAATTGAGAATGATTTGGAAGAATTGGCTTGGAACCTCAACTAATTAGTCACCTAAAGCATAATTGAACACCTAAGGTAAGAAATCAAACCCTTAATTGTGTGATTGAGTTAGTTCATGCAAGAATTCAAGTGAAAGAGGTAGATTGACATGAGGATTAAGCTAGAATTGGAGAATAGTAACTTATACCATGCATGCATGCATATTTTCTTCCATTTTGAGTTTAATTGTTAAGGATTCTCACATGCATGTACTAAGTCTACCATAGTTTTGCAATTTCATCATGTTTTCCATCAATTTGCCTTAGTTGATGATGTTTTGGAAGGCTTGAAGTCAAGAAAGTGCTTGCATGTAAGTACATGTGTTGTTTTCAAAGTTTCAAGTTTAACTTTGAACAATTGACAAGCTTTTGGGCCTTGATTTTGCGAAATTGTTTTCAATTCATGAAGTTTTACAAGTTTACATATGCTTTCTCAACTTTGGGCTCAAAAAGATGTGTTTTGAAGAGTTAAAGTTGGGTTTTGAAGCTTGGAGGTGAATCTAGAAATTCCAGAATTCGACCTAACTGCTCGAGCGACAGATCATGCGCTCGAGCGACTACCTTTGTTTTTGCACCTCTGTTCGAGCGACAAAAAGTTGGCTCAAGCGTAAATTGCATGCTCTCAGAAGTTAACACATTTTGCAAACCGGTCGAGCAACAAGAGTTGCGCTCGAGCGAAGACCTTAGTCTCACGCTCGAGTGATCGTCGAGCGTGTATTGAGCGAAAAAATAAGCAACCAGTACTTTTGCAAAGTTTGTAGACCGCTCAAGCGACTGAAGTTGCGCTCGAGTGACCACTCACATTTTTAAGCCTCCGCTCAAGCGAATGAAGTTGTGCTCGAGCGAGGACCCTATTTTCAACATATATACTTAAGAGTTTCCAAGTGCCTTTTAGCATTCTCATTGCATCCTAGGCATTCCTAAGCCAAGATTAAGACATAATAATGAGGATAAGACTTAACAACACTCGAGGAATAAAACGAAATGAGTTAAGTATGATCCAAGCGTGTGTTTCAGTTTGTGTATATATTTTGTTTGTGTAGGTCACGTGCCGTAAGCTATTGATCCATCGGTTACTATTAAGCTGTTTGTGCAGCAATCTGTGAGTAATAACTTAGTAAAGTTATGTTTGATATGAAGTACTTTTTGAATATTATGATATGATACGAACTGTTTTTGAATGATACAAAAGGGTATATTGTGATTACATGAATGTTGAACCACTTCTTTGAAATATCTATGTGGTATTCTTAGCAGAGGCCCTCGCCCAAGGGAAACAGCACTGTGGCTTATGGTCATGAGGCCCTCACCAGGGGAAATAATACCGTAGCCAAGCCCTTGCCCGGGGGAATAATACCGCGGCCCATGTATGAGATATGTTACCCGGTACCGGAGGTTCCATTATGGAACTTGATATGCTTGACCAGACATGATATGTTAATGCTAATGGATGCACCACACATGATTTGAATACGAATAAGAATATGGCTCTGTTTTTTATATGACTGTGCTTATCTCTCTGATTGATATGATACGAGACTGGACATCATTCATTAAAACCTTTACTTTGTTATTATTCACTGAGCTTTGCTCACTATTTATATTATGTATGTAGAAGACCAAGCGCGTGACCAGGCTCAAAATTGATAACCTGGAGTCTCTGTTTTGTCGATCAACCATTGTGCCTCCCGAGGAGGTTCCGGATTAAGTCAAGCCTCATGGCCATGTTTTGTGAACGTTTAAGACTTTGTTTTCTTTTGATATATAAACAAGCTTTTGTTTATCGGTATATGGGCTCAGTTCCCTTTTGTATTTTTGTAATGAATGTGACTGGAACTACTATATCTATGGCGTCATGCTTATGTATATAAAGTTTTGGTTTTTAAATTTTCATCCCATATATGTCAGCACAGCTCTATGGACAACGTATTCTATATATATTTGCTTCTGCAACCCCTTGTATTTGATGATATTCAGGCTAGAGGCCTTTGGTAATCCGAGGATTACTGGTCGATTACGACGCTAAACCTATAGGGGCAGGTTTAAGTCGTGACAATACCAACACAGCTTAATGGACTACGTATATTTATATATTTGCTTCTGTAACCCTTAATTATATGTTATTCTGTTCAGAGGCCTTTGGTAATCCAAGGATTACTGGCCGATTGCGACGCTAAATCTCTAGAGACAGGCTTAGGTCGTGACAAAGTGGTATCACAGCACGCGTTCTACCTCACACACGAGTCCATATGAGCTATAAGATGTCCTAGAAAAGAACTAAGGACATTTCATTTGCATGTGCAAGTGTGTGTGTTATTTTCTGTAACTGTGAAAACTGAACCTAATCATGAACATATGAAATTGAAATGAATGATCTGAACATTATAAAAAGGTTTGCCTATGTTTATAAATGTTCTGTCTACCTATAGCCAATGCAAAATACAAGAAGTAATGATGCCACCGAATCCTCTAAAACCCAAATGAGTATAATGGAATAGATGTTTGTAGCTTTGACTAAAGCAATGACACAATAACAGAGGCAGCAACCTTTACCTCCTCCACCTCCTCCAGTCCAAGTTGAACCGGATAACAATGATATTATAAATTTAACTTAGAAGTTCATGAAAATGAAACCGCCGACTTTCTTGGATGGTATTGAACCCTTAAAGAAGGAAACATAGTTGCTTGAAATGGAGAAACTGTTTGATGTGTTTCCTTGATCCGAGACACAAAAATTTCTTTTGGCCACCTATACCTTAAAGGATGAAGCTCAGAGATGATGGTCACTGATCCGAACTAATAATAGGAACATGACATGGACTCAGTTTAATGAGATCTTCTATGACAAGTATTTTTCTCAATGCTTCAGAGATCAGAAAGTGTCAGAATTTCAGGAACTTAAGCAAGGCAGGATGTTTGTGGCCGAATATGAGGCTAAATTCACTAAGTTGGCCAGGTTTGCTCCTCACATGGTGGATACTGATTACAAAAAGGCACAAAAATTCGAAGGCGATTTGGATCTGGAAGTGTTTAATCAAGTAGGCGTCTTGAAGTTGCCAACCTACGTAGAAGTACTAAAAAGAGCCTTGATGGCAGAAGCTACCTTAACAACTATGAAACAAAGTAAGGCCCCAACAACAATTGAATAGAGAGGCAAATGATCTGGGTCCAATTTTCAAAAAGGCCGCTCATCTTTTACCAACAAAAAGCAAAATACTGGATCTTCTAGCAGTTCAAGCCAAAGTAGTGGATCTATGCCAGTTTGTTTGGAATGTGGAAAGAAGCATAAAGGCACATGTTACCTTGCATCTGGCACTTATTTTCGGTGTGGTAAGACTAGCCACGTGATGAGAGATTGTCCACTGAGATTAGACAATGCTAACCATCCTACAACAAGTTCAGTCGGATCTACTCCTATAACAAGGTCAAATGTCAGAACTAAAGCTAGAGGCAACATTGGCAATGAGACGTTAAGGCAAGGGAGAGTGTTTGCACTAATGCCTAGAGATGTACAAAATACCGAGTCTATGGTGTCAGGTACAATCTCTATCTGTGCTCAGAATGCCTCTATGTTGATAGATTCAGGTTCCACGCATTCATTTGTATCACATGCTTTTTCTTAGAAATTAACTAGACCTTTAAAACCTATAAACTATTTACTATCTGTGTCTACACCATCTAGAGGTTCTATGATGTGTGCTTATGTTTATCCGACATGTGATATTATGATTAGTGATGTGACATTGTACGTTGATTTGTTGCCTTTGAGCATTGACCATTTTAATTGTATATTGCGTATGGATTGGTTGACGAAGTATTATACTACTATTGATTGTGTGAATAAATCTGTTGTGTTTCGACCTCCAGGGTTACCTAAATTTGTGTTTACTGGGAATAGAGTAGTTCCTCCACCGTATCTGATTTCCGTCATGAAAGCCAATAAAAGGGTGTCGAGGTTACTTATGTTGTGTTTTGATTATGAATGCTGATAATGCTAATGTCGAGAATATCCCTGTAGTTAACTAGTTTCCTAATGTATTCCCAAATGATTTGCCTGGAGACTTAATCGATAGGGAAATTGAGTTTACTATTAATGTTGTCCCTGTAACACAATCGATTTCTAAGACCCCTTACCGAATGTCAACCTCTGACTCCAAGACTTGCTAGACAAGAAATTTATCCAATTGAGCACTTCACCTTAGGGTGCTCCAATGTTGTTCGTTAAAAAGAAACATGGGTCCTTGAGGCTATGTATAGATTACCGGGAATTGAATCGAGTGACTATCAAAAATAAATACCCATTGCCCCGAATTGATGATTTGTTTGACCAACTTCAGGGAGCCCAGGTCTTTTCAAAAATTGACCTTAGATCCGGATACCACCAATTGAAAGTTAAAGCCGAAGACATAGAGAAAGCCATCTTCCGGGCTAGATATGGGCACTATGAGTTTCTGGCGATGCCGTTTGGGGTAACAAATACACCTGCAGCGTTTATAGGCCTAATGAATAGGGTTTTCAAACAATTTCTTGATGAATTTATTGTTGTATTTATTGATGATATATTGATTTACTCCAAAAGTAGGGAAGAGCATGAGGATCATTTGAGAACTACTTTACAGATTCTGAGGGAAACGAAATTGTATGCAAATTGTCCAAATGTGAATTGTGGCTTAACAGTGTAGCATTTCTAGGGAATGTAATCAACAAGGAGGGTATCTTAGTTAACCCGCAGAAAATTGAAACCATTGTGGATTGGCCAAGACTAACAAATGTGACAGAAGTTAGAAGTTTTATGGGGCTTGCTGGCTACTACCGCCGATTTGTGAGAGATTTATCTAAGTTTGCCATGCCATTGACATAATTGATCCAGAAAAATGTACCATATGATTGGACAGATCAATGGGAATCAGTCTTCCAAGAACTGAAAACTAGACTGGTAACTACACCAATTCTGACATTGCCCAACGGAACTGATGGATTTCAGATTTATAGTGATGCCTCATATTAGGGTCTAGGGTGCGTGTTAATGCAGAATGGGAAGGTAATTGCATATGCTTCTCGGCAACTTCGACCCTATGAAAAGAATTACCTAACTCATAACCTTGAATTGGCAACTATGGTGTTTGCATTGAAGATTTGGCGCCATTATCTGTATGAAGTGACTTATAAGGTGTACACTGATCACAAAAGCTTGAAATATTTCTTTACTTAGAAGGAACTGAACATGAGACAGAGACGATGGCTTGAATTGATTAAGGATTATGACCTGCAGATTTTCTATCATCCGGGGAAAGCCAATACTGTCGCAGATGCTTTAAGTCGGAAGTCAATCGGGAATTTGTCATGTTTGCTCACCAGTCAAAGAGAGTTATTATGTGACTTGGAGAAAAATGAAATTGAGAATGTATTACGAGAACAGGGTGGGATCTTAGCCGCCATTTCTGCTCAATCTGCAATCATTAAAGAGATTAGAGAGAAACAATGTGAGGATGAGTTCTTGAAGAAAATTGTTGATGAGATTGACTCAAAACCGAGACCTGGATTTGTGCTTGACAATAATGTGTTGAAATTTCAGAATAGCCTTTGTGTGCCAGATTGTTTTGACTTGAGGAAACGCATCATGACTAAAGCTCACAATTTGAAATTTGTTATGCATTCGGAAAACACAAAGATGTATCATGACTTGAAACAGAACTTCTGGTGGCCTGGAATGAAGAAATACATTGCCGATTTTGTGTAGGGGTGCAACTCGAGCGGGTTCGGTCGGGTTAAGAGATTATCCAAGCCCAGCCCAAGTTGTGCTGAGACCTACACAGGCCCGAATTGTAACTCGAGATTGTCTGCCCAAACCCGACCCGTGTTAAACCTGAATTGCCCGAATTGTAAATGAATTTCAGTTTCTTTTTTTTTTTTTTTTTTTTTTACAACTACATTATTAAATTATTAAAATTTGACCCTATTTTATTTTTTTGTCATTTATAGAAAATCATTAATACCATCAAAACAAATAATTTATATAATGTAAGAGAGATGTCGCTATAGTATTCTTTACAATTTATTAGTGAAAATTAAAAAAAAAAAAGTAAGATTTTATGTTATTTGTATATGCAATATATATTCAATATGATTTAATAATCTAAATTACTTTAATATCATGTAATGGCTAAAAATTTATATGTATATTTAATATTTTTATATATCTATACATGTATAATTTGGGCTTCAGATTGCTCGGGTTGTTTGACGTCTTTACCCAAGCATGTCCAAATTTAATTCGGGCTTTTGAATTTTTGCCCAAGCCCGTATCGAATTTGAAAATATCTTGTCCAAGCCCTAAAAATATCCAGGTTGGGTTCGAGTTGAGCCCGCCCAAGTTGTACCCCTAATTTTGTGGCTATGTGTTTGCATTGCCAACAAGTTAAAGTCAAACATGAATGACCCGCTGGATTACTTCAGCCGTTTCTAATACCGGAATGGAAATAGGAGCACATTACGATGGACTTCATTGTTGGACTGCCTCGCTCCTCTCGAGGTATGGATTCTATTTGGGTCATTGTTGATTGCCTAACTAAATCTGCCCACTTTTTGCCTATCAAATCTTTGTATAATGCGGATAAGCTAGCTAACCTGTATGTTAATGATATTGTGAAATTGCATGGAGTTCCAGTTTCCATAGTGTTTGACAGGGATCCTAAGTTCACTTCGAGATTCTGGCAAAGTCTACAGCAAGCTTTGGGAACTGAGTTAAGACTGAACAGTGCATATCACCCGCAAACAGACGGCTAATCAGAAAGAATGATACAGACCTTGCAAGATATGCTCAGAATGTGTGTGTGTTAGACTTTCAAGGAAATTGGGAGACCTACCTACCATTAGCTGAATTTGTGTAACAACAATTATCATTCAAGTATTGGTACAGCTCCTTATGAAGCGTTATATTGTAAGAAATGACGCTCTCCGATCTGTTAGGCCGAGGTAGGTGACAAATCTTTGTTGGGACCGGAACTTGTACAAGAAACGACAGAAAATGTGAAATTGATTCAACAAATATTGAAAACTGCACAAAGTCACCAAAAGAGTTATGCAGATGTCCGAAGAAGAGAGCGAGAATATGAAGTCGGGGATCATGTGTTCATTAAAGTGACTCCTATGAAAAGGAAAACACGGTTTGGAGTGAAAGGCAAATTGGCACCAAAATATGTTAGGCCATATGAGATTCTTGGGAAAATCAACCCGGTGACGTATCGGGTAACTTTACCTCCAGTCATGGAACATATGCATAATGTTTTTCATGTTTTGATGCTTCAGGAATATTTACGAGATCCATTCCATGTGATTGAGCCGACCCATGTGCTTCTGAAGGATGACTATACATACGAAGAGAGGCCAATTCAGATTGTGAATCACAGAATCAAACGATTGAGGAACAAAGAAATACCGTTGGTCAAAGTTGATTGGCAAAACCACGGAGAGACCTATACAACTTGGGAGATAGAGGAAGATATGATGAGAAAATATCCTGATTTGTTTCCTTTGGACCCAATGTCTTTCCAAAATGAAGGTAATTCAAGTTTAGAGGACCAAACTCTTTAAGGGGGAAAGACTGTAACAACCCCGACCTATGGTTAGCCGATAAACCATGATTACTTATGCTTAATGAGTAATTAAGATGAAATTCTAAATTCATTGCATGTGTGTGGCATTAATTGTGTTTATATCTATCTACTGTAGGAATATCTATTTGTATTTTTATTTTGTTCTGCGAATTGAAAGCCTTATCGACATTAGATCACGAAATTGACCTGATATTTGTGTTATTTGAAATTTTTGGAAAATTATGATAGGTTTAATTGAAATTTGATTCAGAACGAAATGATTAGAATAAATTAATGACCATTGCTTAGACTAATTCAAGTTTAATTAGACAACTCTAACCAAGCCTATATAAGGCCACCCCCATCACCTCTTATATACTCTACACTCTCATTCACTCATATTCTTTAGCTCAAACGTGGAGAGAGAGAGAGAGAAAAAAGGAATAGAGATCAAGAGCTTGAAAGGAGTGAATTGCTAGGAGTTGTTGAAGAATAGAAGTGAAGTTAGAGATTTAAGCTTTTACACTTACGAACCCAAGATTCTTAGGAAAGAATTCAACCTTTTAACTTTGACATTGAGTCACTTAACATGTGAATCCAAAGAATTGAGTTGTGTAATGTAAGAATCAAACTTAGATGAATATAGGGGTGTATCGTGCATGCATGCATATATCATAGCATTTTGAATTTGATTCTAAGAATTCCCACATGTATGTGCTTATCCCACCTTTGTTTGGAGAATTCATCTTGTGTTGTATCATTTTATACCAATTGATCATGTCTTGGAAGCCTTGAAGCCAAACCATTTCATACATGTTATGTTTTCAAAGATTTGAGTTTGTTTTGAGCAATTGACATGCTTTTGGGCCTTAATTTCATGAAATGATCTTTAATTCTCAATGATTTACATGTTTACAAGTGTTTCCCAAGTTTACACAAGTTTCCTTAAGGTTTGGGCCCAATGTGAATTGTAGCTTTGAATTTGAGTATTGGACTTGGGAGTGCAATCTGGAAATTCCAGAGTTCAACCTCTTCACTCGAGTGACTGATCCTACGCTTGAGCGACCACCTTTGTTTTTGCACCCCTACTCGAGCAACCAAAAGTTGGCTCAAGCATAAAATACATGCTCCTAGAAGTTTACCATTTTTGCAGACCGCTCAAGCGACAATAGTTACGCTTGAGCGAAGACCTCAGTCTCACGCTCGAGCGACCGTCGAGCGTGCGTCGAGTAGAAAAATTAAGCAACCATTACTTTTGCAAAGTTTACAAACCGTTCAAGTGAAGGAAGTTGTGCTCAAGTGACCACTTACATGTTTAGATGACCACTTACATGTTTGGATGTCCGCTCGAGCGAAGGAAGTTGCGCTCGAGCGAAACCCCTGCTTTCAGCATATTTGCCTAAGTGTTAAATAGCATGTTTTGGCATCCTCATTGCATCCTAAGCATTCCTAAGCCCTAGTTAAGACATAATAATGAGGATAAGAAGTAGAAAAACACTAAAAGAAGAAAGAACTCAGTTAATAATTCTGAGTGTGTAATTCAATACGTATTCGTTCTGTATTTATGTAGGTCATGCGCTGCTAGTTACCTTATTTGTCTGCTTTGTTGTTCGCTTTGGAGCCATCTGTGAGTAATAACTTATTAAAGCTATGTTCAACTTTATTTATTTTCTGTGTATGGAATAAGATCTATTTTATGAAATGTTATGCTATGTACAATGAATGATTGTCCAGTTTCTGACAAGCACTCGTGGCAATAATTCTGTGGTTCATGTATATGATCTGTTCCAGATACCGGAGGTTCCTTTACGGAACTGGCAAGTATGTGATATGTTTCCAGTACTGGAGATTCCTGTGTGGAACTGGCAAGTACGTTATCTGTTCCCAGTACTAGAGGTTCTGGCAAGCATGTTATCTGTTCCCGGTACCGGAGGTTTCTTTATGGAACTGACAAGTATGACCCTTAATGCTCTGAATTTGATTTGTTACCGCTAATGGAAGTACCACATATGAACAAGCATGAATTCTGATTTCTGTATATGATTCAAATAAGAAGATGAATATGAATCTATTTCTAATTTCTGAATCTGATGGGATATCATTCATTTAACCCTTTACTCTGTTATTATTCACTAGGCTTTCGCTCTCTATTTATATTATGTATGTAGGTGAGCAGGCGCGTTGTGACGACCCCACTACGTACAATGATTAGCACTTAATTAATTAAGGAGATTTGAATTTTAATTGTCAATTATTCTAATTTAATCTAGGATTTATGAAAATTATAGAGACTGATTCGTATATGATTCTATTAAGGATTTATTTTGGAATTAGAAATTGAAAGTCTAAATGGCTTAAGAGAGTACAAATGGTGAATTAAATTATTTTAATTTCGAGTATCGGACCATATGGGAGTTTAATTAAATATTCAATTCAGATTTATAAAATTGAGATTTGATTAATTGGGTCCGAATTGGAGTTAATTAAGTTATATGAATTAGGAATTAAGATTATTATGAATTAAATTTATTTATGAGGTGTTTAATTGAGTATGTAATTTATTGACGGAAATCTTGAGTTAATCTGAAATTGAAGGCCTTAATGATATAAGAAGCCAAAATTGATGATGGAAATAAGTTTAATTTGATATTTGGAACCTTTTGAGAAGGTGATAAAAATCTAATTCAAATTGAGAAATTTAATATAATTAATTGGACTCTAATGGAAGTCATATTAGACTAATTAAATTATGTGGGATTTGTGATTAGTTATGATTAATTAAATTATGTGCTAATTAAGGTTTATTGAGACTAAGTGTTATTTAATTAAGCTAATCTTAATTATACATCAGATTATTGGTGAATCTAGAATTGTGGGTGTAGTGAGAAATCTATGTGTGTGTGTGTATGTGAGTAATGTGTTGGAGACTCAAAGATTGTAGAAATGTGTGTATAGGTGGAGTGAAAAGGTGTGTGTGTGTGTGTTTATGTTGAGAGTCAAAGAGAAAGGCCCATTCTTGCATTCTGTTGAGGACCGAGAGAGAGAGAGAGAGAGAGGTGCTGGAAATTCAACAAGGAGTCTAAATTTTAAAGAAAGAACAAGGGAAAATAAAGGAAAATTACCCAAACATGCTGGAATTAAAGCTTAAGGTATGAAATCATGCTTGATTGTTGTAGAATATTTATATTACCCTTGAAATTAAAGATGAGTTTGGAATCAACATCATGTAATTGGAAAAAATCAACAAATTGATGAAGAAATTGATCTAGGTTTATGGTTATGGAATAAATTTAAAAATTAATTATTTTGGGTTTGATTTTGGAATATCTTGCATGAGTTTGAGTTTAATTTTTTCATGCATAAACAAATTCTACTAGTTTTAATACTCTAATTGTACATGCATCATAGATTTCTAACAATTGATTTCATGTTTTGATGAAATAAGAATTAAGTTTTGGAAAATTATGAGTTTATGAACAATGAACTTAATTTTTAAATTAAAGGAGTTTTGATGTAAATGATTTAAAATTGATCATGTTTTCTTGATTATTTAAGAGCTTGTATGTTTTTAGACAAGCCATATATGAACCCAAGTTTTGAAGTAATATTTTGAAAGTTTAATTCATGTTTTGGAATTTATGAGTTTGAAATTGGGTTTGATAGAAAGAAAATTAATTAAATCTAAATTTAGATAATACAATCAAGAAGTGGTTTGATTTTATTTTGAAATTCATACATGCAAATATTTTACTAAGAACTTTATAATTGTAATTGTATGTTTTATAAGAAAAAGGAAGAAAGGTTGTAATATCATAATATTCATGAAGTTTTGGTTTTAGACTTGGCAAATCAAAGAAGGTTTTGTTTTATGATTTAAAATTAGCCATGGGTTCATGCTTATTAATGGAATTACATATTTAAATTGAGTCAAACATGAACCTAAGTTTGAAATAAAGTTTGGGAGCTAAATCTTCAGTTTTGAAAACTCAGCAAATTTACAGATCGCTCGAGCGACCAATTAGTGGCTCGAGTGAATATTACGAGCTCCCAGTATTTTTTTACAGGCAACACAGTCCGCTCGAGCGACCAAGTGGTGGCTTGAGCGGTCAAGCTATTTTCAGCATATTTTGAAAAACTACACTTTGCTTATATTTCGATCTCATCTCTTTCGAAAGCATTCTAGACATGATAATAAAGATTAATAAGTTACCAATCAACATAAACTAGTTAACTAAAGAAGAATTCATTGGTCTAGTGGTAGTTGTTTAAGAAGCCAAAATAAGAAATTGGTCTATTCGGAAAGAAGACTTTAGTAATAAAAGAATAGGTGAAATGAGAACCCAATTCATTTGAATAGAGAAAGAATACGCGTAGTAGAACTTCAGGTTACTTAGACAAAAAAAGACAAGAGAAGTCAAGTTTGATTAAAGAAGTGACATTGTGTTTCAATGTTTATATGTTATGTGTTTGTGTAGATCACGCGTTATTGTCTACCTGATTTGTCTAATCTATCTGATCTGCTAGCAAAGCCATCTATGAGTAATAACTCTATAAAGTTATGTTTGACTTTAATTATTTTCTGATGATATGAAATGATCAGTTTTCTGAAATGTTATGTTTTGTATAAATGAATGATTGTCCAATTTTCTTTGAAATATAATTGTGATATCCTCAGCAGAGGTCCTCGCCCAAGGGACATAATACTGTGGCTTATGGTCATGAGGCCCTCGCCCGGGGGAGATAATACCATGGCACAGGCCCTCGAGCAGGCAAAGCAATACCGTGGCCCACGTATGAGATATGTTACCTAGTACCGGAGGTTCCATTATGAAACTTGATATGCTTGACCAACGTGATATCTTAATGTTAATGGATGTACCATGCATGATTTGAACATGAATATGACTCTATTTCTGATATGAATACGAATATGACTATGTTTCTGATTTGATAAGGGATTTGAATCTAAAATCGGATTTATGAATCTGTTATGGACATCATTCATTAAAATCTTTACTCTGTTATTATTGGGCTCCAGCTCACTGCATTATTTATGTATGTAGGCGATCAGGCGCGTGACTAGGCTTAGAGGCATCTGTAGACACTCCATTTTTGACTGTCCTCAAGACTTGGATGTCATCGTTTGAACACTCGATGGTTTTATATGCTCGTGTTCGTTTTGAGTGCCTGAAGTTCTCGGCCGAGCACCTTGCCTTTGAGCCTCTAAACTTGTCTGTTTTGTGCTTGGTTGTGGACCAAGAGCTTGTCATTTCAAGTCTGGAGGAGAGGGTGGCCTGTCGACCATCCCCACAATCCATCGGCCATGGCTTGTGCCTGCCGGCCATCAGTGGTGGCCGATCGGCCACATTGATGGCTGGTGGCCATTTTTCTCCTTTTTCAGATATTTGTTTGCCAGCTGTGCCAACTGTTGTTCACTAAAGTGCATCTCCATACACGTGTATGGTAGGATGATTTCAAGCCTAAACCTTGGTTTTCTATATATAGGGGATGCTCTCCCCCATTTTGGGAGGTTAGAGATTTTGGATCAAAATTTTCTCTCTCTCTCCCTCTCTCTCTAGAATTCTCTCATCTCTTCTTGTTTTGTGCTTGGTAGTTAGTTTTCTCTACACCTTTGCACACTAACCTTTAACCAAACTTGACCACCTTGGAGTTGAGGTCCCTTGGGGCCTAGTTTGAGCTTTTGGAAGGAGGTTTGAGCCTGAAATTGTGGTTGTTTTGTGCTGTGCTTCAAGAGGTATAAGACTACCTTGTAGGCTTTGTTTTGGCTACTTGTTTTGCCATCTTTTTATACTATTTTTGAGCTGGTTTCAACTAAAAAAAACTCTGATTTTTGAGCCTTAACATGATGGTTTGAGGTCATTTTGTGTAAAGGGGTAGTCCACCCTTCTTGTTGCTTATTGTGTAGCTTGTGTAAGCTTTTGTACCATCTTTTATCATATTCACATCAAACTTTTTGGCCCTTTAAACCATTGAAATTCAGAGTTATTTCAATGGTAAAAACTTGGTTTTGAAGTCAAAAATTAGAGGGGGTAGCCTCCCCTCCTTGTGTCTTGTTTGCAAGCCTAGATAGTTTAACATGTGAGCATGATTTTCTAGCATTTTGTACCTTAATCTTAGCATGTTTTTGCTACTATTTTGACTGGTTTTATCTCGGTTTTGAGCTGGTTTGGTCCTTTGAGGCTTGTATTGTGTGGTTGTAGTGCAATTTCCTTCACTAGCTTAATGTTTTAGGCTTTTTAACATGAATTGCATGAGTTGCTTGCATGTTTTAGTGTCATTTTGCACTCCATTTCAGCACTGAAATCTCTGCAATCTCCCTCAATTCTTCACTTTTTCATTTGTTTGGAAAGTAGCTTCGAACCCCTTATCGGCTTGAGTGTGGAATGAGACCCTCATGCCTAATGGTTTAATTTCTTCGGGAGTTCATTACCAACAGCATGAGGCCTCTTTCATGCTCAAGGTACTTGTGGTTTAAGCCTTCTTTCCATTAGAGGACACTCACCTTTTGGACTAATCAATTAAAGAATGGATTGGTAAGCTAAAATGAGTAAACAAAATGAACAAAGTAAAAGAGGCAAGATTAAGCATCTTCGTGTTGCATTGCATGTGTTCGGATTGGACGTTAATTCGAACACTGAGGAAAAATGGGACATTTCATACTCAAAGTGATGAACGTGCCACTTTTCTTGGTCATCATCACCCTTGATCATGCATGATAGGGTTGTGGTTTTTGTCGAGTATTGTTTTGCATTCATTAACTTGTGCAAGCTTGGTTCCTCGGCCATCATGCATTGAAAATGCTTGGTTGATGGTTTGAGGGCCAAGAAATACACTCCTTTGAACTTGTGTAATGATAAGGAGAGTAGCAATGCACACAAACCTTGAGAATACACTACTTTGCCTCTGTTTGCTCTCTGTTGCAGCAAAAAAGAAAGTTCAGGGCAGGGGTGGCCGACTGGCCAGAAGTAGTGGCCGACGGCCATTTGAAGTAGCCGACGGGCCAATCAAAGTGGCCGACGGCCATCTTTGGTAGCCGACCGCCCACCAATGAATTTTTGCACAAGTGTGCTCCTGAGTTGGAGCAGAGGCATTCTGGGAGTTGGCACAATTTTCAGAGATCAAATGAATGCAAACAGAGGCATCCGATGGCAAGGCAATGGTATTTTCGGGTGGAGCAACCGAGCCTGCATGCATCCCTCGCCTTCGAGGCCATTTAATTGCTTTAGTTAGTTTTGGTATAGCTAGTTAATTCAAATGTTGTACTGAATTAGTTAGTGTAACTAATTCTTCAATTCCGATTTGTAATATTTAGCTAGCTTAGAATAGTTAGTTATTTTGTTCCAATTGTTGTAATAATTAGCTTAGAATAGTTAATTAGTTCCAGTTTGTAATAGCTTAGCTTAATTAGCGTAGCTAGTTAGCTTATTCATTCGGACCCTCCTTAGCGATGGCACAATGTTGTAATAAGTGTGCGTGCGTGTGTGCATGTCTTCCAACCCCACGTCTTTCTCCCTTTTATTTAATCGCTTTTGATGGTTAGATTAGGAACATTTTCAATTAGCATACCTTATACTCGCATGTTTGCATCCATTCATTTGTCTTGCATACACCTAAACTCGGCGCATCATTCAAACTGCATTGTCAATTCAATACTTCTTTGAATACACGTTTCAAAGCATGCTATCAAAGTGTTGCAAATACCATGATTAGGTAGCCGAGCCTATTTAGTCACATCATTGCATGTGTTGTATTAGTCATTTAACATAGTTAGGATCATGCATTTTTTTTAACTAGTTTTTGTTTTGGCTTGGCGTACTCGGTGAGTTTTATGCTTTAGCATGCTTGCATGAGTGTGATTGCCATATTGCCATGTTTCGCATGCTTGCCATGAGGCTATGTGCTTACTTGCTAAAATGCATGAATGCCTGTGGATGGAGGCTTTGTTGTTTGAATTGGAATGATTCAATGAGTGTGATTTTTAAGCCCACTTTGTTAAGTGGTAAAATCATGTTTTAATCCCACTTGAGGTGGCAAATCCACATTTTTAAGCCCACTTGAGGGTGGAAAATTCAAACCATTTTTTGCAAAACAAACATGAGTCAAAATGTTCCAATTCTTGCGATGTGGTCTATACTTGTATGTGTGCGCATCACATAGTAAAGCTAGTTTAATAACTGAAATAAGAAGACATAATGTTTATAAAAGAACATATCATGATTAGTAAAGGCCGATCTTTTGATCGGGCGAGCGGGGGTGCTCATTTCAGAACCTTCCCCTCTCGTACCCAAGTTCCCGAGCTGAGGCAACTTTGGTGATGACGGACACGTGGCCTTTGGCACGAGTCAAGGTTTCCTAAATTTTTCCAAAAACAAAATATTTAGGTGGCGACTCTGTAATCTGGCAAAGCAGTCCAATTTTGGCATTATTTGATTCAAAATCTGATTTTCCAAAACAATTTGCCGGATTGGACTCTTTGGTGTTTATCAGTCTCACGTTACACTTGTGAAACTAGATTCAGAACCACAAGTAGAGTCCAAACTGTGAGGCCTTCTTTTCAAACCCTTTTCCGAAAGGCCGAGGGCGCAAAAAAAAACGAGCCCACAGCGTCTTCCTAGAATCTGTTTTTGTCAGCCAACTTATGTGCCGCCCGTGGAGGTTCCGGATATGTCAAGTGGTTTTGGCTATGTGATTGAAGTTTAAGTTTTGTTTTCTTGTTTGGTGAAACAATTCTTTGTTTATTTTGTACATAGGGCTAAGTCCTTTTTTGTCTAGTCTATATATATATGATGACGTAAGGATGATGTGTAAATATGTATATAAAAAGTTTTAAAATTTTTCTATCTCATATAAGTCTGCACAACTCAATGGAAGTTGTATATTTGTTATTTGCTTTCACTAGCCCCTAATATTATGTTAATTTGTCTCAGAGGCCTTTGGTAACCCCAAGATTACTGGCCGGTTATGATGCTAAACCTATAAGGGCGGTTTGGGTCATGACACGTGTGACCAGGCTTAAGTTGTTGCCTTTGGTAATCCCAAGATTACTGGCCGGTTATGATGCTAAACCTATAAGGGCGGTTTGGGTCGTGACATGCGTGACCAAGCTTAAGTTGTTGCCTGAAGAGTTTTGGGTCAGCTAGCCACAGTGCCTCCCGGGGTGGTTCCCATTTAAGAAGTCAAGTTTTGTGGACCATGCTTAGAGTTTGTCTTGTGAAGAACGTTTTGTTTTGTTTTTCTTCAACTGCACGCCTTGTACAATGTTGCAAGACTTATGTGGATATGACGTCATATATGTATATATTTTATACAAGTTTCAAATTTCTGTCTCATGTATGTCAGCACAACTCAATGGACTACGTATATTTATATATTTGCTTCCGCAGTCCTTAATTATATGTTATTATGTTCAAAGGCCTTTGGTAATCCAAGGATTACTGGCTGGTTACGATGCTAAACCTATAGGGATAGGTTTGGGTCATAACAATATATAATGAAGGACATTTTCGTCTTTTTACTTGAATTTGTCCTTTTAAATAAAATATTTTAGAGTCTAAATCTTTGAACAAATAAAAGGGAAATTCTATTTCCACACACCATGTTTTTTTACTCCACAGACTTAATGAATTTTTCAGAATCATAATTTTATTCTTTAACAAAATTACCATCTCGCTCACCACCATCTCATCCATACATCTCACAATTTCTCCATACACATCTCACCCACCACCATCTCACCAGCCACTTCACCACCGGCGGTGATCGCCTCCCATGCCCAAACCTCAACCATACAAAACGAGGAACAACACCAGATTGTATAACTTCTTCAATCGGCGGACTTCGTTCTGAAAATGAAATTTGAACAATTAATCTTCCAAAAGTTAAACAGAAGAAATATAGCCCCATATATCAAAACATGATCATATACCTATTGAAAGCTGAAAAATCTAGATATTAATTTGTGATTATGTATCAATTTTAAGCAGTAAATAACAATCCCAATCAAACAATCAAGACAAATCGACACAACAATTTTAACATGGAAAAACCACAATTGAGCACCTCCAATTGTGATTAAAAAATCACGGGCAAAAGCTACAAAACAATCCACTAAGAAGACATAAAGGAATTACACAAGTGTACTCTTAACTACCTAGTGAATCCACGCCCAAATCGAACCGACCCCTATGTGCCTCTTCCAGCCTCGTCTTCACCTCGGAATTGTCTTGCCTAATGTTGATTCCATAATGCCGATGTCGAATCCACGATGATGAACCACCCTGGAATCCACCAAAGCTTTAGGCCCAAAATTCCACGGAATCCACCAAAGAACAACTCTCTCTTTTGTATAGAATAAATAACAAACCAACCCTTTGATATAATCCACTCAATTCATGATTTAAACTCTCACAAATATCAAAGGAAACAAGCAAAGAAGCACCATAAGAAAATCCTAATACCCAAGAAGAAGATCTAGAAGTTGTACCCTAAAATCGGACTGAAACACATATTTATAGAAAACATATCCGCGATCTCCGCTCGAGCGCAAGAATGGCCGCTCGAGCCGAAAAAAACAACTCCCAGTACTTTTGCAGGCTGGTGAAACTTCTGAAAGGTCGCAATCTCCGCTCGAGCGCAAGAATTGCCGCTCAAGTAGACAAACAACTTCAATAGCTCGATCCCTGACATAGCCAGCGAAGTGGCAAACATGAAAGAATTAACTTCACAAACTTCTCTGCAAGGTACAATTCGAGTTGGATTTGTATCTAAAACTTATAGCCTCACTGAAATAAAAGAACGAATAAAATTACAACTGAAATGAGTTTTGTCAAACGAGATTGCCAAGAATAAAAACCTAACAAAAGCAATTTACGAAATTGTATAGTAGCCTCTTGTTGCAGATTGCTATCATTTGAACAAACACCAACAACCAAAAAAGGCAAACTCTCTAACTGCAATCAAATCAACAGACCCGAAAACCTCAAACAAAGCATTATAATCAAAAACCCTAATCTGAACAACCGATCCAACTAAAATTACCAAGACCCAAATCAAAAAACCAAAACTTTTCGCTATCTATCTCCAAATCCCGACTGTAAAGCCCTAAAATTTCAACCAGAACAACCGATGCTTCTTGAGCAAGCTCTCTTCGCGCTTGCTCTTGCGGATCTCAACCATGTTGCCCTCCCTCCGTTTCCGACCCTCCTCGGCCTCGACGACGACCTTGTAATGATACCGGCGAACCTCGATGCTCGCATTAGGCCTAAACGACATGGTTGTTGTTTGTCTTCTTCACTCTAACTCTCAAACCCTAATACTACAACAAAAGTAACCTATGGTGACGAAAAGTAATAAAGAAAATAAATTTCATCACTAAATAAGAATAATCCGTGACGAATTATAAAATTTTGTCACATATAATAAAAAAATAAAAATAATAGGTAACGAAATTTATTTTCGTCAATAAATACTTTTTTTTAGGTAAGGCAAAATTAAGTTTCATCACCGAAAGTTTTCCCGCTAAATTTTTTGGCACCAAAATTTTGAAACTTTTGGTGAGTTGTCACCAATTATAAAATTATTAGTGAGGAATATATTTTCGTCACTAATAATTTTACAATTTTTTTTTTAGAAACTTCATTTTAAATATTTTAAAATCATTTGGTGAGAAATATATTTTCATCACTACTAATTTTTAATATTTTAAGATTTTTTGATAAGAAAATTATTTTGTAACTAATTTTGAAAAGAAAATTTTGACATATTAATCGATAATGAAAAATAGGCTTCAAATTTTTCCCCCTCTTTTAATTTGTTTTTTTGTTTTTCTGTTTTGTGTGTGTGTGTGTGTTGATCAGTTTTCCTCTCATCTCTCTCTCTCTCTCTCTCTCTCTCTCAAAACAACACAAAAGCTTCGTTTAGCACCCTTGTTCTCCTTCAGCATGTTCTCCTCTAGCGCCACCGCCGACATCGTCACCCGTTCTCCTCCTTCAGTGTCGCCGTCGACATCGCATCTTCGAGCCCGTCCGCCCGTCTCCTTCAACGTCGCGTGTTCTCTTCCATTAGCACCTCTTATTATTCAATTTATCTATTTTTTTATTTTTAGGTATGGGTCCTCTCTATCTCTCTCTCTCTCTCTCTCTCTCTCTCTCTCTCTCTCAATTTCTCTATTTTTCTATCTTTGTTTTCCCTGATTTTCAGAATTAATGTTTTCCCTAATTTTTGAAACTAATGAAACACGCAGTGTCCCATATGTGATTTCTTCAGACTGTATTTTGTAAAGGTTGTGTTCATGTCAGTTTCCATGTGTTTGCCATGGTATTGGTTCCTTATGGACATCTTGTATTTTGCATATATTTTCAATTTGAATATAGTAATTAAGAGCAAACTCAAAAGTGAATACATCAGAGTAATGAATTCCACTATCTAGAGACAAGAAATTATCAATCTTCTAGGTATAAAAACAGTCAAGTTCCTTCAATATGTCATGGACTGTTGTCTACCAGTGTAATTTATAATTAAAAAAAAAACTTCTACTCCTGAATTGCAGATGATATATCCATTATTAGCATCATTGAAAGTACTGAGAGGGAGACCCCACTCTATTTTCATCCTATGAATGGATCTTACCTTCCCATTGGCATCTGAGCATTGAAATAGAAAAGAAAAATCAAGATGCTTGAGTAAAACATATGCAAAATACAAGAAACTAGATTGTTGTGTATGCATAGATTGTCTTGCTTTGCAAAAGAAAAAAGAAATAGACATGCTTTTCTTGATGTATTAATATGTGTTCTTTTTTTATTCATTTAAGAGAGATATAATTTTTGTTGCAATTTACTGTTCCTTTTCCTGTTTGCATGCCATATTATAACTAGTCTCTGCTAGCTATTTGCATGCCATGTGCCATATTCTTGTTTGCATCCCAAATTTGTAATATTTGAATTCTTAATTTGTTTAATTATTTTCCCATAACTCATTGAACTTCAGCCAAAATTCCTCACCTTCTTTGTGGTGTATTTTGATTTCTTTTTCCTAATCTTATTTTGTGGTTTTTGAATCGAAGAGGAAAGAAAGGAGGGGATAAGGGGAATTCCTACTAAGTTTTTCGCCTTTTTCTACTCAAAATCTGCTAAAATTGTTTGGTGTAGTTATTAGAATTTTTGTAAGCAAGATGCTTGTTTAGTGGCTGAGTTCTTATTTATTCTTCTACCTAGTTTAAAATGTTGAATAAAATATTTTTCATATCGACTATTTGCTTATAAGCTTCAGGTTGAACAATTAGAGTGAGAGGTTACTGAGCTTCGACATGCCCTTGCTGATAAGCAGGAACAAGAAAATGTCATGCTTCAGGTTTTGCATTGCTTTATGTTTGACAATTAAATATGTAAAAAATTGGGTCTGATCTCTCTTATGTGATAAAGATGTCTAACAATATCTTGATTATGACTTATCTGATAGGTTTTGATGAGGGTAAAGCAAGAACAAAGGGTAACAAAAGATGCTCACAGATTTGCTGAGCAATATGCAGCAGCTCAAAGATATGCTGCTCAAGTGCTTCAGGTTTTACTTTTTGCTTTAAACTTATTTTTTTAGTACTGCTTTACTATAATGTTGAGTGGTTGTTAGACTTTATATAACCCATGCAAATTAGAGATATCATGCAAATCACAAGGTAAACAAAGCAAGTACGCGAGCACAACAGTCTAGCTAGTCTTTTTCTTTTAAAAAAATAAAAAACCAAAATTAGAGGATGCAAGATACAAGAAACTAGATTGTCTTGGATCTTACCTTCCCATTGGCATCTGAGCATTGAACATTGCTTTTGCGTATATGGAAGATAGATCATATCTATAACCTATATAAAAAGTATGTAAGAATGGTGTAATGTTGCTGCTTCTTGGTGTAACTCTGCTACTTCTTTGGTTTGTAAGAGCTCCATTGCAGATTTGGGCTAGCCACGTGGGCTTCAAATTAGCCACACACAATAGAAGAAAACAAATTCCATCATTCCTCCTACAAATTCCTAACTCCTTCCTGCTGGTAAGCATCTAACGCTCTTGCTTGCTTCCTAACTCTTTACAAGAGACAAATTGTACCGCTTGATTGTATTCTTCCAAATAGTTATACAGATTCCTTAGCTTCATTAGTGGTGCTCTAGGAAAGAAAATTTTCTTTTGGAAGCTTCAACAGCCAAATGAAAAAGAAAAGGAGGAAAAGAAAAGAAGAAAAAAAAGAGTGCCCTTGAAAAAGGAAACCAGGTGCGATGTTGAAAACAAGAAGAGAAAGAGAAAAGAAAGAAATACAGGTGCTACATTGTGGGATAAATAATTGTTTTTGAGCGTGACAACTGAAGAGGCATAGACTATATATAATGCAGAACATCATTAACCAATGAACATCAGTAATAGTAACTACAAAATCATTCCCTATTCAATGCCTAGATAGTAAGATTGATGCATGGAGTCATTAAACAGAAATCACGAAGTACACATTTTTTATTATTATTATTTAGGAAGCTCACAGGTTCATCTGCCCTCTTCAAATTACCACCTTGAAGTGTCATTGTGTCAACATTGAAGTTTCTTTTATATTCGAACAGGCCATTTTCTATTTGGGATCGATTGGGTTGCTTGGAGAGTATTGTCCTATGTCAAGTAAAAACTCACCGTTGCTAGAAAGAATTGACTATATGCATCACGGGTCATTTCAGGAATACCCACAATTTTGTGGTTGCAGCTGGGTGCAACATTCCTTGACTACAGAGGAGGATCTCTCTTTTCATGCCCAAAAATCATTAGAAGACTTCTACATGCTAAAGAACTGCAGTGGTCTTAATTACAAAAAGTCAGATGATTCAACTGAGATGTGCAGCATGTGGTTTTGTTTCGAACGTGGATGTGAGGGACAAACTCACAGCCTTCATTTTGAAGAACCCGCCTGAACCAAAGAAGGGTTCCAAAGACAAGAAGGCAATGCAGAGGGCTGAAAATGAGCGACTGAAGGAAGGTGAGGCTGCTGATAAATAGCAGAAGAAACTGAAGATAGTAGTGAAGAAGAAGGGGTCTTCCAATTCCAAGGATGAACCTACAAAAGTCAACTACAACAAAAAGAAAGCCAGTGGTTCTGATGAGGATCAAAGTTCACCAACTATAAGTCAGGTTGATGAGAAAGAAGAGACAGACAATGATAATAACGACAATGTGCAATGGCAAACCAACACGTCACTGGAGGCAGCCCGCCAACACTCGAAGAGCAATTGAGATAACCATTCCCATCTCTTTCTGGTAATGGTAAATGACAGCAGGTATATATTGCTTGATCCTAAGACACTTCAACTAAGACCAGGATTGAAAAATCAAGTACAAGGTCGAGGGTGAAGAGGAAAGTTTAGCAAACAAGCTTCACTCGCTATAGAAATGTTGATCAATGGATGGATCAACACTGATTTTGTGAACTTGTTTTTGATAGTGGTGCATTCAATTTTTACGTGTGGATCATCCATGTTCAATGCAAGTGTTGGAAAACTTTTGAAGTATACCTCATCTGTGGTCAAGAGCACATGGAAGTCTCCAATTCTTAAACAACACAAAGGTAATTCTTTACCCAAATTTTGGTTCCATGGGATGTTTTATTTAGAACTAAAAGAGGAAAAAGAAAGATGAGAAAATTCTACATTCTCTAATATCTGAAATAAGATATTCTTCTGGTCACCTTAATGTTTACAAATTTGATTCTAAGTCTTTGTTACTTGGGCCCCTGTTTTTAAGTGTGGCATACATATGTTTGTCTTTTTCTTTTTTAAAGACAGCAAGGAACTGGTTTGTTTTTTGGTTCACAATTTTGTTAAATCTAGGATGTGGTTATGATTATTGAATAGAAAATATTAAATATTGTGTATTTTGTGTTGCAGATTTTTTTTTAAAAAAATCGTTGCAATTTTGCTATCGCGTATTATTTCTTGCAACAATAATGCGACCCCCATACGTGTAGCGCGTGGGGGTCTAACTAGTACTAATAGAAATCACTTAGCATACCTACTATGGTCTAGTCCTATTTTATATTAATAGAAATCACTTAGCATATACTTATTGCACATTGGTTGCTAATGTCCTTCTAAACATTGTAGTTATTCAAGTTGATGTCAATGGGGTCCTTCTGGACGTTTTGGTTATTTAAGTTGATGTCAATACCTCCAAATGGACAATAGAGTGTTGGATTATTGAATGAATGCATATACTTATTGCACATTGTTTTGTTGTCATGAGGAACATTAGATTACAACATATGTTGAATGTTAACTGTTGCCTTGTAGACTCTGACTGAAGAAAACCCAACTTCATTTTTGTTTAATTCTTGAGAAAATATAGTTCAAGGTCAACAATGGAGTGTTAGATGGGACTCTTTTCTTTTGTTTTTCTTCCCTTCTTCCCTTTCTTGTCCCATGGTCTGTCTTATATCATTCCTCTCCCTCCTCTCATATTGTGACACCCCAAATTTTTGGAACATCAAAGGAAATTAAATAAACAAAATGACTTAAATAACTAAAAAGTTGACATCTTAATAGGTCATTCCAACTCTCGTACATAACCAAAGGTTCAAATAATATTAAATAAAAACTTAAAATTATCCAAATGCAACATCAAATGAAATTATAAGGTCCTTAATAGCTAATACATAAGATAATAAAAGTTATTCGACTCTGGTCACGGTTTCAAGTCAGCCAAGGCTCTACATTAGCATCAACTCCATTTCAGCTTCAATTATTTTCTTGCCAAAACCTGGCATAAAACGCCAGGGCAACAAAAATATATGCCATGAGTTTTGCAACACAGTAAGAAAACATAATCAACCTTCCATTCTTTTTAAGAGAAAAATAATGAGATTATAAACATGAGATAACAATATAATTGTAAATATAAATTACAACCATTAAAATAATTTCAATAATTTTAATAAATTAGGTGACACTTGAAATCTCACCAAAGAGATTTAACTTACCAATCACTAAGCATGGCAACGGTTAATTTGAAACCCTCCCTTGGTCAAATATTCAAGTGTTACCAACCGTAACTACCAGGGATGCCCATGTCTGGAGTTATATACCCAAGTAGTGGCATCCGTGGTCTGCCCCAAGGAAACGATCTGCCAGGGGTACGTAACCTCCCTGTGTGCCACCTGCACATCCACCCTTATTCCAAAATCGAATACCGAAAAGGGTTCAAATAAGTCCCGTGCCATCTTAGGGTTTCGCGACATAATTTACGTGAGAATTCTCAAAACCAGGGCTCACCCCGAACAACTGGTATTAACCGTCAACCCTTAATTTCATACACTCTTTAAAATCAGGACTCACCCTGTTCAACCGGTATTAACTATCAACCGTTAATTTCGTACACTTCGTTGATCATTTTAATTAATTTTCATACTAATCACTAATAATTACAAATTATATCACAATCGATATTATACCATTTCGATATGATTTTTAACAAAAAATATCAACACATACGTTCTACAACAATCCATCAATGTGTATAAATCATTGTGAACAGTTTAATCAAGCCATAGTGTGAAATAATAATTTTAAATCCTAAAATAAATCACAACACACGTGCATGGACTACTAATTTACAAGAGTCAATTAAATAGACTAGCACAATATTGATTTTTGGTCCTAATGAATGGTTGAAGTAGTTATCTTGATTCTTTATCATTCTACCCAGAATTTTCATAACATAATTTTCATAGTTAAAATTATAAATAAATTATTTATACAACTCTAAAATTCATTAACTATATGGGATATTCAACAAACGTGTTATGCTTATTTTTCAAAAAGAATTTCCCAAAAATAAGTTATAAATAATTCGGTAAAATTTCAAGAAATTTCATGACACAGATTTGTTACATTTTCTTAAAATAATTCCACACTTAAATTTATAAATCAATTCCATAATCTAAAAATTTATTATGAAACTAGACTTCCCAAATTTCATTTTTTATTTAGAAAATACCAGATTTGGTTTAATATAGGATTTTTAATGATTTTTCCAATATGCCGTAAAATCTGTCTACCGTTTCCGATCTAATTAAAATTTTGTATAAGTTTTTACAAAACTAGAATAATTGTTACAAAAATTCCTAGATGAACTAGACATTATTCTTAACAACTTTGTAGAAGAAATTATCTCAAAATTTTGAGTATAAAATTGCCTAAAAATTTTTACAATTTTCTGGCAGATTTAAGAGTCATATAATCAAACCAAATAAAATATTCAATTATCTCTTTAATGGTACAAACTACATATGCAAGTCCAATTCCAACATTAAACCATGATTTTAAGGCTACTAATAAAAATAACCTTCAAATATTTAACATACAAATCACAAATTTACATACAACTATAAACAAAATTTTATCTAAATTTTTAGCTATTTTAACATATGAGCACAAATCTAAAAATTTAACAATTAAAAAGAATGAGAGGGTTATGAGAGTTTTCTTACTATGTTAGGTTGCTAATGACTTATCGTCTGAATTTGATTTATGATTCTGATCGTAAGATATGACAGTTTTGGCTCCATGATCGTCTTGCTGAAATTTCACATCAATCAGACACGATCTCACTGTTGATCTTCCATTGGATTCTCTTAGAACTTTTAGTTGTCAATCACCATCTTGGACTCAGAATTTGCAAGATCTAACCCCAAAAATGGATTCTACATGTCGAAAAACCTAAAGGTGGTCATCCCCAAAGTCATAGGACCACTCGATTAACCTAAATGTACTAGGATGCACCGTAGCACCATGGGCCGAGAAACGCTAGATGAAATTCAGTTCATCTTCTCCAACAGCCACAGCACGCACGACAGAAAGACCCAGAAATTTAGTTTCAATGCCACTAGTTCAAATACTTGTATCTTCTTCATCGTAACTCCGTTTTATCTTATTTTTCTATCATTGGATGTACCTCACGGCCTAGTTTTTGGTTCACTACTCCCACCCCTCATTCCATCTCTTTTTGCATGCCATCGAATCTCTAAAATTTGATGAAAAATTAGATTTTTTCCTACCGTCTCAGACATTTCTTCGAACCATCTTTCAGACTCCATAACTTTTTTAATTCTTAACGGTTTTACTTCATTCTTTCGCCAATCTCTTCAACTTACTTCGTACTTCATCTTACATGACCTAGTAAGCCGAAAACCAACTTTTAAAATTCAAAATAAACTTCTCTAACTTTGTTTCTTTCTCCTCCATCTTCATTCTTCTTCTTATCTTTCTTCACCTACAACACGCTGTGAATGGTGGTTCTAGATGATAATAGAATTAGGTAATGGTGGTGGTGGCAGTCCGACGGTGTACCGGTGGTGGAAAAGTTCGCGGGTTGGTGATAGTGTGGATCAAGGTCGTGGCTATGCTGTTCGGGGGGGAGGAGGAAAAACATAGATAAAGAAAAAGAAAGAGAGTTTGGAGAATGAGAGGTGGAGAGAAAGAGAGAGAACTGAGAGAGAGAGAGAGAGATGAAACTGGAAATGAAGCAAAAGATGAAGAAATGTGAGGAAAAGTTAGGCTCCATTTATGGGAAAAATGAGAAAGAGTAAAAGAAGATAACAATGAAGAGAAATTAAAAAGAAGGGAGGTGTATAGCATCTGTATGTCCATCACATTTTCTTTTGTTACAAAAAATGATTGCACGTGGAAGGTGGGAGGCGAGAAAACATGGGAGCAAACCCATAGGTTTTTTTTTTTTTTTTGGTTTTAGTGCAGAAAATATTACGTTCCAGTGTAATTTGATTACAAAAAAATATAGAGAAAAATATAATAAAAATATCGTAAGGTTCAGAAATTAATATTGAGTAATAATATAAAGTCAAAATATTTTATTTTATTTTATTTTGAATAAATTTTCAGTATAAAAATATTCAGACTATTAAATTCAAAATATTGTGAATAATTATTTAAGAAAATTAAATATATATATATATTATTTTTATTATATAAAAATACGGGGTTTCACACATATGACACCTACACAGCTCCTCTTGCCGTAAGGGATTAATTTATTTACAGTGAGTTTTTTTTTTTTCAGTGCTAATTTAAGTAGTCTATTGTTAATTGTTAGTAATTGTTTTTGTTCCTAACATAAAGTTTGGCTATAGTGATGGATCAATACATATCATTGGTTTAACGATTTCATTAATAACATCTTAATTGTTCTCAGCTTAGCTGCCTTAAAAAATGACAATGTCTCTCCTTGGTCTCGTACTCAACTATATAAGCATTTTCCCCTAAATTTTCTACCCCATTTCATTTTCTTCTTTTTTCTTCTTTTCTTTTCTCTTTTTTTTTTTTTTTTTTTTTTTTTTTGGAGTTTTCACAGTTCAAAACTTAAAAGTGATTCATTACCTTTAGAACCTATGTTTAGAACTTTCTGTTTTCAGGCTGTTAGAGGTAGATGAGTTTTAAATTTTACTTTCATGCTGTGTTACATGGACTCGCCACTTTGGGGCGAAGTACCCGTGTCGACACGACACGACACGGGTGCGGGTGTGGGATCTGTGTCGGATACGCATGTTCTATCTCGGACACGGCACTTTTCAGATTTTCAGACAACAAAAGAAATGAAAGAGGGAAAGAAAGAGAACCTGGTCGCCTGTTGAAACGGTAAAGAAATCGATCGCTGCTTCGACATGCTCGATCTCCATCTCCTGCTCTGTCTTCTCTCTCGTCTCTCGATCTCCTTCTCTGTCTTCTCTCTCGTCTCTTGATCTGTCAATCTCTCATCCTCTACTCTCATCTCTCGATCTCGATCTCCAAGCTCCATCAGTCGATTGAGTAGTCGAACACCCCCAGACGACTCTCTCTCTCTCTCGCTTTCTCTCTCTCCCTCGCGATCGATCGATCGATCGCTTCCTTCATCGATCGCTTCTCTCCCTCCCTCTCTTGTCCCTGTCTCTGAATCTGATTCACATACCTATATATCTATATAAAATAATAAAAGTTAATAACTATTATTATAATAATAACAATTATTATTATATATTTATAATAACTATAATAATAACAATTATTATTATATATTATATAATAATTATTGTATAATAAGATAACTATATATTATATAATAATTATTGTATAATATATAATATATTTATAAACAATTATTATTATATATTATATAACAATTATTGTATAACATATAATATATTTATAAGATAATATATACTTATATATATTAATAAAAATAAATAAATACATATATGTAAAATAATTATTTGTTATTTATATAATATAACTCATATTAATAACTATATTTAAAAATATATATATATATATTTAACGTATCCCCGTACCCGTATCCAAATTTGGATACATATCCACGTATCCTTAATTTTTAATTTTGAAGTGTCGGACCCCTAGATACGCACCCGCACCCGACACCCGTACCCGCGTCCGTGTAACTTAGCTTTCATGCGAGGGAGAGAAAGATGAAAAGGATGAAAGGTGCTTGTCCACTAGGTGTTGGGGTTGGGTGTGGCCATGCACGGTGGTGCCCTGGTGGACTGTGTCTATGAGGTTGCTAAATCACCCAACTTGGGTGTTTGGGGAATTGGCTGTTGGGTTTTGTTTCAGAGGTGGTTGATAGCCATGGTGGCCCATGAGGCTATTGGTTGGTGATGGCATGTGAGGTGTAGGAGGAAGTGAGGATGAGGGAAATGAAGAATGGGTCTGCTGCTGTAGAAAAGAGGACGATGGAGAGGGAATGAAGAAGAAAAGAATTGAAAAAGGCAGATTAAAAAAGGGCAATAGTGTGATTATATATATTTCTTAGATTCACACGCGCTTAATTTAGTGTGTTGTACACGCACAGTTAACTTAACCAGAATTTGCAACGTTTGCACTTCACTCCAAATTTCAAGAGGGTTATGTGTATATTTTTAAACATGAAAGAGGTAAAGTGTTTTTGGACAAAACCATATAAAATGTAATTAACCCAAACTGTTTGGAGGTCTAATTGTATTTTTATTTCAATATCTATTCATGTGTATTTGTTTTTGTTTTTATGTTTGCTCGCATGTGTGTTTTTTGACTTTTTTACCTCGTTGAGGTTAAAAATAAAACAAGAAAATATTTAGATTTAAATGAAAATGGTAACTCCTGTAAAAATTATGGGCTGATTAGTTTGTGTCAAACACATCCTGTGATTCTCTCTGGTTCTTGTTGGCATTAGTGCTAGTGATACATGGTAATCCTGCAATCTTTTGTCATATTCTGTTATCTGTGTTGCTTATCATCAAGAATCACCTCAACTCTTTGAAGTTTTGGATTGTTATATGCATTTCTACTAAAATGGTTTATAAAATAAAATTATTTAAATATAAGTTTAGATGTAATTGATAATATGTTAATGTTTTTCTTGTTTATTTTCTTTACAGATTGGATTTTGATGACGTTTGGAAGCATACTTACAAATCAAGATCAAGTGTTGAATTTTTTTTTTTCATGAACTAATACTTAGTTTTAGTTGCAAATCAAGATTGAGTGTTGATTTTTTTTGTGGACTCCACGTTAGTTCATTTTGGGATTTGCTATGATGAATTTTTTGTTATACTTAATGAATTATTATTAAATTTGTTTGATGGATATATTTTGATTTATAATATAAATTATTTAGTAAATTTTTTTGTGGAGTGGTGTATAATAGCTAGTGGATTTCTTAGTACATTTAAAAGGCTATTAGGATATGAGTAAGGATATTTGTGAAATAATAATTTAAATTGAAATATAAAATATAGAACAAGTTTAGTGACGAATTTTTTTCGTCATTTATACTTGTTATTATAACAAAGTAATTATTCATCGCTAATAAATATTTTTTGTGACAAAATTTATTGCAATTTATATATGAAAATTTTCATTGATTTTTTTATTTGGTGACTAAAAATTTCGTCACGTACATTTATCTTTGTCACGAAATATATTTTGTCACCCACGTATGACTTTTGGAGACGAAAAATTTTGTCAATTTTATATCTTATTGTGACGAAATTATTTCCTCATTAATGATTAACACGTGTGACACATTTATTAGTCAACTAAAGTTATAAATATGATATTGAAAAACTATTTGGTGACGAAAATGAGGCTTTTGGGGGACAAAATGTTATTTTATTGGTAACAAAAAATTTTGTCACTAAAATAATTTCAATGGTGACGAAATTATTTTTTCTCACGGCGCTTTTTAGTGACAAACATTCAATGACGAAACCGGCGAAGAAAATATTTCCTCACAAATATCTATAGTGACGAAATTAGCTCTTTGGAGACAAAAAAAATTCTTCATTCAAGACCCAACTGACACTTTATCCAAACCCAAATCTATATATATATATATATATATGTATGTATGTATGTATGTATCTATGAGACAAAATCGAATAATCAATGAGCTTAATCACACCTGAACCGTGTGTGTGTGAGAGAGAGAGAGAGAGAGAGAGAGAGAGTTGGGATTTTTTGAGGAGAAGATCGTGATGGAGGTGACAGCAGAGTGAGGGGCTGTGTGAGAATGGCTGAGAGGCTGGAAAGGGGTAGTGGTTGATGTCGTCACTGCTGCTGTCGCCGGTAGCTGGTGTAGTTAGGGTTAAGGTTTTTGGAATGAGAAAGGACGGAAAGAGAGGATGTGCACAAAGAAGGTGAATGTATATTTGAAATATGAAATGTATGGACTGATATAAAAAAAAGTAAAAATTAAATTACTAATGTGTGGATTGTGAAAAAAGATACATAGAAATAATTTAGTGTGTGAAAATAGAATTTTTTTAAATAAAATTAAAATTTAAACTTTTGACTAATTATCATAGTGATGTGAGACACTCGTCAAATTACACACTATCAATAAATGAAAAATGTAAAAAGGAGAACAAATTATTTGGATTTTTGTATATGACTATGTTTGCACTAAAACAAGACCCATTTGTCAATGAAGGAGCATGGGAGGAAGGAGAAGATTCCTTGAACCACTCTCCTCCATTTGTGTGATATGTCTCTCTGTTTTTTCAATTCAGATATCAGAAAAACTTCTACTACAAAAAAATAAAAAATAAAAATAATAATAATAATAATAATAATGTTTTAATTAATAATTACACTACAAATTAGGTAAATTTCCCAGTAGGCCCCACAACTCAACCAGGTAGTTAGGAAGGTATCCCCCAGATTAACCGGCCGCTGTCCTATCTATGGCCTCTGTTTTCCACTGTCTCTGTTGGAAGGAATCATGTTGGATTTCCAAGCCCAACCACTCCATGTCCATACGTACAATACAACCTATTTGATTCTCTCTCTCTCTCTCTCTCTCTGTCTCTCTGCTTTTCACTGTCTCTGTTGGGAGGAATCATGTTGGATTTCCAAGCCCAACTACTCCATGTCCATACATACTATACAGCCTATTTGATTCTCTCTCTCTCTCTCTCTCTCTCTCTCTCCATATATATATATATATATATGTGCGGAAGACACAGATAATCCGTATATAATTTAGATAAATAAATATAAAAATAAATAATAAAAAAAATTAATATCATAATATATATTGTCTAAATGATAAGAGTGTTTTTAGGTGTTGTTTGTTTGGAGGGATTGAAAGATGAGATAAGATTAGATGATGGAATTGAATTTATATCCGTTATTTGATTTTTCAATTTTGCTCTGGACTATTTGTCTCAAATGTATTGGATTATTGTATCCCATTAGAGGGGGCATGGGGGGAGAGGGACACAAATGGGGGATAAGGGAGATATGGGATTAAGTGGTGAGATGACTATTTTGACTCTCTACTATTTAATTATGTATTATATTTAGTAAAATTCAATAAAATTTAAATGTCTCAATTTAAAAATAAAATAATTTTATTTAATTTTCATTGATGTTTTATTTATTTAATTTATTAAAATAATTTTATATAGATATTTTATTTTAAAATTTGTTTATATTTTATTTAATTTCATTATTTAAATTTAAATAGATGTTTTATTTAATTTCATTATTTTATTATTATTATTTTTTAAAATAAATTTATTTAAAATTTTAATTAAAAAAATAACATATATTTTTATTGATATTTTATTATTTAATTCTAAAAAAATAAATTTATTTAATTGTGTAAAAAATAAAATAAAATAAATTTTTTATTTAATCTAGCTAAAAATAATTAAAATATCAAGATATGTTTAATATTGCTATTACTTAGTAAATAATTGAAAAGGGTAAAATAGTCATTTGAGTATTTATCTTTCTCCATAATATTCCAAACAAACATAGGATTCATATCCTATCCAACCAAATAGTCATTTCCTGACATCTAATCTCATGACTAAATAAACATGTGATACATATCATATCTAACCAAATAGTCCTAGGACCTATGAATCCCAAGATTGCAATCCAATCGATTTTAATCCCCTCTTATCCAATCTGTCCAAACAAACACACTCTTAATGAAACCCAAGGTTTTTTTGTTCAAATCTTGCTCACGCGTTTGAATAATATTTTTTTTCTTTTAGGATAGAAAAATTTGTCACGTGGCAGAAGAAAAAGCCACCACACAATTAGACACCAAGTCATGTGCTCACATATATAATAGTATAAATAGTTATATTTGGCATAAATTTTTGGGGTTAAAAAAGTCACAAAAAATAGTCAGAAAAAAAAATAAATTAAAAAATTAATAAGATAAAATGTCACATCTAAACCATAATCATTTCATTTTTTTTTCTTACAAAATCTAAAAAAGCTAAAAAAAATCATCCCAAATAAAAAATTTTAGGAAAAATTAGTCTAAGGTCTCTCTTCCATTTTTAGTAATGGAAGAGGTCCACAATATTATTATTTGATGTCTAAGGTCCCTAAACCCACAACTATATATCAGATCAGAGAAATTTAACTCTCTCTCTCTTTCTGATCTTCATTCTATCCAAACCAAACCCTCTCTCTTTGTGCACATTCCTCTCTCTCTTTGCTCCTTTCTCCTCTCTCGGTCTTTATCTCCGACGCCGCCGAGCTATGGCAACTAGGGTCGCGAAAGTTGCTAACTCAGCATCGTCTCTGATCGGAATTGTGGTTGTGGCTGCGTATCCAAGATCAAAGCAATGCCCTGAGCTTTTGTTGCTTGGGATTGCCCAGATTAATGTATTTTCTTCCCATTTTTATTTGTCTATTCTTTTGATAATATGTTTGGTAAGTGATGAAATCATGTTAGAATGATTGGAATTTCATGTCGCACAAACCCATTGTAATGCTGCAGTTTCAAAGAAGGAACTTACTGAGAGACAGACTGCAGCAGGATTGGGCAACTTTTGAGTTTCGGAGTACTCTCTTGGGCCATGGTGTGATGATACACATTGTTTCAAGAGGGAGATGTTTCACTGTGTTTTCTCTATTCTATTCATCAAGTCGTGGTAGTAGAGTAGGACGCACATCGGTTGACCCAGAATGCTGAAAAAGCACCAGAATATCATATTGCCAACCTGAAAAAACAAATAAATAAATAAAAATAAAAAGAAGAAAAAGACCAAGAAACAACAATTTAGATGAAAGTAACTATGGTTACCAATGACTTTAACTACCTAGGACTACTAAAATGATTTTTCATGGTCTATGATGCAAAAGTAAAGTTAATAAGAACTTCTGAACTTTACTACCTAGGCAAAACAGAACTTCTGAACTTTCCATATATATTCTATGGGCGTCATTGCTGTTTGGGTACATATTTGGAGGCAAGATATACTTGTAAGAAGTTGTAGGCAGTGTTGTTAGGCACAGTGAGAGAAAACTGGTTTGGATGGCTTGGCCATGTGTTGCAAACATTGTATTGTTGTGGGTTTGTTAGTAAAGATTGTATCGTTGGCTTACATATTACACAAAGTCAGATAAATTCTTTGTGAATAGAGTCAGAGAAATTTGTGAAGTCAGAGAAATTTTCTAGATCAATGTACAATCACCAAGTTCTGTTCATAAAAATACAACTTTACTGTAAATAGAGAGAATTTCTCTGGTTTTAATCCAGAGAATTCATCTGATTTGTCTGGTTTGGAGAGAATTTCTCTGGTTTTGGACTAGAGAAATTTGTGTGTTTGTTAGTAAAGATTGTATTGTTGGCTTACATATTACACAAAGTCAAAGAAATTCTTTGTGAATAGAGCCAAAGAAATTTGTAAAGTCAGAGAAATTTCCTGGATCAATGTACAATCACCAAGGTCTGTTCATAAAAATACAAGTCTGTTGCAAATAGAGAGAATTTCTCTGGTTTCAATCAAGAGAATTTCTCTGATCTGTCTGATTTGGAGAGAATTTTTCTGGTTTTGGACTAGAGAAATTTGTGAGTTTATTAGTAAAGATTGTAGGCTCCACAACATTCTTTCTATTTTGTGCACATTTTTAGTGTATTAATTTCGTATAAATAGGAAAAACTCATTCATATTTTGTGTGTTTTGGACTTGTGTTGGCAGCCAGTGCAATAGGGAATGGCAACCATGATCGATGCAGAGCGACGCTTACTAGCCAATGCCTTGCTTGACTTTTCCAACGAGAGATTTATATTGCTCTCAGAAACATATATTCCCTTGTTCAACTTCACCACCACCTACACCCACCTCCTACACCCCCTCTAGCATTGTTGTTTAATTTTTTTTGTTTTTTGTTTTGTTTTGTTTTGTTTTTTTTTTTTTTTTGTTAATGAGTTATATTAGACTTTAATAAATTAAACCACAATAAAAATCAAACTTTCCATTATGAGACATGACACTTCCTTGTACGATACTTAAGAAATTGGGACATCAAAAAATATGATAAATATTATAATTATTAATTATTAAAATTATAAACTTTTGGAGTTTTCTTAAGAAAAGTCCTAATTTTTATAAACACCCTCTGATTAGTAATTTCCCCTAAGAAATTTCTTACATCAAAAAAAAAAAAAAAAAAAAAAAACTTTTGAAAATGTTAGAAAGAAGCTTTGAAGTGGTACAGAAGGAAAGATTCCTAGAGACACAAATAAATAAATAAATTTAAACCAACAATGGTTATAATTACCCCCCTTCTTTTTTCTTTTTTACACAAAGCTCATGGTGCAATTTACGAATCTGCTTATAGTTTTATTTTTATTTTTATTTTGAATATTTGTTTCAGTGTGTGATATAACTTTTGTTTATAATTTATAAATCAGAAATATCATAATTAAATTGAAAAAAATATGATTATTGAAAAGGAAGAGAATGATTATTTTTAACTTCTGTTTCTCATTATCAATTTTTAATTTACAAAAAAAAAACCAATATAATAGATCTCGCATGTATTTATTATAAGGAAGATGATTCCCTCCAATCCAAAGGAAGGGACTGTTTGGACCTGTAGGGCTCATTAAGTGTTCTATTTTGATAATTCGAATCATTTATTTTATTGGACACAAACATAAAAAGTTAGGTCGATCCAATAACTATAATTTGTTCATTTTACCGTGTTTTAGCTATAAAAAAAAATGAAAATTGTGTTTTAAAAAAATGAACCATACATTCTTTTGATGACAAAAACTATAAATTGAACAAATTGTAATTATCGGATCGATCTAATTTTTTTATTATAAATAAAATACACGAAATGACTGACAAAAGAAATTATTTGAATTATTAAAATAAAATCCAATGATAAGATCTACAAACCTATATAACCCCTCTAATTCAAATTTTAAACGAGAGGAAATCCTCCTCCTCATTATAATGTGAGGTCATTATTTTTGTGGTCAATGAAGTAAACAATCTATTTATTATTTATAGCATTATTCTATTTTTCGCTTTAATTAAAGAGTAATGTTAGGTATCTTACATATTTTATTAATATTTCTATTAAATATCTTACATGAGTATAGAATGATCCACATAATATGAATTCTACACTTATATAAGATATTTTATAAAAATATCAATAAAATATTTAAAATTCCTAATATATATATATTTTTTTAACGAAATGGCCTAGTCACCAATCTTGTTGACTTTTTCTTCGTCCTCTCCTTTCATGCTTAGCAATTTGTCCATCATCACTTGTGTAAGTTTTACCCTAGCCAATCATAATTAATTGTTGGACTGTTAAGCAAATGCCAAAGGCCTTTCTTTATTTTATTTGAAATACATATATATATATATATATTTATATTTTATCCCTGGTTCATGATAGCCCTGGTTGGTGCAGCTTAAAAGCTGCTTATTTCAGCTTTTAGCTTAATTTAAGCTATTTTGATGTGTTTTATTTACCTTATAGCTTATAGCTTTTTGGAAGTCAGAAATCAACTTATTCTTTGAGTGGGGCAGGAGATGCTTAATTTATAAGTCAGAAATCAGCATATGTTCATAGTTATAAGTTATAAGCTGTTTAGACATAAGCTATAAGCACTTTCCCACAACTCTATCAAACAGGGCCGATGTGGGGTTTAAAAAGTCATTATCGAATTAGAAAAAACTTGTTCATTCTCCTCAAATTACATGAAATGTTATTTTAATAATCAGTTTTTTAATAATATAAAAAATTAAGGTAAACTATCAATAGGTATTAATAATTAAATTTAATTTCTATTAAGTCTTATTTAAAATAAATCTTAATAAAATTGTTACTAAAAATAATTTTTTGTAATGATTTTTCATATATGTTGTTAAAAATTGATAGCTCATCACGATTTTTATAAATTGTCATTAAAATTTATAATTAGTGATGTTTTTATGTGATTAATCTTTCAAACTGTTACTAAAAGTTAAAAATTAGTGATGTTTTTTGTGATACTTTTTTAATATTATCGATAAAACTTATAACAAAATTTTTAAATTGTCGCTGAAAATTAATAATTAGTGACATTTTGTTAATAGTATTTAATAAAAAATACTATTAATTATCATAAAACCTATTAAATAATAAATCCACCTATTAAGACTTATACGTAAATTTCTCAAAAAAATTTTACATATTATTGCTCCTATTGAAGGGGTCAAATTGACACAAAATGCTAAACTAATTAGAGCAAAAAGAGATGATATTTTGTCATCGGAGTATTACAGGCCTCTCGAAACACCACATAATCTTTCTCTAAAAACACTCAATGACGTCTTATGACCAGGTCACGAGCCTACTGGGTAAGGGATCACATATAACATGATTTACATATCGACAACAAATATGATTTCATGCAATCTTATTTCCACATCATGAATATGGACCACTCAATATTTTCTAGATTTTTTGATAAAAGTAAATATTCCTTGCTGTAAATTAGTGCTGGTAAGGGTGTTTAATCCCATTTATTAATTTTACTTTATTAAGATGATTATAGATATTCAGGTTTAACTAAAAATATGGTTGTTCCAACGTGTAAGTTAAATAAAAAAATAAAAATTATCTATATCTAATAAAAACACAAAAGAAAAGTCTATGTACAATTATGATTGATTGAAGATCTACCCAAAGCAGGTGCATTACACCTTCTTATCATTTAACCTAACAACATTGGTACAACCATAGAAAACAGCTACAATTGAAAATGACTGTTTCACTCATAAAGAATTTATGAAAACTTTACAAAATGTTAGAAATAACAGTTATTTGTATGGAAATAAGAAACAAATGTAAATAGAGAGATTTGAATAGGAATGGCAACAGGGCCAAGCGAGGCTGGGGATCACACTCCCCGTCCACGATCCCCGATGGTGGAAATACCCCCGTCCCCGGCCCCGATCCTTGACGGGGAACCACCTATAACCGCTTCCGTCCCCGTTCCCGTCCTCGTCCCCTAACGGGGATCGGGTTTTCCCGACCTCGAAATTCCCCGACCAAAAAATTAAAAACTTTGATCAACATGTTCATCAACAAACAGAGAGAGAGATTTTCAACAACAAATCAACAAACAGATCTAACACAGAGAGAGAGAGAGAGAGAGAAAGAGAGAGATTTTCAACAACAGATCAACAAACAGATCTAACACATATCAAAAAATCAAAAACCTTGATCAACATGTTCATCAACAAACAGATCAAAAAATCAAAAACCTTCATCAACACAGATCAACATGTTCATCTTCATCTTCATCTTCATCATTTTCAGATCTGAAGAACAAAATCAAAAAACAAAGAACAAAATCAAAAAAACAGAGAGAGAAAGAGAGAGAGGAGATACCGTGAGAGAGAGAGAGAGAGAGAGAGAGACAAGGAGATACCGTGAGAGGGAGAGAGGAGGAGCTGCGGTGAGGAACGATGGTGAGGGAGGAGCCGTCGCCAACCAAACCAGGGAGGAAGAGAGACAGAGAGAGAAAAGAGGAGATACCATGAGAGAGAGAGACGATAGCGTGAGAGGAAAAGAAGAAGAAGCCACCAGTGAAAGAGAGAGGAGGAGCTGCGGTGAGGGAGGAGCCGCTGTCGACCAAAACGGTGACGGAGGGGCGATGAGGAACAGAGGTCGTGTGTATGAGAGAGAGAGAGAGAGAGAGAGGGAGAAGATGTTTGTGTGTGGGTGTTCTGCGTCTGCCAACAGCCCAAACCCTACACACACTCACACATGTATTATATATAAAAGGGGCAAAATAGTAATTTTACATCGGAGGGCAACTGGGGCGGGGATCGGGGACGGGGTCGGGCCGGGTCCGGGACTGAAACATGTATCCCCGTCCCTGGCTTGAATATCATCGGGGATTCAATTTTTAATACCATCCCCGGCCCGTCAGGGGTATTTTTCGGGAAATAACCGCTCAATTCGGGGTCGGGGGTTCAGGCCGTCGGGCCGGGTTCCAATTGCCATCCCTAGGTTTGAATTGAAAATCTACTTTAATTTAAGTTTTAATATTATGTAAATTATTAGGGACAATCAGCTTAAAATCATTTGGAGTTAAGTGGAGACTTTTCTATTACTTGTTTGGCATCACTTAAAAAAGACAAAAAGTCACTAAAAAAGCAAAAAAAATTTATACTATTCACAATGTTTGGGCGAGAAACTAGAGCTGATTACTCAGAAAGCAAAAAAACAAAATTGCCCTTGCTTTTGTCCTCTACCAACAGTGCAGCTCAGGGGTGAAAAAAAAAACAGTGCAGCACAGTGCACTGACACGGGACCTTCATTGACATGCATGGAAAGCATGTCAATGCTCAGAATGATGGGAAGGTAATTTTGCTAGTTGATATAATATTTTAATACACATTTTTCGTAAAAAATCAAAAAGTTGTCCCAAATATACATATTGTTTTCCTCTACTTTTTTAACCAAAAAGTCAAAAAGTGCATTTATATAGTTTATCCCAAACATTTATTAAGTTTGGATGGCTTAGATAAATAATGTAAGACAAGTCTTTAACAGTCTTTTGCATATGCAGTCTTGTTGTTTATGAAGATGATAGAGAGATAAGAGACAAGAGAAACAAATTCGGGATAGAAACTACTCGCAAGATCACCCAATCTCCAGCTATGATATATCATGTTAAATTGTTAACTATCAACTCATTTAAAATATAGATATTCATTTTGATTAGTATTACTTTTCAATTTATTGACATATATTATAATTTTTCGCAATTTAGAAATGATATCAAAGTTAGGTCTTAGATGGTCTCCCGAATCAAGTCTTCATCCTGGATGTGTTTTGATTTTCTTATCCACTTCGAGTGTAATCAGCTCACACATGCACAGAATGTTAGAGATGTGTATCACATCTTTTCTCTAAACTGTTCAAACATAATTCATATAATTTAGAAATTTCCCAACCCATTATTAATTGATTTTTGGGTTGAATAATGTGTTTAAAATTCAAACAACATGTGAGCTAATTATGCTATTTTCGTTGATTAACCATGTCATTGTCAACCTTAAATCTTCTTTAGAACTTGTTCTGTCTGGAATCATTCACTTCTCAATGAAACAGTACCAACCAGCCTTGCATTGCATGTGCCAGAATTTATGGGCATTGGTTGGAATATCAAATATAAATAAACCAACACAAAAATTCAGGACAAAACATGAAATAAAATTGTTTGCTCAAATGCAAATGTTTTCTATCATGAATTTTTGTCTTAAAATTCAGCTTAAAAATAGGATGTATATATGACGTAAATTTAAAATTTATGAAATGTGGGATGAACCCAAAATAATTGCGATCTATGATATTTTTTATGAATATATAATCATTTTGTTCAGATATTGAATAGTCAAGCATTGGAACGATTAAGTCATTATGTTACATATCTTTTTTAGCAAACTTACCAAAACAATGGAGAACAACCACATGGTACTCTTTCTATAAATGAACAAAACATGAAGTTAAATATCACTTTAAATTACGGTTATGCCAATTTATAATGGTTTAGGCCTACTTTCAGACTGGCTTAGCATATTTAGCCCTTTTTTTCCCCCCTAGATGGGTCATATTTATTAGTTTCATAAGTAAAAAAGAGTTTAAAAAATAAATTTTGTAAAATAAGTTATAAAAAAATAGTTAACTTATTTGAGGTGGGATTTGGCAATTTCTTTTGGCACTGGCTTGCCTCCAATCCACCATCTAGACTAGAGGGTCCAGTCCGGCTCATTAGGCCCATTTTCGATAATCCGAACCGTTCATATTTTAAAATTTGTTGGGTACATTATCCCTGTAAAAAATCATGTCAATCGGATAACGGATACTATGTATTCGGATCACTTTTTTTATAAACCGTTAATTTTCTGACCATCCATTTTTTAAAAAATAAAAGTGATCTGAATACATAGTATCTATTATCCGATTGATGTGATTTTTTACATGGATAATGTAATCAACAAATCCTAAAATGTCAGCGGTTCTAATTTTCGAAAAGAGATCCAAAAGTAAGCCTAATGGGCCAAACTGGACTGAACTATCCCAGATCTAAATTGGAGATCGTCAAAGCCCATTTCCTTTTTTAGTAGTTTTTTGTTAACTTTTTTTTTTTCATTTTTAGTGAAATTTCTTTTAAAAAAATAAAAGTTAACTTATTAGTTGAAAACATTTATTCCTTCTCTTATTTTTACCAAAAACCAAAAAGTTAACGAAGCTACTCAAGACTATTTTGAAAAGATAGTTAAAAATCATCTTCTAACTTTTAATTTATTTTGAGTCATATCATCTTTTTATTATTTTATTATTTTTTTTAAAAATAAAAAAAAAAAAACAAAATATTAACTTTAACCATCTTCTCATGACAACCCACGAATGACATAATACACCCACCCCCCCCCCCCCCCCCAAAATGTACTTCAGCATCCAGCTAAAAAAGTCCTTTTTAAAATAGTAATAAAAAAAATTCTTTAGTTATTTTTTTCAAAACTACAGACAGAAAAAAAAAAAAAAAAATGTATCATTGAGTTTTCATATATATATATATGGGCAAATTACACTAACACTCTGAGATTTCTATTTAATATAGATTTCTCTATATTTGAAAAATTATATTTATCCACTATTAAATTAAAATGACATATTTACCCTTTAATCTTTATACATATAAAATAATAAAATAATATTGATATTTTGTTCATATCTTTCAAGAGAAATAACAATCATCTTCTTTGGTTTAACTCATACAAAAAATCAAATTTCTTTATCTTTTGTATTTTTTTTATTTTTACTATTTTTTTAATATTTTAAACATTTTTTTATAGTTTTTAGATACACCTAATCTAGATATATTTAAGAAGTATAATATTTTGTGATTTTTTTTTTAAATTCATCAAATACAAAAATTAAGTAATACTGTAATAAATGTAAATGACGGTATTTGGTAATACTGCAAAAAATGTGGGTGAATAGACGAGAAAGAAAAATAATGGTGAAAATAAAAATGAAAAATTCTATTCATATATAAAAATTTATACAAAAAAATATCATAAAAATATTGTGATAGTGATATTGTTGTAAACATTAATCATGTTTATTGGTGTTTTGTTTTAAAGTAAAAGATTACCGTTAAGCTATATCGTTGTGTTTGAAAATTTTATATAAATTTATGTTTGTATATTATCACTTAATAAGAATATGTTCAGGTAGAATTTACTGATGGAAAGTTGTAGAATATAGTCATAATGATAAGAAGAAAAATGGTAGGAAAAATGGTAAAATGGTCATTTAAAAAATTTTAGGGCATGATATCAGCAATCTAAGGACAATTTATAATGAAATTACAAGTCTCAGAGAGGGTAATGTAATTTTTCAAACATGAGGGAAAAATATGTATTAAATAAAAATGTTAGGGGTGTCATTGTAATTTACCCTATATATCTATATATATGAAAATTGATTTGGCTTTTTCTTTTCTTTTCTTTTTTCTTTTTTTTTTTTTCTTTTATTGGACTTTTTTTTCATATGAAAATTCTTCAGCTATTTTTTGGATAATATAATTGCGTAAGATCCAAAAGTGTAAACCTTTTTAAATTATTTTTAAAAAAGTCAATAAAAAAAATTGTTATCCCAAAAATTCACCAAAAAAGTGACTAAAAAAAAATTTCAAGATGATAGATATCAGCCGTTATAAGTTTGATTTGTCTTACAAAATGAACGATAAATATAATTTCAAGAATAATTATTTATTTTTATAATATAAATCTAATTTAAATATATAATTACTGATGTCCGAATATCTTATTTTTTTACATGAATATTTCACTGAATGAATCATAAACAATTCAAATTACTAAAATCAATCTTAAAGTAAAATTATCAAGATCAAACACTCTTTCAAATTAAAATGACCACTTTAAAAAAAATAAAACCCAAACCCCCAATAAAAAATCACAAATATAAAGCAAGAGAATGAGGAGCACATGTAAACCGAGTGATGTAAGTCCAACACTTTTGCATGCATGCGCCGAACATAATAATCACATTCATGAATTTATGATCAATGAATGAATGAGGTAACATAACAATATGTTTTTATTTCATGAATCACAAAATTGAGAGGGTGCATCAAAATGTAGTAGAGTTGTAGACAGCTAATCAATAGTTGGCACTGTAATCAACCATAAATTAGTTGATACATCCCGATATTTTCGGCCAGTTTCCACAGTATGGAACTGTTTGAAAATTTATTTTCTTTACTCTTTTTTTAATTTTTTAATTTTTATGAGAAAATTTTTTAAACAATTAATGTGTTAGAAAATAATTCTTTTAATTGTAACAGAAATTTAAAATTATTAAAATATTTGACTTTTTTTTTTTTAATGACTTGTTGATTTTTCAACTTTTTAATTTTTTAATTATTTTGACTAAAAAATCAAGTTGTTAAACGAGAGCTTAATTTCAGAGACTGCAGATTTAAGACATTAGGTCATGTTTGATTCACAAGATTAATAGTGAGGTATTAACAATCCTATCAAAATTAGTGTGGTATTCACTATTCAAGTGGATTAATGGGATAAATTATCAATAATCCTACCCCTACCCCATTACTAATAATCCTACAAATTTGTTGGATTAATTATCCCTTGGATTAATAATCCTAAACTAAAATGTTAAAACAAACATAGAATAATTGGACCCACCAATTAATAATCTCAATCCCATACTCTAATCTATCCAATTAAACATGCCCTTAATACCATAGACAGATGTCCACATAAACCTTGTTGCCGTAGATCTAAGTTATAAACAATTCACATCTCTATATCCATTACTTTTATTTATTTATTTTCTAGGAATTAAATTCTATATTAAATATTTAGAACTGAATTTCTCTCAATTTAAAAATGTTTTGAGAATTGACTTTTCACACCACTTTTTGACTTTTTATATAAAAAAAAAATTGTATAAAAAAATAAAGAGAAAAGTTGACCTTTTTTCATAATAACTTTTAAATATTTTAACTAAAATGTGAAATTGTCAAAAATAGATTCATTTAAATTTAAAATAATTTAAAAAGTTCATATAATTTAATATGAATCTTATTTTAATAATTTGAATTATTATTAGCATCATGTAATACTTTCAAACATTCAATTATATTGCTAGACTTTGGTGTGTATCATTATCAAATTTTTATTTTATTTTATTTTTGGGTGATTTAATGACTAATTAAAATCATTGACGGTGTGGGGAAGACAAAGAGAACACTCCCAACGTGTGAAACAAAAAGGCCTCTTCTTCATGGCCCCACATTTTTAAGAATTTTTTTTTAATAAAAGAAAGGCCTTTGAAGACAACATTAACGGGAAACGCTCGTCATCATCTTCTTGGGAACACCCTTCTCTCTCCCTTCTACTGCCCTCTTTACAATCCAACCATTTTTCATGAAAAATTATGAGATATTTTTAGAACATGTTCACATTTTTCACTAATTATTATATATTATATTTTTTAATTATTTAATATAAAATTATGAATTTTATATTTTTCACTGACTACAACAGTTTAAAATACGACGCAAATATATTTTAAAAAAATCTCATAATGCTGTGTTTGGTTGAGGGATTTGAGGAGGGACTTGGAAAAGGAAATGGAAAAGAAATGTGAAATATAAATAAAACATACCTACATTTCATCTAATTTCACACACCTTTTCCCTTTCCCTTTCCAAATCCCTCCTCAAATCCATCAACCAAACACCACATAAGTATTCTGTTTAAATATAATCTTCTCTCTCCTGTATTACACTCTACTATTCCTCTCATCTCTCTCTCTCTCTCTCTCTCTCTCTCTTATTTCTTCTTCTTCAACTTCTTTCATTTATAACCATGAGAAGGAAGAAGAAACGTGGTATGGTGTTTGACATGTCAGTTTTGCTAATGGAACCTCCTTGAAGTCTCTCTCTCTCTCTCTCTCTCTCTCTCTCTCAGCTTTGATTGTATCAGATGATGATGATGGTGATGATGAGGCACTTTTGTTGCAGAATTTGAGTATACGAAAGCTTTTTTTGGGTCAAGAATTCATCGGAGAGATGGTTTTAGGCGGCGTACATGGGAAAGCCAGGCATTGTTCTCATTTCTCTCTTTGCTTTTCTTCATTATTTTTTTTTTTTTAATTTTCTTTGAATTTTGAATATTTATAAACATGAGATTGGGGATGATGGTGATTAATTGTTACAAGAAATATATGTAAAAAAACTGAACTATGAGGCAGATTCATAGAAATGAAATAATATTTGGCTGGTTTTCCGAGTCTCTTATCATTTGCTCTTCTTTATTTATTTTAATATTAACATTTTATTATTTTTTGTGTATGAAAATAAGATGAAAAAGTGAAGATGAGAATGATACAGGAAATAAGCACCATTTATGCAAAACCCATGTGTCATGAAAATTCTGATTCTGGCTAGGCCAAAAAAAAAAAAAAAAAAAAAGTAAAGAAAAAAGAGGAGAGTAAAGGAGAAAGAAATTTATCATGGAACAAATGAGTAGTTTTTTTTTGTTTCTTTTGGTATACATATTTGTGTGTGTATATATTGTGTTGTTAAACATTAGATTTATTATAAGTTGGTGCCACTTGTGACTGTGAGAAGTATCTTAAGTTGTATTAAAATTCACTGAAACTAGGTCGGCAATTTGAGTGTGCTCGATCGGGTAGAGATTCTATTTAAGATTGGCTTGAAGCTAGAGAGATTTTCAAGCACAACCTCTAACTACAGTCTAACTCCAAGTTTTACACAAAAATTATTTTAGTTTTAATATTAAGATGTTTTTAAACAATGTGTTGTACTTTTTCAAAATAAAAAATATATATCTCTTAAAAAATTAATTATGTAATAAAAAAATTGTTTGAGTTATGTGTACCAAGTAATAGAATTAATTATATTGCAATATGATTTATTCTTATCATCTAAGTTTTTTTTATATGTTTATCATATAGAATTATATTTATTTGGATTGCTGGAGTTGTAAGAGTGCCTACTCAAACAACTTAATTTAATTGGGGTTGAAAACAATAGCTCACATTTCTTATCAAATTTGGTATCATATTTATTGAAATTCTCACATTTTACAAATTGGACTCAAGTTCCTTGTTTGGACCTATCAAACTTTTTCTCCAATAGATTAACAATTCTTACAATTTTTTTTTTTAATAATTGACAGGTCACCAATCTCATTATTGAAGTTGGTTCTGTTTTAAATTTCAAAATTTACTTATTAGTAGTAGATTATATAAATTTATCTTGTTTTAAGTATTGAATTTTTTTATTACATGAACTAAAAAAAATTATAAAAATCATTAATTTATAAAATAAAAGCTATTAATTTATATAACCGGATAAGTTGTGTATGGATATTGGCATTTTTTGGAGTCATAATTGAATTGTCCAAAAATATTGGTTGGTATAATGGCATTTCAATTGACGATTTTAAACATGTTGCTGAATGTCATCAGCCTCTAGTCACTTTCATGGTGTCCCAGTCCATACCCACCCCTGTTCCAAAAAAAAAAAAAAAGTGACTAGAGGCTGATGACATTCATACCCACCCCTTTTTTTCCATCCTAAAATGGGTGTAATGGTTAAGGAATCGAATGGCTTGCATGTCAATGCAACAAATTAGCTGGATAGACATCTCTCTGGCTCTCCCCCCACCTTATTAGTCTTTTATTTCATTTTTTTTTGTTGATGGTTGGTTGTGCTAAGACGTATGACTCAGACATTTGTTACATAATTATTTAATTTATGAAAGAACTCAATAAATTATTTTCTATTAATCTTATTAGTCTCATACAAATAAATCAGCTCGATCTCGATCATAAATTTATTACATCTCAGCAAGGAAAAATTATTAAGTGCTCTAGAGATAACTCAAATCTCTACCATCAACCAATTACTAATTGCGATACCCCGTCTTATTTCTCTATGCTCAATGCATAATCACAAACTCTACTCTCTTTATCAATCATAATTTTTTTAAAATATTACTTGACTATGTCCCAGAATTACTGAATAACATCTCTTCCACAAGAGATTAGAGGTTTGAAATTTCTCCCATATAATTGTTTGAGTCTTTGTTTTGTTTTGTTTATTGAGGTTGTTGTATTTTTTGATTATTTGTTGAACTTTCTTCCATGGGCATTGCTTCTGGAGCCGAAATGGTTTTTCACTATTATATTATTTTTTATACCTTTTATATTATTGAAAATTATATATATATTTTTTATAGTAATTACTATATAATAAGAATAATTTGTTTTGTGTTTACTTATTTTACAAAAGTTAATATTCTAAAAATTTGAAGTATGTTTATGTAATTTTGAAATACTTGTATAGGGAGAATAAGTTTTTATTGAACTATATAATTTAGATATAATTATAAATATTTTAGTCTAAAACCGTGAAACTGAACCATTTTTGATGATTAGTTCCGATTTAGTTTCAAAAGTTTTATCATTCCATCCAATTCCTAATTTTATTTTATTTTTTTGCAATTTAGTTCTAATCTGACTTCAAAGATTTTACGATTGAATTTGATTTCACAATTAGGGACAATAAGACCAATTTAGTTCTTAATTTACTAGCCTATCACCCGTGCTATGCACGGTATAATTATATATATTTTTATTTGTTTTAATTTTTTTAATATATAAATTAAATACATGGGGTTTGACCGAGGAGTTTGAAAGAATTTAATAAGTGTTTATTTATTTTTTTTTCAAAAAACAAAACAAAAAAATTAAGAGGGAAAAAAATTAAGAGCCATTTACACAATAATTACATGGGTCTCTTGGGGATGCAAAAAGTAAAGAAATTAGGATTTTATTTATTGCGTTATTCAATAGTGTAATTATTATAATCTTTGAATATAAATTAAATACATGGGGTTTGACCGAGGAGTTTGAAAGAATTTAATAAGTGTTTATTTATTTATTTTTTCAAAAAACAAAACAAAAAAATTAAGAGGGAAAAAAATTAAGAGCCATTTACACAATAATTACATGGGTCTCTTGAGGATGTAAAAAGTAAGGAAATTAGGATTTCATTTATTGCGTTATTCAATAGTGTAATTATTATAATCTTTGAACCAATCACCAAGTCAATTTTTTTTTTAAAATAAAATAAAAAATTAGAAAATTAGGATTGGCATATTGGAGCTTCCACAAGTCTTGGGGTTTAAAAGACCCTTTTGCTTAATATATAGTATAGATCATAGAATTAAACCAAAACGATCCATGAAACCCTTCGCTCCATCTCGAATTGAGTTGCAGTCTTAATTTCTGTAATTAGGGGGGACAACAAGGATGGATTTGCGAGATCATGTTTTTGGTTTTGTAGTCAAAAACCATAAATGTATGAGAGAAGAGGGACTCATTTCAAAATTTTACGGCTAGCATCACGCCCGAGGCTGATGACTTGTTGACTTTCTATTTTTCATTTTCTTCCTCTTTTTTTTTCTTTTTTTTTTGACAATTAAACCATAACAGTTCATTAATTAATTAATATAAAAATTAATTTATGTATGATGTCATCTTTTTTTTTTTTTTTTTTTTTGGTTAAGGGAGCAAAGGCAAAATACTCTTCGTAACCCGAGCATAACACACCTGCTATAGCTCTCAAAAAAGTTTACTTTACACATAAATTATTTATTTTTATAAAGAAATTTACAAAATAGTGACCATTGTCTCTATTTTGTCCAAATTTTTATGATTTTTTTTTTTTTTGGGGTATATTTAGGTAATATTTGATAGAGTTTAGAATTATGATTTGAGAATAGAATTGTATTTTGAATTTGTGAGTTTTAGAATTATGATTTGAGTGAGGAAAATTTATTTAGTTATGAGTTTTGAATTGAGTTTAAAATTTTTAGTGTAGCATATGATACTTAATTCAAAACTTACAACTCATCCAAAATTCTATTCAAAACTCATAAAAAATTTTAAAAAAATTCTAAAAATATTTTTATTTAAAATATAAAAATAAAAAGTGTCAAAAAAAATGTTCCAGTCAACCAGCCGAACGTCCACGAGTTTTCAAACGCGCGGGTGTGAAAATAATTTTTAAAAACTGAAATCAAACATAGCACTCCAACCAAGGAATAGAAGCATAATTTGAAAATGTCACCAAACACAGCCTTAATTTTTGTTGGGCTTAATTAATTAAAGAGAGACAATTACACAATTTACTGAAGAATTGTGCGAAAGCCAGGATTGGTCCTTCTTGTGCCTAAGAGAAAGAAGGAGACCAACACTGACTCGTTTTTATAATTTGAATTATTCATTTGTTAAGATTTATAAAGTTGAAAAAATTAGATCGAACAAATATAGATAATCACACAATTTGATTTTATTTATTTATTTTAAATAGACACAATTAATTTTACATTTTAAAAATGTGATTTTGACATTAAATCATCCAAATTTTTTTTAAAAAAATGTGATTTGATCTTGTAGTTACTAATATTCATTCACTTAATTTTGTTTATATAAACGACTTACACAATTAATTTTACAAAATAAATTATTTGAATCATGAATATAAATCCTAAATGAGTCCTATAGAAACAATTCTTACCATGCTTTAGGGCACATATGTGGACCTCCTTCCCGTTAAAACATAAACATAAACAAGTTTTGAAGATTTGTAAAGTGATTTTAGAATTTAAATGCTAAGATTATGGGGAAATGAAATGCTGACTTTGAATCTTCAACGACAAGAATGCCTTGGAATCTTGCATTTCATTAGGATTCATTAAATCTCTCTAATTTATTTATTTTTTAATGTTAACACAAGTAACATGGCCCCCCTCATGAACCGGTCCTCTTGCATGTTTTTGCGCTCACACGTGTGTTTATAATTAAATTAGCTAACTTTTGCTAAAAGAGTACAATGAACCAACTTGGTCCAAATTATCAAAGGTTACATTATCATCATACAAACAAAAAATTTATATAAAATTTTCATATAAAAAATTGTGATATTTTACCCACCTTTCTTTTACCAGTAAAATACTCTCCATTATGACTTATTATTTTAATACTGTCACTGTCACTATCACTGTCATTGCTACTTGCACATCACTCTGATTGAGTTTTTTTTTAGATAGTTTATATTAGTTAATCATTTTCCTCAAGTTTGAGGACAATTTTCAAACAACTCCGCTACGTAGCTCGAAAGGCTGAGAGCTTGAATATCCCGAAATCCCAAAACGACGTCGTTTTGGGATTTTTTTTTTTTTTCTTTTCTTTTTCTTTTTTCCTTCTCTTTTGTCTGAAGAAGGAGAGTCTAAAGAAGAAGAGGAGGAGAGGAGAGAAGAAGAAGAAGATCTGATTCAACCACAAAATTGAATACAAGATCAAAATCAAACCCACCCACCCAAAAATCAAACCCAATCAACAACAACAACAACAACAGATCTGATCACCCACAGATCAGAGCCAAAAAAAAAAAAAAAAAAAGCAACAACAACAAATCTGATCACCCACAGATCTGGATCATCATCAACAACAACAATGTCTTCATCAACATCACCATCATCAACACATCATCCTCATCTTCAGAGTCTGAACCTTTATCACCGTCTACCGTCGCACCCTCCATCACCATCGCCCCGCCCTGCCATCACCGTCGCACCACCCCGCCATCACCATCGCCTCTCTCTCTCTGTGTTTCCGTCTGTCTTCCCTCCTCCTCTCTCTTTCTCCATCTCTCTCTCTCTCTTTCTCTTTCCCTCCCCCTGTTCAGATATAAACGAGGAAGAAAAAGAAAAAAAACATTGCCAAACGACGTCGTTTCAGAAATTCGGGAGAAATTTTTTCGAGCTATAAAACATTTCTCATTTTCAAATCCCAACTTGGGCACAACACAAGAAGAATATATTGGATTTTCTTTAAAAAAAATTATTTATTTATTTATATGTATATATAATATATATATTGGGGACTGGATCTGGAGATTAGAGTCAATGCATTACGTAATTGGGCCCTTTTATAATGCATCCTCAATGGCAATGAATAAGGTTCAGGCCCAATAGCCCACACAAAATTGAACTCATTTCAGAATAGCTGCAGAACTGGACTTGGGTACAAAAAAAAATAAAAAATAAAAATAAAAGGCTCATTTTTTGTGGTTCTTTGAAATTTCAATATTTACTACTATTTTATAGTAGAATAGAAAATAAAATTATTAGAGCACGGTATGGCATGTTTGAAGGTATTTATGTCGCAAGAACCTTCTTGTCTGATATTTAAAAGTCAAACCACTTAGGGTGTTTGTTTTCCATCCTTCTAATTTGAATAACTGACACAGATTAAATTAGATAATTAAAAAAAAAACAAGAAAAAAATACCATGTAAGGGGACGGAGATGTTGCATGTGCATGTTATAAATATGTAGTAGAAATGGAGAGTAGTGAGAAGTGAAGGCTCTTAAATCCATAATTAATACATATATGTATGTGTTAACTAACCCATGTGCAACTTTTTTTTTTCTTCTTCTAATTGAATGAAAATTCAGTATATACCACCAACAAATAATAAATTCTATATGTGGAGGGTAAACTTTCTTTCTAAGTGATACTTTTATATGTACAAATAAATTGAAAGAGATTATTAGACGGTGATAGTGATGACATGGTATTACCTTCGCATTCAAATTTTTTTTCCAATTACAAGACTTGCAACTTATATGGGAACTAATTAGTGCTTCTCTCTCTCCAATTTAATATCTCATAAGCCCTAATTATCTTTACGTCACATTAAAGAACTTTCATCAATTCTAACAAGAATTGCATGAGGTTTCCCAAAGTTCCAATTGTTTATTACATTTCGTTTAATGCTTTTGTTTTTTAATTATTTTTTTTAAGAATATTTCACCCAAAGTTATTTTTATTTTTTATGTAGTTTTTCATGTTGCATACAAAGTTTTTTTTTTTATTTATAAATATAGTAGGTTTTATATACACAGATAATTTTTGTTACATAAATATACATAGAAAATGAAATAAATTCAATAATAAATTGCATTTCTCTTCTTTTTTTTAAAGCATTTTTCTTTTCTTTTTTTATTTTAGCAGTTAACAAATTTGATTTGTATATATATATATTTGAATTTGATTTGTGTAGTTGTTAACTAATTTTCTACTATGTTATTCTTTTATATTTTTATAATTGTCAAACACAAACATAAAATTGTGGGTCGTGGGCACACAATTCAACAAGAAGATCAATTTAATTAATTATTACATATATATATATATTTTTGTTGGTTTGATCTCCATTCAATTATGTTTAAAGACATGTGAGCCATTTACATCCAAACGGTGACCCGGGGATCACGTATCCCAGATATTTTTTTATATGTATATAAATAAAATTTTACATAAAAATAATATTTAAAATAAAATGTCAATGATATTTTTTAAATTTACGAGAGTAATAATGATTTTTTTATTAAAAATGAAATGACTATAATAAATTACATTTTTATATATAAATTTTTTTTAAAAAAAATTTCAATATAAAGATAATATCTATCATTATTAATATGCAAATATAATTAATCTCACTATGTATATGTAAAAATTACTAGAGTATTAGTTATATTTGCATATGAAGTTCATCCTTCATATGTTGCTTTATTATTGATTGGTGATATCATATATTAATGATGACGTGATATCACTATCATATGTAATTTTTATTCAAATTTTGTAAAAATTTAATTTATCTTACTATTATATAATTTATTTTAACACTTAAAATATATGGCTTTTTTACATTGTCCATGATACACTAGTTACATGAATACTTTCTTTTCGATTTTACTCAAAGTTAATTGTAAAATTTTATATGAAATACTTTTGTAATAATTTATTTAAGTTTTTGTACTTAATATTATTTCAAAAAATTTTATTATCTTCTTATTGTTGATTATGAAAAAAAATTAAAGTTATAATTAGTAAGTACTCCTTCTGATTTAGTTTCCTAACTACGGCACTAGATGGAAACATAGGATCCCTCTAAAAAGTGTTTGCAAAATGTTTTTTTATATTTGTTACAAATCTAGCCACATAAATCTGTATAAATTGAATTAAGTTTATAAGTAATTGTTTTGCAAAAATTCCTTCAAGTTACACTGTTAATGTGAATCTCAAATTGTTCTTCAATCTTGAGCTTTAAATCATGAATTGTGCATGAATTGTTGTATCAAGTTTGTATCATTTTAGAGAAAATAAATAAATAAATAAAAATAAAAATAAAAAAACAAAAATTCAATCATTCCTTTTATCCCTTACATCATATTCATTGTTGGGTGAGGAAATTGTTGAAGGACATAATCGAAATAAGGAGTTCGTAGATGTGATTGAATTAATAGATGAATAATGTTATATATATTAATTAGTGTATTAATTGATGATGTGATATAATTTAAGAGGTTTTTAGTATTTGCAATGTAATTAATGAGTGGAGTCAATAATAATGTCATAACTAGTGTTGGTACACTAATTAGTATACTAATTGGTACATTTAGCACCACCGTTAATAAATATTGATGCTGTTATAGCCACTTCCAAAGGGATAGAGATCAAATTTGATAATACTTGTCTTGAATTTTACAGTGTCGGTGCAAACTTTTCTTCTTTTTCTTTTTGATTAAGAATTATAATTCTTCCATCTTAAGTATCGTAACTGTCTAATTCATTACTGAATTTGATTTAGGCATTCAAGTTTTTGTTTCTTACCTTATTCATTATTATGTTGTGAATGGTTTAATTGGATCACAATTGTGTTGTATTGGGTTTACTTAATTATTATTATTTTTTTTTATCAATCAGTAAAAAATTATTTATTATATGAAGATAATTATATTTACACAATTATAATTTAAGAATTACAAAAGTCCATTAATTCGTAGGAGAAGTGTAACTTGTTATTATTTTAATTTTTTATAACAATATTGGAGTTATCTTGTTGGTTAGAGTTGCATTACACATATGTTTCAGTCACAATAAAAATCATCAGGCAGTCCCACACCGTAATAACATGGTACGGAAAAATACATATCAGTGAAATTTTGAAATTTTTTTTACAAATTAATGATAAATTTTACAAATATTAATAATTAAAATTTTAAACTTTTTTAACAGTGTGTAATTATTTTTTCAAACACCACTAAGATGTATTTTTCTCCGCATTAAATGGTAGTGTAATGTCATGTAATCTAAAATTTTAGAATATATTTATGAAAATGTTAACAAGTGCTCTCATGACATTTATTAATATTGGAAAAGTGATCAAATGTATTAAAAAAGTGTAAAAATATTATAAAGTACTTTAATTTTTATGTGTATTTAGTAATAAATGTCTCAAGATTGACATATCTTTTGTCTTTTTCTTGTGTTTTAAGGACACTTATTTATAGTTACACGACTCTATATTTATATATGTTAGAGGTAGGTGTACACAAAATGTAGAGAAAATAAATAGAAATTATTTGTACGATTTTAAATATATAAAATCAAAGTTTTCAAGAAATATCAATTTATTATGGATATAGTATAATAGATTTATCAATAGAGAGAATGAATAGAAATCATTTGTGAAATTTCGAATGTATGAATCAGTTTTCTCAAGGTAAATTCTTTCTATAGACAGTCATTAAACTAAGGATTATTTTCGGAAGAAAAAAAAAAAAATAAGAAATAAGAAATATGACCAAAAAAAAGTGTCTATACCAACTTAAGCATTTGTTTTATAAATGGAATAAATAGATGTAGGTGCTGCGTTTGCTTCATAGCTTGAGTTACGCAATTCCTTTGTTAGGTCTTTTCAAGGCTTTGTACAAATAAAGGTGAAGAGAGTAGGTGAGGGTGAGGGAGTCACACGTGAAATATTACTTGAAGGCGGAACCATGGATTTTTTTTTTTTTTTTAAGGATAAATTACATTAATAATTCTTATAGTTTGAAATTCGTATTGTTTTGATTTTTCATTTTTCAATTGTGATACATTTGACCTTAAAATTTAAATCTTGTTTTAAATAAGGACAATTGAAGATACTATTGTTTAATTTCAATGGTAAAATCGTCAATTTAATAAAATATAAACTAATTTGACAAAAATAAATATCAAAAAAATATTTTTAATTTTTTAAAAATTATTTTTATCCACCAATGATAAAATTATGTAAAATTAATTAAAATTAATAAAAATTACATGATTAATTTTTAAAAATTAATTTTAGATGATCATCATCCAAACATTTAATAAAAATTAATTTGGAAAAATAAATAAATAAATGTCTAAAAGATTTATCAATTTTACATGATTTTATTTTTAGTGGGTAAAAATAATTTTTAAAAATTCAAAAATATTTGTTTGACATTTATTTTTGTCAAATTAGTTTATATTTTATCAAATTGACGATTTTACTCTTGAAAAATCTAATGATATATTCAATTGTCCTTATTTGGAATAAGATTCAAAATTCAGGGTCAAATGTATCACAATTGAAAAGTCAATGACCAAAATAACACAAGTCCCGAACTATAGGGACTATTAGTTTAATTCACCCCTTTTTTTATGTAAGATATTTTGGATCAATTTTTGGCCAATGGCCATGGACAAAAATATCTATCTCATATGCAATTGTTTTATGTTTCCTTTTGGGTAAGTTTTTTTAACAATTAGAAGTATTCAGATTAGGCACACTTTCACTCATTTTTTCTCTAGCTTTTTTTTTTTTTTTTTTTCTTCAATGAACCTGATCAATTATTTGTGACACACTCATCAAACACTCAGGACAAGAGTTGCAATTGTTTTATGTTGTATATATGCAAATTTGAATAAAAAAATCCTAATGTTAAATTTGATATGTCATTATTAAATTTTGACTTTTGTTGTAGTTTAAAAATATTAAAATTTGATCTATTTTTGTCATTTTTTTATACAAATATCATCTCATCATTTCCAACTACTGTTAAAGCACTTAATTACTTTGATGTACTGTAGCAGCTTAATTAATAGGGGAATTTACATATGAGTATTTTCTTTTCAAAATAATTTGAATTATTAAAATTTATTACTAATTTCTTTTTTATAGAAATATATACTATTAATTCCCCTAAATAATAACCCCCCATTGGAGTTGCTTGGATTGGAGAGATTGGAATTAGGAAGAATGAGGGGTAGGAATAACTAATATCTAAAAATTATCTCATATTCGGAGTGTTTGATTTTCAGATGAATTGAATTAAATAATTTTGCAAGTAAGTTGATTTTTTTTTTTCTTTTCATTTTTAGTGAACTCTTTTTTAATTTTTGCAAATATGTTGATTTTTTAATTTTTTTTTTTCATTTTGACTCTTCTTTAATTTTACAAAAAAACTTCTATTTTGGGTAAACTAAACTAGAAAATCTCTAAAATAAAATTGAAAAAGTTCCCGAAGGTCTTTTCTTTTTTTATTTCCCGCCTTTTTCCCTTACCTTTACTGAACTTTTAATTAGATTTTTTTACGAAAACTTAAAAAAACAATGACCTTTCTATATTAAGGCCTCGTTTGGGGACTGACTATTTTAGCCAAAAAGTTAAAAAGTCAACTAAAACTAGTCACATCACTTCTCTACTTTTCTGCACATCTTTTCGTAAAAAGCCAAAAAGTTACTAAAATAACATGTTCCCAAACGAGGCCTAAAATGAGAAAAAAACAAAAATGCCGCCAATTTTTAAAAAGTTCACTAATTTTTTTTTTTGAAAAAGAACAAAATATGACTTCCTTAACTTTTTCAAATAAGGACAGGATAGTTGACCCAATGGTCCATGCAACTGTTCCCTGGGATAGTAAGAAAGTTAGAAATTTAAGATTCAAATTGATGGAGTGGTCACGACATTTTTATTATAATTTAACATATTAATTTCCTAACATCTTATTGTATGACTTAAAACCCAAAAAAAAAAAAAAAAAATCCTAAACAAAATCTAAGTGACGATACTTTTTAACCTACTTTCCATCTTGGGATATCCTCAGACTCTGGTGCAAAATGAAGGTTTTGAATCAAACTAACAGGCTTCATTATTATATATAACATAAGTACGATGTCATTTCCAAAAATAAACCATGAGTAACCCGCTAGCTTGCTCGGCTTGGAGTTGGTTTGAGATGTGAGTTGATTTTTGATTTTTTTTAGTTTGAGGCTAAAAAGTCTCGTTTGGGATAGACTTTTTAATTTTTTGACTTTTGTGAGAGAAAAAATGAAATGATTATGAGTTAGATATGATATTTTGTTCTACTTAACTAAAATAACATATTTTTTCTTATATGACTATTTTAACCCAATATCCTCCCAAACAAGCTCTTTGTCTTCTTACTGGACTGGCCCATAACCCACAAAACCGGTTGTGGAGCCAATCAAAAGAGGCACACATGTTAGGGCTTGTTTGGTTTGTGTTTCAGAAACAATTTTTTAGAGAAAAAAGTACCAAAACGCATTTGGCAAACAAATTTCTGAAATATTCTTTGAAGACTCATCTCAGAGAAATGTTCCCAACATACTTCTCTCTCTCAAAACTTCTCTGAAGACGCATCTTCTGTCATAACTTCTCTCTCTCAAAAGAACCTTTGTGACCTCATCTCTGTGATACAAACAAAATCCTTCAGAGGCAGTCCAACAGCTCTCTCTCGGTTGTGTCAAGGAAGACGATTCACACCTGTACGCCAAGATTTGCACTCGCTCAAGTGCCTTCGAAGAGACCCACTTGCCTTTCTTCCATCAGTACGCTGTTCAAGATTTGAGAAATCTTCCGCATTAGATGCACCAACACTATCTATCACCTCTTTTTTCTCTGTGTCACACAGGCTTGAGGCAATAGGGGGCATCTGCTCGTACGGGTCCTCTTTGAATAGCCACAACTTCTCTGCCTCACAGATTTTCCCAAATCGTGCCCTAGCTTTGGTCCTAGTCAAACTGAATTAAATCTTCACACAATCGGGACTTGTAACATCAATGTCCATCATTTTTTTCTTCTGGGCTCTATAAAATGCAAACCAACCAGCTTCGAACCCCACCAAGACGAAGCATAACTTCATCATTCACTGCAAAAACGGAGAGGCCGTGCTCAAAACTTCGTTGTGGACGATTGGATTTGAGGGCCACCAAAAGCAAGCAAGCAAGAGGTATTTCTAATGAACGAATACTTTTTTTTTTTTTTTTTTAAATTTCATTTGGGTTTGTGAGTTTTGAACAATGTATTGACTGATTTTGGTTTACAAAGTTCGCATGGCTTTTGCCTTTGGGTTTGTTAATTTGTGGTGAATTTCCCAATTGGTAAATTTTCGAAATTGTAGTCCATAGAGTCACACACCAGAGTCACTTAATCAAATTTACAAAGGTTCAAAAATATTTATGTTTTGTTCAATTACGAGTTTTGATTGATATTGATGAATGGGTCATCTAATGCAGTAGTTGGGTTTGATCTAATTCTTCCTTCTTGATATTATGTTTTGCTCAATTACGACTTCTGATTGATATGGTAAATGGGTCGAATTACATCTTTTATACAAACATGAGAATATGATAACAATCATGGTAAATAAGAGGTGTAGTGAACTACTGGTTTTGTGATCCAGGCAAGACGCAAAGAAGAAATATGGCCAATTTGTTCTTTGATTTTGATTAATGAGGCATCTACACTCCATTAGAAATATTGTTGTCTTCATGATACAGCATCTGTTGTCTTTGTTCAACAGGTAGTTGTAATTATCTCATAATCAAAAATTGCATACACAGTTTGAGATGTGTGGTCTGTAATGCACTTTGCTATTCTGTAATGGTTTCTCCGATTTGTTTATTTCTTGTATAATTTTTTAATGTATAGTTGGGTATTGAATAGGTAGTAGTATTTTCTTTTTTTGTTTTTTTTTTTGTCTCTGAATGTTAATGCATTGACTTTATCGATTTGGGCAAATAATTTAAACATAACTTCTGCTTTGATTCCTTACACTATCTTAATCACTGGGTACATTTCTTGTAAAATAGAAAAGTAACTCTACAGTTCACAAAATGATGAATTATGAATTGAAATTTGTTCAAAACCTTCAGAAACAGAGAAAGACCTCCAATGTTAGAGCTTTGGAGGTCAAGACATGATTCTACATTCTTCACGGGATAAAAGGTTAATATGTATAAACCACACCTATGGCATTAGAAAGTTAAAAAACCTCCCTAACAATTACAGCTTGCCTTTATATGATACAAACAATTATATCCATTGAAGTCTTCATTTTTAGTTGATATGATATATGAGTTATGAAACCATGATAAGAGCATCTCTGACTTAGAAGATATTTCCATTAAATATCTTCTACTTTTCCTATTTTCTTTTTTCCTATGGCATACTTGGAACTGTATAAGATGATGAATAACTGGAAATACACTCTCTTCTAAGATCTGGTGCATCATTGTTGTAACTTAGAAGTTAGAACTGTCGTGCTGCTTTTGGTGTCAATTTATCACTAATTAGTTCAGCTGCCAGAATCCTTGTACATGCCTAATGAAGATTTACATCCCATCTCTGTTATCTGCTTTCATTAAACTTGAATGTTTTCAAGTTCATTTCAGCGCTTACATATATATTATTTATCACATCATTTTCTTATAAGTTTATTAATAGTGGGTTTTTTCTTTCATTTCAATGTATTGGATCTGTTAAGTTGTTAACTATAATGAAGTATATTTCCTCTTTTTTATTCCTTTATTTTTTATTTATTTATTTATTTATTATTATTATTATTATTAATTTCCCATACTATCTTTGAAACTTTGAAAATTACTTTCATTTAGAAAAAGCAAGAATACGAAAATTCTACTCATGTATGCCATATAAATTCTGCTCATTCTGCTCACGAGTCACTTTTCTACTATTTTCCTATTTTCTTTTTTTGTATGGTATTGTTAAGTTTTGAAGGTCTACTATTATACGAAAATTCTGCTCATGTATGCCATATAAAATATAGGTATTATGCAAGAGCATTATAGTGCACAAAATTGTTCATAAGTGAATTTTTCATTTTGACTTTAAACCAGGCCAACTTCGTACTCCTCGGTCATTGTTCAATACACCAAGGGCCAAGAGGAAGAGATCACCTCAACCATCAGTCAATTCCTCCACTACTGAAAATGATTGTCCTTATCCGGTAAACTTTTGCACGCGGAATCTCATATTAAATATTTGTAATATTCATAATGGCTATTATTATGCATATGCTTAATTTCACTTACTGCCAAACTATTTTTGGAACTTAAGTTGTTCACATAACTATAAACAGTCATTTGTTGCACTTGTATTAGGCTAGAATGGCTAACGATAATGACGACTTTAAGATGTGGAGGTCCGAAATTGTGAAGATATTTTTAGAAATATTGGTGAACGAAATTAAGAAAGAGGGTCCTTCCATGTCAAAGAAAGATAGGAGCTTTTACCCAAAGCAGTGGCAAACAATTGATGAGGAGATGACTAAAAAGGTTGGAAAAAATTTTGGGCTAAAAAAATTAAAGGGTAAGTTCGCGCGTTTGAAGGCGAACTACAAAGAGTTTGTTGCTCTGAAAAACCACACGGGTTTGGACTGGAATCCAATAACTCAAACAGTGACAGCCCCAGACGATGTTTAGGAAAATTATGTTCAGGTAATTATTTTGGCGCATACATTTACCAGAACCATGTGTATAGAGAAATATTTTTTTAAATGATTAATTAATGTTTACAACTTGTAGGCACACCCAAATGCAAAACAATTCCAAACCAAAGGCCTTGAACATTATGAGCTCATGTCAGAAATATTTGCCAAGTCATTTGCCACTGGCACTTTTGCCCGTTCTTCTCGTCAGGGTGCACCCACATCTGATGACAAACGAGAAATCGATGAACGCTTTCTTGCATATACGTCGGGAAAAGGCATAGTAGATGAATCTTGCACTTCCCGAAGTAAGCGTAAGTGTAACAAGCCCGCGGGGGACCTCGCTACAGCTCGGACTCGATTTGTGTCACGGTTCTAAATCTTGAACCAAAGAGTCCAAATCCGGCAAATCGTTTTGAGAAAACAGATTTTTTTGAAAGAAGTACCAAACATGGACTGCTTTGCCAGATACAGAGTCGCCACCTAAATATTTTATTTTGGGAAATTTAGGAAACCCTAACTCGTTGCCTAAGGCCACGTGTCCGTCATCACCAAAGTTGCCTCGGCTCGGGAACTTGGGTACGATTGGGGAAGGTCACTTCGTGAGCACCCCCGCTCGCCCGATCAAAGATCGGCCTCTACTAACTATGATATCTAGTTTTGAAAACATTATGCGTTCTTATTCCGGTTATTAGCCTAGTATTTACTATGTGATGTGCACAGCATACAAGTATAGACTGGATCGCTTGAATTGGAACAAAACATTTCATATTTGTTTTTGAAAATGGTTTGCTACTCGCAAGTAGGCTTAAAATGCAGATTTTTGCCACCCTCGGGTGGGCTTAGAAAAGACAATTTTGCCACTATCTAGTGGGCTTAAAACTCACAGTCAATGCATTGTTCCAATCCAAACAACCCAACCTTCATCCACAAGCATTCAGGCAGTTATATCACGTAAGCACATAGCCTCATGGTAAGCATGCTATCATGGCAGTCACTCACACGCATGCAAAGATGCTAAAACATAAAACTTACCGAGTACTCCAAGCCAAAACAGAAGCTAATTAGAAATCCTTGCATGATCCTAATTATACAGAAATCCTAATGCAACACATGCAAAAATGCAACTATAGCAGGCTCGGCTATTCTAAACATGGCATATGAGATGCAACAGTTAACAAGTATTCAATTTGGAATTGAAATACAGATGCAGTTAGTATGGTGCGCCGAGCCCGGTACATGCAAGACAGATGAATGAATGCAGACATGCTATCATGCTGTATGCTAATTGAAACATGCCCTAATCTAACCATCATAAGCTGGTAAATAAAAGGGAGAAAGACGTAGGGTTGGAAGACATACATCACACACACGCACACTTATTACAACATTGCCCTCGCTCGGAGGGTCCGAATAAATAATACAGTCCTGAATAAATACAGTCCGAATAAATACAAAACCCTAATTAATTAACAAATATAACTAGGAAAGCTATAAATTGGCATGCAAGCCAGGGACTGCCTCGAATCTGCTCCGGATGAATGATGCATGTTCGGGTTGCTTGGCGCGGAAATCCATTGCGATGCCCCGATTAGCCTCTGTTTGTAATTTTTTTGGAATGCGTGCCAAGCTCCGGAAGGCTGCTGATTCTTGATTTGCTGCAACAAAGAGCAAGAAAGGGGCATGGCAGTGTATTTTCACATATGTATGCATGCCTCGATCCTCGTGCCACCAATCACGCATCTCGATGCATGATGGCCAAGGAGTCGAATTGCACAACTCAATGTGAGATGAATGCACATATGAACACAACAAGACCGAGACTCCATCATGGATAATCCGGAGTGTCGGTGACTGGGAATTGAGACACGTTCCGTCACTCAGAGTACGAAACGTCCCTCGTTTCCCGTGCTCGGGCTAACTCCTATCCCAAACACAATGCAATATGCATGACATGCATGAATGCAATCCTAATATGCAAACCTAGCATACGCAATGCTACAGACTAAAATGGCATGCTCGATGCTCGATGTGACATAGCATATACAATGCTCTAATATGCAACCTAACATACGCAATGCTATGGACTAAGATGGCATACACAATGCAATATGGGCTTACACCAACACAAGTAGACCTCAGCCACACTCACATAGGAGGCCATTAGATGAAAATGAGAAACTTGAAATGCGTGCACACATGCACGCAAACCGAGGACCGAACCTAAGACACGAATGCCACTCTACCAAAGCATGGCAAGGCATGGAGTATGGCATACAAACATATAAATTTCAGTGTTGAAAAATGATGCTAAGTAGCCCCGAATCATAGTGTAACAACCCTCGTACGGATTACCGATAAACTACTGAATTAGCTACTGGTTACTGCTAAACTGAACTGATAATGACTGATAATTGAATTAACTGAAGTACTGAATGGACTGATTGAAATCGAAACTGAAATTGAATAAGTATATCTATTGTATTGCATTTCTATCTGTTTGATTGATTGATTATCTGTTTGAATCCATGTGTTTAAACTGTTAATTGGAGGCCCTATCGGCGGCCGAATTAGAAACCGTTTAGTGTTTTGGACTCAGTAGAATATTTGTGATTTAATGGTATATTTATCTGAAAATTGATTAGGAATGATTAAATTAGATTAAATATTGGTTAAAAACTAAGTTTGGCTTAATTACTAAATTGCCACACCTAGTGGCCCACTACTTGGACCTTCTTGAGCCTTATATACACTTGAAACAAGCCTCTTCTTCAGCCTATTTTGAGCATTCCAACCGACCAAACTAGAGAGAGTGAGGGATAAGAGAGAATTGGACTCAAATTGTTGAAATTGCTAGAAGAACTTGAAGATTTGAGGCATAGATTGTATCATTGAGCTTGTCATCTTATAATTCAAGGTCTAAGGTAGCAATCCATCTTCTTATTTTAGTGTTTGAGCTTAATCTTGCATGATTCATGCCCAATTAGAGAGCTAGGCCATGATTTAGTGCAAATAGGTTGGATTATGCTTGAATTGTTGCATGTATGCTTGAATTGGTACATTTTGGAGTTGAATTCATGGTGGATTGTACATGCATGCTCATGGTTCTATCAAAGTCCATGTTTTCATTTTGTTTTCCAACTATTGAGCTCATTAGAGCAAAAATTGGAACTTTGAATTTGGTTAAAAGCTCATGCATTGCATGTTCATCTTGCTCTTGAAAAATGGTTTGAATTTGGGTTTGAATTAAACACCCTTGGGCTTTGATTTCTTAAATTGAGTTTTGAAACATGTTATTCTATGTGTTTAAAAGAGTTTTTCCAGAAAATAGCCCAAGAAGATCGAAAACATTGCTTTTGAACTTGGTTTTGAGTTTGGGACTCAAATCTGGAATTTCCAGATTTTGGTTGTCCGCTCGAGCGTAAGAAGTAGCGCTCGAGCGGAGAAATCGAGCTCCCAGCATCTTGCACTGTGCATCAGTCCGCTCGAGCGGAGTATTGGGCGCTCGAGCGGAGGACTGGGTGACACGCTTGAGCGGGCGTCGAGCGGAGATTTCACCTATCCAGTACTTTTTGGTCCGCTCGAGCGGGGATGTTGCGCTCGAGCGGGGACCTTTGTTTGCTTGTCCGCTCGAGCGGGGAAACCTGCGCTCGAGCGGAACTCTATTTCACTGAAATTCTGGAATTGTTTTCTAAGTGTATTTTCACATCCTCATTCCATCCTAGGCATTCTTAGGCCTAGTTTAAGACATCTTAATGAGGCTATAGATGTAGAACACACCGAGGCATAATAGGAAGTTAATTATTGTACTTCCCCAACTGTGGAACTTAGTGTGTGTTCTATTTGTTAACTGTTTAGGGTTGGCTCTCGGGGACGCGCTCTAGCTGCTATTAGCCCTATTTCTGTGAGTAACGATTGTGTAAAGATACGTTCAAAATGGTTATCTTTTGAATACTGAACTGAACTGTTTATTGAACTGATATTATTTACTAAACGAATGTATGTCCTGTATTCTGAACTGTATTGTGGCATCCTTAGCACTTACTGTTTACCGTTACTGTTACAGAGCTCTGTCGGTTCCCTTGTGGAACCATACTGTTTACTGATTGATGGCCATCATTACTGTTGGGTCTGTTAAGACCCGGTCCTTTTGGACCTACTGTTTATGGGCTAATGGGTGTACCACATACGACTGATTGACTGAAATACTGAAAGACTGAAATACTGTTTAATGAACTGTTTTCATTACTGTAAGGACATCCATTCATAACCTCTTTACGCTTTATGTTATTCACTGGGCTTTAGCTCACTGTTTATATATATATGTAGGTTCTCAGCAGCCAGACCGGAGCTAGGAGTTTGGGTTGGTCCCCAGTTTTGTCAAGCCAACCAATGTGCCTTCACTGCGAGGTTCTGAGTTGCCATGCTATGGCTTGGGGTGTTTTTGTGTCCCCCATCGGTCTCCTTACTGTTTTGTATTACTGTATAGACTGTCTACTGTTTTACTGTACTGTTAACGAGGGATTAGGTCCCCGTACTGAATGGTTGTATATGATTGTATAGACTGTATATAGACTGTGCTGTTCTGAACTGTATGAATGCATGAAAAATGTTTTTGGCATACAGATTTTCACGGCTCAATGGACACTAGTTACTTACTGTATTGGCTTCCGCCAGGCCCTGTACTCTGTTCAACTGCATTACTGTTCAATAGGCTTTCGGTAATCTCGGATTACTGGCCAGTTACGGTACTAAACCCATAGGGCCGGGTTTGGGTCGTGACAGAGTGGTATCAGAGCGATACTTAACCACGAGTTATACCGCACGCACGTGTCCCAATGAGCTATAGGGTGTCCTAGAAAAGCAATTAGGGCATCTCATGAACTTGAAAAGTGTGTGCTTATGACTGACTGATTATATGTTAAAATGTTAACCTGTTTAATTATACAACCGCTTATAATGATAACTGTTATAACTGTTTATAGGATAATGGATAATGCAAGCACTGCAAATGAAACTGAATCCTCATCAACTAAGGCCAGAATGGCCAGAATGGAACAAATGATGGGACTGATAATTGAAAGACTAGACCAACAACAGAACCAACAACTCCCACCTCCTCCTCCGGTACAGCCGGAACCGAATGTGAATGTAAATGATGGGGATATAATTGCTCTTACCCAGAAGTTCAGCAAAATGAAACCGCCATCCTTCCAGGGAGGCCTTGAACCGTTGAAAGCTGAAGCTTGGGTACTTGAAACTGAAAAGCTATTTGAAGTGTTTCCGTGCTCCGAGGCACATAAAGTACTGTTGGCCACCTTTACTCTGCAAGAAGAAGCTAGGAGGTGGTGGATGCTTATCCGAGATGAAAATACTGTTATGACTTGGGCTCAATTCAAAGGAGCCTTCTTTGAGAAGTACTTCCCTCAATGTGTCAGGGATAGAAAAGTGACAGAATTTGAACAATTGAAACAGGGCATAATGTCTGTTGCCGAATATGAGACGAAGTTCACCGAGCTTGCTAGGTATGCACCGCATATGGTGGACACCGACTACAAAAAGGCCAGGAAGTTTGAAGGCGGCCTGAATGTTGCTATCCTTGACAGAGTCAACATGTTGAAATTGCCAACTTATGTGAATGTTCTTGACCGGGCCTTGATGGCCGAATCAAATATTGAAACGCTGAAACAAACTGAACCACCAACAACTGAATGGCGTGGTAAAAGACAGGGTTTCAAATTCAAGAAAGGCAAGCACAACCCTTCCAGCAAGAAACAGAATACGGGGTCAACAACTAGCCCCAGCCAAGGGAGTGGATTCATTCCACCCTGCTCTACTTGTGGCAACAAGCACAAAGGAGTTTGTCACAACATAACGGGAGCCTGCTTCAGATGTGGCAAGGTGGGCCACAGAATTAAAGACTGCCCTTCTGCTCCACCAGCTAGTGGTAAAGCTACACCGAGCGCAGCAGCATCAAATGTAGCACCAAAGCCTAACCCCAAAGCTACCGGGAAAGAGCCTATGAGGCAGGGCCGAGTATTTGCCCTAGTACCGGGAGACGTACAAACCACTGAGACCGTTGTGTCAGGTATCCTCTCTATTTGTACACAAAATGCATATGTACTGATTGATTCGGGGTCTACACATTCTTATTTGTCGCATGCTTTTTCACGGAAATTGAATAGACCCTTAGAACCCATGAATTATCTGCTAGCTGTATCATCACCTGTTAGGGGATCCATGACATGTGCATATATGTATCCTGCTTGTGAAATTATCGTTGGGGATATGCATCTGTTTATTGATTTACTGCCATTGAACATTGATCACTTTGATGTAATATTGGGGATGGATTGGCTACAAAAATATCATGCCACTATAGACTGTGTAACAAAACAAGTAGTTTTCCGTCCGCCTGGTTTGCCTGAGTTTGTGTTTAATGGAAGTGGAGTAGTACCTCCTCCGTATTTGATTTCTTCAGTGAAAGCTGTTAAATTAATTAGAAAGGGGTGTAAAGGATATCTGTGTTCTGTGCTGACTGTGTCTACTGATGATAGTGTTAAAACTGATGTGAATTGTATTCCTATAGTCAGAGAATTCCCAGATGTATTTCCAGATGATCTGCCAGGGAGATTGAATTTACCGTTGATGTGATTCCGGGAACACAGCCAGTGTCTAAAGCTCCTTACAGAATGGCTCCAACAGAACTGAAGGAGTTGAAAGTGCAATTGCAGGAACTGTTAGACAAGAAGTTTATCAGACCCAGTACTTCACCGTGGGGTGCACCTGTTTTGTTTGTAAAGAATAAAGATGGCTCACTGAGACTGTGTATTGATTACCGCGAACTGAACAAGGTAACTGTAAAGAATAAATACCCATTACCGCGTATTGATGATTTATTTGACCAGTTACAGGGTGCACAAGTGTTTTCCAAGATTGATCTTAGGTCGGGGTATCATCAACTGAAAGTCAAACCGGAAGACATTGATAAAACTGCTTTTAGAACGAGGTATGGCCATTATGAATTTTTAGTTATGCCGTTCGGAGTCACGAATGCCCCTGCTGCATTTATGGACCTCATGAACAGAATTTTTAAACCATACCTTGATGATTTCATTGTAGTATTTATCGATGACATACTGATTTATTCTAAGACTGTTGAAGAACATGAACATCACCTGAGGCTTGCCTTGCAGACCTTAAGAGAACAGAAATTGTATGCTAAACTGTCTAAATGTGAATTCTGGCTTGATCATGTTATGTTTTTGGGCATGTTGTTAGCAAAGATGGAATTTCTGTTGATCCACAGAAAATTGAAGCTGTAGTGAACTGGCCTAGACCAACAAACGTGACTGAAGTCCGAAGCTTTTTGGGATTGGCTGGTTATTATAGAAGATTTGTCAAAGATTTCTCCAAAATTGCCCTACCATTGACTCAGTTAACTCAGAAGGGGACATCATTTGACTGGACAGACCAGAGGGAATCAGCATTCCAAGAGTTGAAAACCCGATTGGTGACTGCATCTGTCCTTACCCTACCTTCAGGTACGGATGGTTATACTGTATTTAGTGATGCTTCTCATAAGGGTTTGGGATGTGTTTTAATGCAGAATGGGAGAGTAATTGCTTATGCTTCCCGACAACTGAGACCTCATGAAAAGAACTACCCAACCCATGACTTAGAACTTGCTGCAGTGGTATTTGCATTGAAAATCTGGCGTCACTATCTGTATGGGGCAACATGTGAAGTATATACCGACCACAAGAGTCTGAAGTATTTCTTCACCCAAAAAGAATTGAACATGAGACAGCGGAGATGGCTAGAACTGATTAAAGACTATGACCTACAGATTTTGTACCATCCGGGCAAAGCCAACACCGTTGCCGATGCTTTGAGCCGAAAATCGATTGGGAACTTAGCCTGTTTGCTGACTGGACAGAAGGAGTTGCTTTGTGACCTTGAAAAGTCTGAGATTGAAATTGTTTTGAAGGAACAAGGTGGAACCTTAGCTGCTACTTCTGCTCAACCAGCATTGATTGAAGAAATTAAGGAGAAACAGCAACTGGATGATTACTTGAAGAAAGTTATTGAAGAAAGAGATTCTAAACCGAGACCGGGGTTCAAATTTGAGAACAATGTATTGAAATTTCAAGAAAGACTGTGTGTACCGAATGATTCTGAACTGAAAAGAAGAGTTCTGCATGAGGGCCACAATTCAAAATTTTCTATCCATCCGGGGAATACAAAAATGTACCAGGATTTGAAATTGAATTTCTGGTGGCCGGGAATGAAGAAAGAAATTGCCGACTTTGTGTCCAAATGTCTTCATTGCCAACAAGTCAAAGCTGAACATCAACGACCTGCTGGATTATTGCAACCCTTACCCATACCAGAGTGGAAATGGGAGCATATCACGATGGATTTTATCGTCGGGTTACCTCGCTCCAGGAAAGGTATGGATTCAATTTGGGTTATTGTTGATAGACTGACCAAATCTGCTCACTTCTTACCTGTCAAGACAATCTATAATGCGGACAAATTGGCTGTTATCTATATTGATGAAATTGTGAGACTGCATGGAGTGCCTGTATCTATTGTTTCTGACAGGGATTCGAAGTTTACATCGAGGTTCTGGCAAAGTTTACAGACTGCATTGGGTACTGAATTGAGGCTGAGTAGTGCCTATCATCCTCAGACAGATGGACAGTCAGAAAGGACCATCCAAACTTTGGAGGATCTACTGAGAATGTGTGTCCTTGATTTTCAGGGAAATTGGGAAAGTCATTTGCCATTGGCTGAATTCGCCTACAACAACAGCTACCATTCGAGTATTGGTATGGCGCCCTTCGAGGCATTGTATGGCAGAAAGTGTAGATCTCCAATTTGCTGGGCAGAAGTTGGAGATGGGCCGTTG